>JARQOD010000005.1:513746659-513960241 GCA_033576555.1 Oophaga sylvatica
GCTCATAAAGTCCCATGGATTCCAGTACCACTTTTAGCCGATGATACTCAGATCTACCTCTCTGGCCCAGATGTCACCTCTCTGCTCTCCAAAATCCCAGAGTGCCTATCAGCCGTATCCTCCTTCTTCTCCTCCCGCTTCCTCAAACCGAATGTGGACAAATCTGAACTGATCATCTTTCCCCCATCTCACAGATCTTCCTTACCCGACCTATCTATAACAATTGACAGCATCACTCTCTCCCCTGTACTGGAGGTCCGCTGCCTTGGAGTAACCCTTGACTCTGCCCTGTCCTTCAAACCGCACATCCAAACTCTCTCCACGTCCTGCCACCTCCAGCTCAAAAATATTTCCAGAATCCGTCCCTTTCTCAACCCTCACTCTACTAAAATGCTTGTGCACTCCCTCATCATCTCCCGTCTCGACTACTGCAACATCCTTTTCTGTGGCCTCCCTACTAACACCCTCGCACCTCTCCAGTCCATCCTTAACTCTGCTGCCCAACTAATTCATCTCTCTCCTCACTACTCCTCCACTTCTCCCCTCTGCAAATCTCTCCACTGGCTCCCACTCCCTCAGCGTATCCAATTCAAATTACTAATACTGACCTACAAAGCCATCTATAACCTGTCTCCTCCATATATCTCTGAACTAATCTCCTGATATCTTCCCTCACATAATCTCCGATCCTCCCAAGACCTCCTTCTTTCCTCCACACTTATTCGCTCCTCACCCAACAGCCTCCAAGACTTCTCTCGAATATCCCCCTCCTCTGGAATTCTTTGCCCCAACACGTCCGACTATCAACCACATTCGGATGCTTCAGATGGAACCTGAAAACCCATCTCTTCAGGAAAGCCTACAGCCTGCAATGACCCCGCTGCCTCCTCAACACTCTCGGAGATATCGCCTCAACCAACACCGGAACTGCTGCAACCCCCCAACCTGCTGTCTCCTTCCCCACCATCCTGTAGAATGTAAACCCAAAAGGGCAGGGTCTTCTCCCCTCTGTATCAGTCTGTCATTGTTAGTTTGTTTACTGTAAGTGATATCTGTAATTTGTATGTAACCCCTTCTCATGTACAGCTCCATGAAATCAATGGTGCTATATAAATAAATATTATTAATAATAATAATAATAATAATATAGTTACATTTTATAAACATTGTCATTGAGGATTATCTCAAGCCAAAAATTATCCCAAATGTAATTTGCGTCAATTCAATAACATGACAATCCATCTGTACCACCAAAAATCCCCATATGGGAGTGGACAGAATAAACACAAAGCTCTCAAATATATCTTCGAAATAATTAAATAATATTTATTAACAAAGATTTGATCAATTACAAATCAATAGTAACCTCATATACTGAGGGACACATAATGCTACTAGTTCATTGCGTAAGTTAAATAAATACTGCCATTACTGAAGCCCATACAAGAACTCATTAAAGTGCATAGTGCAGAGGGGAAATATTAAACAACTAATGCCCAAGAGTTTCCTGAGACTATTCCGTTGAAATATGTTTTATTACTCCACCATCCATAGCACAGCCGTCACTGTGGATGAAACGTGCATCAGGGTGGAGGGACACGGCACAATTTCCACATACTATGTCAGTTATATTGCGTTGGGCTCATAGTACAATTTAATAGTGATGGCTGTGCTATGGATAGTGGAGTAATAAAATGTATTTAAACGGAATAGTCTCAGGAAACTCTTAGGCATTAGTTGTTTAATATTTCCCCTCTGCACTATGCACTTTAATGAGTTCTATGTATGGGCTTCAATAATGGCAGTATTTATTTAACTTATGCAATGGTATGTTTAAAGGAACTAGTAGCATTATGTGTCCCTCAGTATATGAGGTTACTATTGATTTGTAATTGATTCAATCTTTGTTAATAAATATTATTTAATTATTTTGAAGATACAGTTAGGTCCATAAATATTTGGACAGAGACAACATTTATCTAATTTTGGTTCTAGACATTACCACAATGAATTTGAAACAAAACAAATCAGATGCAGTTGAAGTTCAGACTTTCAGCTTTCATTTGAGGGTATCCACATTAAAATTGGATGAAGGGTTTAGGAGTTTCAGCTCCTTAACATGTGCCACCCTGTTTTTAAAGGGACCAAAAGTAATTGGACAAATGACTCCAAGGCTATTTCATGGACAGGTGTGGGCAACCCTTTGTTATGTCATTCTCAATTAAGCAGATGAAAGGGCCGGAGTTGATTTGAGGTGTGGTGTTTGCATTTGGAAGGTTTTGCTGTGAAGGAAACATGCGGTCACAGGAGCTCTCTATGCAGGTGAAACAAGCCATCCTTAAGCTGCAAGAACAGAAAAAAACCCATCCAAGAAATTGCTACAACATTAGAAGTGGCAAAATCTACAATTTGGTACATCCTGAGAAAGAAAGAAAGCACTGGTGAACTCATCAATCCAAAAAGACCTGGGAGCCCACGGAAGACAACAGTGGTGGATGATCGCCGCATACTTTCTTTGGTGAAGAAGAACCCATTCACAACATCAACTGAAGTCCAGAACACTCTCAGTGAAGTAGGTGTATCTGTCTCTAAGTCAACAGTAAAGAGAAGACTCCATGAAAGTAAATACAAAGGGTTCACATCTAGATGCAAACCATTCATCAATTCCAAAAATAGACAGGCCAGAGTTAAATTTGCTGAAAAACACCTCCAGAAGCCAGCTCAGTTCTGGAAAAGTATTCTATGGACAGATGAGACAAAGATCAACCTGTACCAGAATGATGGGAAGCCAAAAGTTTGGAGAAGAAAGGGAACGGCACATGATCCAAGGCACACCACATCCTCTGTAAAACATGGTGGAGGCAACGTGATGGCATGGCCATGCATGGCTTTCAATGGCACTGGGTCACTTGTGTTTATTGATGACATAACAGCAGACAAGAGTAGCCGGATGAATTCTGAAGTGTACCGGGATATACTTTCAGCCCAGATTCAGCCAAATGCTGCAAACTTGATTGGACGGCGCTTCATAGTACAGATGGATAATGACCCCAAGCATACAGCCAAAGCTACACAGGAGTTCATGAGTGCAAAAAAGTGGAACATTCTTCAATGGCCAAGTCAATCACCAGATCTTAACCCAATTGAGCATGCATTTCTCTTGCTCAAATCCAGACTTAAGAGGAAAGACCCACAAACAAGCAAGACCTGAAGGCTGCGGCTGTAAAGGCCTGGCAAAGCATTAAGAAGGAGGAAACCCAGCTTTGGTGATGTCCATGGGTTCCAGACTTAAGGCAGTGATTGCCTCCAAAGGATTCGCCACAAAATATTGAAAATAAAAATATTTTGTTTGGGTTATGTTTATTTGTCCAATTACTTTTGACCTCCTAAAATGTGGAGTGTTTGTAAAGAAATGTGTACAATTCCTACATTTTCTAACACATATTTTTGTTCAACCCTTCAAATTAAACGTTACAATCTGCACTTGAATTCTGTTGTAGAGGTTTCATTTCAAATCCAATGTGGTGGCATGCAGAGCCCAACTCGCGAAAATTGTGTCACTGTCCAAATATTTCTGGCCCTGACTGTATATTTGAGAGTTTATTCAGTCATCTCCTATGGGGATTTTTGGTGGTACAGACGGATTTTCATTGTCATTGAGGAGCCTGCAGATCGATAGCGAACAGGGTTAATAATTAATTTCCCTAAACTTCTACATTGAACCCACTCCCATTTGGACTTTTCTAGAGGGAACTCCTAGGTCACTGTCATGGAGTAGAACCTCATGTTCACTAAAATGAAAGGGGTTCAGTTCAGGGTTGGATGGGTAAAGCAACTTAAAGCAGTTGTCCTAAAACCAACATGTATAATCGATCCAAAGGATGGGTGATAAATAAGTTTTTAGTTAGGTTTATTAAATTGAATTTTTGCCCTCATAAGACTCCAGCCAAATGGTGAACAGCATTTTTCTGGATTTGTGCAAATTGCATCCCAAAAAATTAGGATTCGGGAGAATTTTTTACATATCTGTTACTAATCCATTTGCTTGTCTCTAATCAGCAAAATTGAGTTTCAACTTACCAAATCTTTTCTTTTGTAGAAAATGTATAGTTCCCCCCATCTGAAGGTGCGTATATATAAGCGGACACGAGAAATATGCTTCATGTATAGTACAGACCAAAAGTTTGGACACATCTTCTCATTCAAAGATTTTTCTGTATTTTCATGACTATGAAAATTGCAGAATCACACTGAGGGCATTAAAACTATGAATTAACACATGTGGAATTATACATTACACTTTACAAAAAAGTGTGAAACAACTGAAAATATGTCTTATATTCTAGGTTCTTCAAAGCAGCCACCTTTTGCTTTGATTACTGCTTTGCGCGCAGAAAAGGTGAATGGATGGACTCTACATGCCTGGTTCCCACCGTGAAGCATGGAGGAGGAGGTGTGATGGTGTGGGGGAGCTTTGCTGGTGACACTGTTGGGGATTTATTCAAAATTGAAGGCATAGTGAACCAGCATGGCTACCACAGCATCTTGCAGCAGCATGCTATTCCATCTGGTTTGCATTTAGTTGGACCATCATTTATTTTTCAACAGGACAATGACACCAAACACAACTTCAGGCTGCGTAAGGGCTATTTGACCAAGAAGGAGAGTGATGGGGTGCTACGCCAGATGACCTGGCCTCCATAGTCACCATACCTGAACCCAATCGAGATGGTTTGGGGTGAGCTGGACCGCTCAACGCTTCAATTTTGAATAAATTCCCAACAGTGTCACCAGCAAAGCACCCCCACACCATCACACCACCTCCTCCATGCTTCATGGTGGGCACTAGGCATGTAGAGTCCGTCCGTTCACCTTTTCTGCGTGCAAAGCAGAAATCAAAGCAAAAGGTGGCTACTTTGAAGAACCTAGAATATAAGACATATTTTCAGTTGTTTCACACTTTTTTGTAAAGTGTAATGTATAATTTCACATGTTTTAATTCATAGTTTTGATGCCTTCAGTGTGATTCTACAATTTTCAAAGTCATGAAAATACAGAAAAATCTTTGAATGAGAAGCTGTGTCCAAACTTTTGGTCTGTACTGTCTATACCCAACGTTTTACCATTGCATACATTCTGTTTTACATGTAATATTTAGATTTTTAGGTCTGCCTTGGTAAAGATACCTGTAAAAGTAATTTTTTCTATTCAGAATATAGAATGAGGGACCCCTTCCACTTCCTCATGACTTCCTAAAACTATTGTTTTCCCTTCCATATGTCGAAAGGAAAAAGCCAAAGAACGTTTTTCCATCCGAAATATTATATCAAACTGGACAGGAAAAACGGATCTGAAGAAAAGAATACTGTAGATCAAGGAGGGCACCATATCTCAGACCTCTCTAGAGAAACACAAAAGAGCTATGTTAATATTAATATTGAAACCCATAAGGCCAATAAACTATATAACACTGTAAAAAGTAATAATTGGTCTTATCTGAACAGGGAGTGCGGGGCTATATTTATCTAAAAGTACAAGGTTTTATTAAGTGTGAAGTAAAAGCTTTTCTCTTGCTGCCGGCTTATAATGCTCTAATGCGCCCTGATAAATTCTCAGTAATTTATGCTTTTATACTGTCATCCAAGCTAACTGAATAAGATATTCATCTGCGGTACTATGGCTGACCCGTCTGTGAATTACTACGCTCGCATTATATATATAGCACTGAAATGTTTTCACATAGCGCTTGGTACCAAATATATTACATGGGTAATTAAGATTGAGTTAAACCACTTGTTACAGTCATAGACAATAAAATAAAGTAATTAAAACAGGAAGGATGAAAAATAAAACATTTTCATATTGTAGACGGATTCACTATCAGAGAATTTCCACATACCTGTCTTTGAGACCTTACTAATTGGTGGAGAAAGCTGTAGGCAGCCATACTTATGTAAAATTACATGCTGGCCCTTTAAATAGATACACCGAGTGCAGGATCCTACCTGAGCAGCGACTATCCTGCATGAGACGCCTCTATGATGTCTACTAGTACTAAAGAGGCATATGGAAAAATTGTAAGTGGACTTATCACCAAACAAGCTGCAAATGTTATCAAATCTGATGAGGCTAATGTACTTCCTTTAAAAATCCATGTCAGAATGGATGTATAATTCTCTACCCACACAGAGTGACTGACATCTGCAGCTTGTACTGAGCAGTGTGAGATTTCAGGAGCAGCAGGGAGGAAGGACACTGAGGAGCTGTCAATCAGGCTAGATGTATGGACAGTAGCTTTAAACCATCAAAGAGGATATAGCTATTTTGACATGTATTATTACAGCAATTACACCAGTACCATCAGATCTAAAAAAATGTATGAAGTTTGTATTGTTAAAGCTGGTGAATGTTATGTCTTTATTAGTGATGAGCGAATATGCTCGTTTTCCCGAGCATGTTCGGGTCGTTTCCGAGTATTTGGATGTGCTCGGAGATTTAGTTTCTGTCGCCACAGCTGCATGATTTCCTGAATACGTGTGGGGATTGCCTGTTTGTTAGAGAATCCCCACATGTATTCCGACTGTCTAGCAGTCGCAAATCATTTAGCTGCGGAGACATAAACTAAATCTCCGAGCACTTCCAATAACTCAGAGACCACCCGAGCATGCTCGGGAAAACCCAAGCAATGAGCATACTCGCTCATCACTAGTCTTTATGTATGCAGGTATAGCAAACTTTAACTTAACACTGAATGCATAACAATTTTGTAATAGTTGTTAAAAATGGTCGAAGCTCTGTATTTCTTGTTTAAAGTTCCAAATCTCCTACAATGCACAACATTCAATAATAAAATTCTGACTGCCTTCTTCCATGTCTAGGTCGACACAAGCAGCTTAACGCATATTGTTGTTCACAACTCTTTCTTAGGCCCTGCAGCTCAGATCACATTCACTTCAAAAGCAGCAGAGCTGCAGTACCAGAGAACAGCTAAATAGTGTGCAACGCTGAGTTGATCCAGCTCCATACACCGTTTATGTGTGGCCGCCAAGTGACTCGCTAACAGTTAATTGGTGGGATCCCTGGAGTATGGGATCACATCCATTTGGTATGGATGACCTATCTTAATGACAGGCCTTCAATATTAAGTTGCTAGAAAACCCCTGTAGCAGAGGCAGTTAGACAGTGTTGAGTCTACTAGAGGTTTCAATTTGTTGGATGTAACAGATTTGAGTGTGTTGCTGGTTTGTGACCAGCCAAAATGTGAGCTGTAGCTGGGAGAGAGACAAGCCAGAGTCTCTCTCTGAATGGATACTGCATGGGTCAGCTAGGAAAGCTGAGCAGTCTGCTAACTGTGAACTGTGCCCGAAGTTGAACACTTCTGTTTTGCCCTGGAAGCTGCTGGAGCTCAGGCTGAAGTTGATACTGAGACTTATGGATTGTGCTTCTTCTGTGTAAGAATTTTGCTCCAGGAGAAATGGCTTTAATTTTGTTTGGGTGAGCCCGCACTAACATAATATGTGGTCTGCTAAATGAACTGTTTGTTTGCCATGATACCTTATTGCCCAGAAAAGGCTGTTTTTGGTTTTGAATTCCTTGGAGTTTTAGGAAAGCAATAAAACTGCACCTGTTTGGACCAAACCACATTGCCTGTGTGAACGCTACCTAATGCATACCTGAGAGAACACTTGGATATATAAAAGGAACAGGCACAACATTTTGTCTCTCTGTTTCGACATCCATGAAATTGATGCCTATTACTGAACAAATATTATTTTCTTGTAAACATTTACAATGGAATAACATCTAAATAGTATACAGTATTTTTTTATATATATATAAATTATGGATTAAAAAAATCATAAAAGTAAATATGAAGCATAGTATTAGAAATTCACATGCAGTTTTTTAAGACATCAAAAAAACAAATTGGTGCCTGACGTTTCCATTGTAGCCGCACTAAGCAGCAGAATGTAATGTACATAAACTTTAACAAGGTAAATAAAATGTTATTGTTAATTATCTCCCAACTGTACGATCATTTATTACAGCGCGGCGGATGTCTTTCTGACTTTTTCAGCCATTCGCAACAACAAAAGTTTTGTCAATAAACAGAAACATTATGCAATAAAGTGTAAGTAGATAAACATGTTTTTGTAAATGGTTTCCTAATTAAAGAACACATTGAGAACTCATCACTATACATTATAGTATTATAAACAAGTGGTAACAGTCATTTCTTGTTTTATACTCACTCGGCTGGCATCTACTTTAGAATTGTAACATATTTCTGCAGCATATGGCTTTCCACGTAAAACTTCGGTGTTCCTTTCACTGCAGTCCCACATCAACTTCTCATTGCAAATGGGCTGCAAAATGAGCAAAATGGGAAATAACAGATCAGGGATGCTAGCTGTAGATTTTACATTTAGAGACTGAATGTGCAAGACTGCAAAAAAAAAAAAAGTATATATATTAAAAAATATAAAGAGGAACCAAGAAAAAACTGTGGCACTCACCCCGTGGCTAACAAGTTATTATTCTTTTGCATACCGGACAGAGGATGCAGACAGACATAGAAAGAAGGACAAACGTTTCATACTGTCAAGCGCTTTATCCAGTCCCTATTGTCTGCTCCACCCCAAATTACACAGTAATGCAGAATTAATATATACAATTCACAAATGCATTGCAAAAACTATTTAACACATTTTTTTTAGAAAGGGACTTAAATTGTTCCTATAATTTAACCCTAGCGGTCCCAAAGGTTCCAATATTAAAATTAGTTCTGCTTCCATTTGTAATAATATATTGTGTCTATCTCCCTCAGAAGGCAGGGATCAACCAGCGCCACTTCCGCAAACATCATTGTTATTTTGCAATATTCCTGATGCCACAAGCGCCAGTTAGCACTGCCATTAATGTGAAGCCCATAAAACTGCTACTATTTTCATTGGAAGCCAATAGTATTGCTCCTAGTGGCTATAGTATGGCAAATAGCTGTCAGCAAGTAATATTGTTAGTTGCTGGAAGCCAGTGTTGCTGCCTATAGCTGTAAACCAGTATTACCACCAGCTGCAATCAATTGCACCATTAGCTGGAAGCCTAGAGTGGTTGGAAGTCAATAGTACTGCCACCAGCTCGAAATCTATAGTACTGCTACTAGATGCAAGCCAAGGTGAACTAAAATCCACATGTAGCCTCCATGAAATTGCCTGGTGTCATCTCTATGTCTATTGTTGAAAAATATCAACAATCTGAAGGTTACAAGTCCATCTCCAGAGATCTTGATGTTACTTTGTGCAGTATAATAAAGAAGTTTACATGCTATGGCACTGAAGCTAATCTCCCTGGATGTGGACAATGAAGGATAATCCAAAGTTCCAAAGAAATTCAAGCTGTCCTGCAGACTCAAGGGAAATTGGTGTCAGCGCAAATTATTTGTCGACATTTGAATTAAATTAAATGCTATGTCAGGGGACCCATGAGAACCCCACTTCTTAAACAGAGGCATAAAAAAGCTAGACTGAAGTTTTTCAAAGTGTATGTAAGGCTAAATCCTTCTGTCTGGGAAAGCGTCTTGTGGACAGATGAGATCAAGATAGACTTTTTGGTACATCATATCATTCTACTATTTACTCAAAACTGAATGAGGCCTTCAAAGAAAAGAACACATTACCTACAGTCAAATATGGTAGAAGTTCAAAGATATTTTGGAGTTGTTTTTCTGCATCTGTCACTTGGTGCCTTAACCCCTTAGTGACAGAGCCATTTTGCAGCTTAATGTCAGGGCCAATTTTTACAATTCTGACCACTGTCACTTTATGAGGTTATAACTCTGGAACGCTTTAACGAATCCCGCTGATTCTGAGACTGTTTTTTCGTGACATATTGTACTTCACGTTAGTGGTAAAATTTCTTTGATATGACTTGTGTTTATTTATGAAAAAAACGGAAATATGGCGAAAATTTTGAAAATTTAACAATTTTCAAACTTTAAATTTTTATGCCCTTAAATCAGAGAGATATGTCACACAAATTTCTTAATAAATAACATTTCCCACATGTCTACTTTACATCAGCACAATTTTGGGACCAAAATTTTTTTTTGTTGCGAAGTTATAAGGGTTAAAAGTTGACCAGCGATTTCTCATTTTTACAACACCATTTTTATTTTAGGGACCACATCACATTTGAAGTCACTTTGAGGAGTCTATACGATAGAAAATACCCAAAAGTGACACCATTCTAAAAACTGACCCCTCAAGGTGCTCAAAACCACATTCAAGAAGTTTATTAACCCTTTACGTGCTTCACAGGAACTGAAGCAATGTGGAAGGAAAAAATTAACATTTAACTTTTTTTGCAAAATCTTTACTTCGGAACCTATTTTTTTTTATTTTCACAACTGTTAAAAGAAAAAATGAACCACAAAATTTGTTGTGCAATTTCTCCTGAATAAGCCGATACCCCATATGTGGGGGTAAACCACTTTTTGGGCGCACGGCAGAGGTCGCAAGGGAAGGAGCGACATTAGACTTTTTCAACGCAGAATTGGCTGGACGCCATGTCGCGTTTGTAGAGGCCCTGATATGTCTAAACAGTGGAAACCCATCACAAGTGACCCCATTTTGGAAACTAGACCCCCTAAGGAACTTATCTAGATGTGTGGTGAGCACTTTGAACCTCCAAGTGCTTCACAGAAGTTTATAACATAGAACAGTGAAAATAAAAAATCATATTTTTTCCACAAAAACAATCTTTTCACCCCAATTTTTATTTTCCCAAGGGGACAAGACCCCAAAAGTTTTTGTGCAATTTGTCCTGAGCATGCTGATACCCATATGTGGGAGTAAACCACTGTTTGGGTGCATGGCAGAGCTTGGAAGGGAAGGAGCGCTGTTTGACTTTTTCAGCGCAGAATTGGCTGGACGTCATGTCGTGTTTGTAGAGGCCCTGATGTGTCTAAACAGTGGAAACCCCCCACAAGTGACCCCATTTTGGAAATTAGACCCCTCAAGGAACTTATCTAGATGTGTGGTGAGCACTTTGAACCCCCAAGTGCTTCACAGAAGTTTATAACTCCTGGGCATGAAAATAAAAAGTCATATTTTTTCCACAAACCTGATTGTTTAGTCCCCAATCTTTTATTTTCCCAAGGGTAACAGGAGAAATTAGACCACAAAAGTTGTTGTCCAATTTGTCCTGAGTACGCTGATACCCCATATGTGGGGTGGGACCACTGTTTGGGCACACGGCAGGGCTTGGAAGGGAAGGAGCGCCGTTTGACTTTTTCAAACCAAAATTGGCTGGAATTGAAATTGGATGCCATGTCGCGTTTGGAGAGCCCCTGATACGCCTAAACAGTCTAAACCCCCCACAAATCACACCATTTTGGAAACTAGACCCCTTAAGGAACTTATCTAGATGTGTGGTGAGCACTTTGAACCCCCAAGTGCTTCACAGAAATTAATAAACGTAGAGCCGTGAAAATAAAAAATCATTTTTTTCCTCAAAAATGATTCTTTAGCCCGCTATTTTTTTTATTTTCCCAAGGGTAACAGGAGAAATTGGACCCAAAAAGTTGTTGTGCAATTTTTCCTGTGTACGCTGATACCCCATATGTGGGGTGAAACCACTGTTTGGGCGCATGGGAGTGCTTGGAAGGGAAGGAGCGCCATTTTGTAATGCAGACTTTGATGGAATGTTCTGCGGGCGTCATGTTGTGTTTGCAGAGCCCTTGATGTACCTAAACAGTAGAAACCCCCTGCAAGTGACACCATTTTGGAAACTAGACCCCCCAAGGAGCTTATCTAGATGTGTGGTGAGCACTTTGAACCCCCAAGTGCTTCACAGAAATTTATAAACCGAGCCGGAAATAAAATTTTTTTTCTCAAAAATGATTTTTTAGCCAGCTATTTTTTATTTTCCCAAGGGTAACCGGAGAAATTAGAACCCCAAAATTGGTGTGCAATTTGTCCTGAGTACGCTGATACCCCAAATGTTGGGGTAAACCACTGTTTGGGCGCACGGCAGGGCTCGGAAGGCAGGGAGCGCCATTTGACTTTTTGAAAGCCACGTCGTGTTTGGAGACCCCCTGATGTGTCTAAACAGTGGAAACCCCCACAAGTGACCCCATTTTGGAAACTAGACCCCTTAAGGAACTTATCTAGATGTGTGGTGAGCACTTTGAACCCCCAAGTGTTTCACAGAAATTTATAAACGCAGAGCTGTGAAAATAAAAAATCATTTATTTTCTCAAAAATGATTTTTTTAGCCAGCTATTTTTTATTTTCCCAAGGGTAACAGGAGAAATTAGAACCCAAAAATTGGTGTGCAATTTGTCCTGAGTACGCTGATACCCCATATGTTGGGGTAAACCACTGTTTTGGCGCATGGCAGGGCTTGGAAGGGAGTTAGCGCCATTTGACTTTTTGAACGCCACGTCGTGTTTGGAGACCCCCTGATGTGCCTAAATAGTGGAAATCCCTCAATTCTAGCTCCAACCCTAATCCCAACACACCCCTAACCCTAATCCCAACCCTAATCCTAACCTAAATCCCAACCCTAATTCCAACCCTAATTGTAACCCTAACCTTAATTATAACCCTAACTCTAATTGTAACCCTAACCCTAATTTTAACCCTAACCCTAATTTTAACCCTAACCCTAATTGTAACCCTAACCCTAATTCTAACCCTAATTATAACCCTAACCCTAAGGCTAGGTTCATTATGCGTTTTACCAGCCCGTTCAACACATAGCGTTGACGGGCTGGTAACGGTATAGCATAACGCGATCGCGTTATGCTATACCCGCTAGCGCAGAGGAATCATCAGATGATTCATCTGCGCTAGCGGAGACGGAGCCCAAACGCTGCAGCCCGCGTCCGAGGCTCCGTCACTGAATGATGGCACGTCGCAAACGCATGCCGCTTTACGGCATGCGTCGCGATGCGCCCTCTAATGGGGGTGAATGGCAGCATTAACGGACTGCGTTACACCGCGTTATACCGTGGTGTAACGCAGTCCGTCTAACGGACTGCCATAACGCAGTATGAACCCAGCTTAAACCTAACGCTAATTATAACCCTAACCCTAATGCTAACCCTAATCCTAATGCTAACCCTAACCCTAATTATAACCCTAACCCTAATTATAACCCTAACCCTAACAGAAAAATGAAAATAAATATAATTTCTATTTTTTATTATATGTCCCTAACTAAGGGGGTGATAAATGGGGGGGTTATGTACTGTTTTTTTTATTTTGATCACTGTGATAGTTTATCACAGTGATCAAAATGTACTTTTATGAGAATGAATGAAAAAAATTTGAATCTGCCGCCAAGCAGATCGGCGGGCGCACTACGCATGCGCCCGCCATTTTTTTTTTGCAGGAAGAAGACCGGGATGATCGGAGGCCAGGGGGACCTGCCAGAGGACATCGGTAAGTATATGGGGTGTTCAGGGGGACACGGGGACCCTAATTTTCTCCCCTCTGATGTGCGATCACATCAGAGGGGAGAGAAATCATTTTTTTTTTTTTTTGCGATCGCGTCTATGCTTGCATAGCCGCGATCGCAACATCGGGATTTGTGAATACCGACCCGGACCATGTTCTCTGGGGTCTCGGCTACCCTCGGTAGCCGAGACCCCAGAGAATATTTGCCCATCCCCCCCAGCACAGCGGCACATAGCGGCGGGCGCACTGAGCATGCGCCCGCCATTTTCTTAACAGCGCCGGCACCGGGGGACACTGGAGGGCCCTGGGGCCACATGGAGGGGATCGGGGGCCACATGTGGGTCCCGGGGACCCTTTTTCTCTGTCCTCTGATGTCCGATGACATCAGAGGACAGAGAAATTAAATGGCACAACTTTTTTTTTTTTTTTGCGGTCGCCGTTATAGGGTTAATAACGGCGATCGCAACATCAGTGTCGGTAAAAACCTACCCGATTCATGTTCTCTGGGGTCTCGGCTACCCCCGGTAGCCAAGACCCCGGAGAAAATGCGCCTCTGGGGGGCGCTATTCACTTTTTCCACGGCGCCGTGGTTTAAGTACCCTTAATGACCGCCGTTAAAAGGCGTATCGGCGGTCGTTAAGGGGTTAACTTTGTGCAAGGCGTCATGAAATCTGATGATTACCTTTTTTGTTTTTTCGGTCGCAATGTTGTACCCTGTGTCAGAATGCTGGGTTTGCGTCCTACGTCATGGGTCTTCCAGCAGTACAATGACTCCAAACATACTCAAGAAGGACCAAGAAATGGATGGAAACAAAGTGCTGGAGAGTTTAAAAGTGGCAGCAATGACTCTGGATCTAAATCCCATTGAACACCTGTGGAGAAATCTTAAAATTTCTGTTGGGAGAAGGAACTCTTCAAATATGAGAGACCTGGAGCAGTTTGCAAAGAAAACTGGTCCAAAAGTCCATTTAAGGGTTGTAAGAAGCTTGTTAATGGTTATAGAAAGTGATTGATTGCAGTTACAGTTATATGAAAAAGTTTGGGCACCCCTATTAATCTTAAGCTTAATGATTGATAAAAATTGGTGTTTTTCCAACAGCTATTTCAGTTTGATATATCTAATAACTATTGGACACAGTAATGATTCTGCCTGAAATGAGGTTTATTGTACTAACAGAAAATGTGCAATCTGCATCCAAACAAATTTGACAGGTGCATAAGTATGGGCACCTCACCAGAAAAGTGAAATTAATATTTAGTAGATCCTCCTTTTGCAAAAATAACAGCCTCTAGTCGCTTCCTGTAGCTTTTAATGAGTTCCTGGATCCTGGATGAAGGTATTTTTGACCATTCCTCTTTACAAAACAATTCCAGTTCAGTTAAGTTTGATGGTCGCCGAGCATGGACAGCCCTCTTCAGATGATCCCACAGATGTTCAATGATATTCAGGTCTGGGGACTGGGATGGCCATTCCAGAACATTGTAATTGTTCCTCTGCATGAATGCCTGAGTAGATTTGGAGCGGTGTTTTGGATCATTGTCTTGCTGAAAGATCCATCCCCTGCGTAACTTCAACTTTGTCACTGATTCTTGAACATTATTGTCAAGAATCTGCTGATACTGAGTGGAATCCATGCATCCCTCAACTTTATCAAGATTCCCGGTGCCGGCATTGGCCACACAGCCCCAAAGCATGATGGAACCTCCACCAAATTTTACTGTGGGTAGCAAGTGTTTTTCTTGGAATGCTGTGTTTTTTGACACTATGCATAACGCCTTTTTGTATGACCAAACAACTCAATCTTGGTTTCATCAGTCCACAGGACCTTCTTCCAAAAGAAATTGGCTTCTCCAAATGTGCTTTTGCATACCTCAGCCGGCTCTGTTTGTGGAGTGCTTGCAGAAACGGCTTCTTTCGCATCACTCTCCCATACAGCTTCTCCTTGTGCAAAGTGCGTTGTATAGTTGACCGATGCACAGTGACACCATCTGCAGCAAGTTGATGCTGCAGCTCTCTGGAGGTGGTCTGAGGATTGTCCTTGTCTGATCTCACCATTCTTCTTCTCTGCCTTTCTGATGTTTTTCTTGGCCTGCCACTTCTGGCCTTAACAAGAACTGTCCCTGTGTTCTTCCATTTCCTTACTATATTCCTCACAGTGGAAACTGACAGGTTAAATCCCTGAGACAGCTTTTTGTATCCTTCCCCTGAACAACTATGTTGAATAATCTTTGTTTTCAGATCATTTGACAGTTGTTTTGAGGAGCCCATGAGGCCACTCTTCAGAGGAGATTCAAACAGGAGAACAACTTGCAAGTGGCCACTTTAAGTAGCTTTTCTCATGATTGCATACACCTGGCTATGAAGTTCAAAGCTCAATGAGGTTACAAAACCAAAAAAAGTGCTTTAGTAAGTCAGTAAAAAGTAGGTAGGAGTATTTAAAACAAGAAAATGATAAGGGTGGCCATACTTATGCACCTGTCAAATTTTGTTTGGATGCAGATTGCACATGTTCTGCTAGTACAATAAACCTCATTTCAAGGCAGAATCATTACTGTGTCCAATAGTTATTAGATATATCAAACTGAAATAGCTGTTGCAAAAACACCAATTTTTATAAAACATTAAGCTTAAGATTAATAGGGGTGCCCAAACTTTTTCATATAACTATTTATTCAAAAGGGTGTGCAACCAAATATTAAGCTAAGGTTGCCAATATTTTTTGTCTGGACCATTTTTGGGAATTTGTGTGAAAAGATGTCCAATTAGCCTTTGTTGTTTTTGTGTTGTTCCAGTACACACAAAGGAAATAAACATGCGTATAACAAAACTTGTGTAATTGCAATATTTTTCTTGGGGAAATGATTAATTTTCTTGAACAATTTCAAGGGTGTCAACACTTTTGGCCATGACAGTAGAATATAGTAAAGAAAGACTGCATGTGCCAGGAGAGTATAAATAGCTCTTACCAAGATGTGAAAGGACAAAACAAAACGAGGAAGTGAAAACATCTGCATAGAAGCAACAAAGCAAAGACAAAAGAAAAAACAGGCTGGGGTCCAACATAGAGGGAAACCGACCCCAGAAATCATTGGATTCAGTCCCACAGGGGAACCAAGACAAGAATTGTTAGGACCAAGATGAGCTGAATGGTTTTTATTTCCACACTTTTCAATGCTGAACTGCTATCTTTTTCAAGTGAAAAAGACAATCGTACTTGAAAAAAAACATTCAACTCCTCTTGGTCCTAAGGATTCTTCATTGCAGCAGAGCAGCCTGGTATTGTGTTTTAGTCCAAACTGGTCAATTATCCTGGAGGAGATTATTCCTGAGCCACAAAGCAGCAGCACCTAATATTTTCAGATGTGTTCATAGGAGTTGTGACTGCACACAGTCTGATCAGGTGAGCAACTTCCTTTTACTTTCCTTTGCTCTCAAAAGGGTATCACCCGATGGTGTCGAGTGCTTTTGTTACCTTACAGCTTTTCTACTATCTGAGAGACATCATTCAGAGCTGCTAATCTTTACCCTTAAGGTCACAGAAAACTGAAACGTAGAGAAAGAGCCTGAAGTGGAGAAAATGCATTAAAAATGCAGGATACAAGTTATATAATGGCCAGAAATAGGGTTATATACATATGATATGACAACTTATTCATAAAAGTCAAAGGTACAATTAACAATTAAATTGTTACTCCCTCCCCACGCCCAAAAAAGATAAAAAATCAATAAGGTCTGACCCTCACTTGCAGATGAAAGAGGTAAAGAGGATCTTTCATTAGGTTTTACATACTAAATTGGCCACATTATGGTAAAGTGGATGAAGATCTGAATACAAAATATTTTTTCTTGCTCATCTCCGTTGCAGATATATTAGCTAGTAAAATGTTGTGCTAATATCCATTATAACCAAGGAGATGTTAGCAGAGCTTTTTCTCTGGGGGCGTTTATTTTTTCTATGCTCTTTGTTTCCCAATCACAATCAGGCAGCGTCATACAGGAAAAAGACACACCCCCAAAGAAGGTCAGAACTGGCTTTCTGTGTTTGATATGGGAAGACTGATGTGTCTAAGCAGGTCACATTGCTGGCACTTACTGTGATAACTTGTGCGGGTGGAGGAAAAATGTGTTGAATTGAAATTAGTTTCATCTCACAGCTAAGAAAGTATGGGGGAAAGGGGAGGAGTGTCATTACATACTCTGCTCTTCATCTATCCCTAACACTCAGCTCTGCTTTTCACCCGGCACTTGTAATCAAACATAATTCCGAGAGGTGTATGTAATGAAACACAGATCACAAAGATCTCACCTACTCTGATTAAAAGGGCCCCACTCTGTCAGTTCTGTGAGATGAGAGAAGTAGACTGTGTCACATACTCCACTCTGCATCTGTTCCAGGTACCAGGGCATAATTTCCTGATGCCTGGAATGGATGCAGATCGGTGTACAGTATATAATGATACATAGCTCTGCCTTCATCCTGGCACTTGTAATCATAAAATGTGCCAATAATGAGATTGGTGGGACCTGGTTAGGCACATCAGTCTTACTAGATCACACATAAAGCCAGATGTAAGCTGCTTGGGGGCGTTTTCTTTTTTTTCCCTGCATGATGCTGCTCGCTTATGATTGGGCAAAGTCATGCAGGGGAAAAATGAAATCCAACCAGAGAAAAAATATTTGCTAACAACCCCATGGTTGTAGTGGAAATTGGCATATAAACCGTGCATGCTAGTATCTCAGCAACTGAGGAGAGAAATAACAAAACATAAACTAGATGGGTATTTCCTGAAGGAACTACAGATTGTGCTTTGAATTGGTGCCCGGTAGTGTTGAGCGAACATGCTCGGACATGCTCCATTAACCCTTGAGCATCGGGGTGCTCGGAACTCTGCAGAACACCTCATGTATTCGGGCAGGAAGCTCGGATGCCTGCCCAGCAAGTTTGGCGCCTGTTTTACAGCCAATAAACTTGCTGGAATGGCATAGCATCATAGTAATGCTGTAGCCATCTTTCTAGCAACCGGGTTATTTATAGCTGGTGTGGTAGTTGGTCCTTACAAACGCCTCACAGCTATATTATTGATTTATATGGGAGCCCATTGATTACAATGGGGCCATTAATTCCTATGGCAATTTATTTTTACGCCATTTTTTTACGCACGTTTTGAGGTGGCAACATTTTTTTTCTACAAAAATGTCCTCAGGGGGTTAACAGTCGGAGGAAAAATATCATTTTTCGATTTTAAAAAATTCCAAGCCCGAGACGTACATTTAAGTTCAAAATCAATGCATTCCAATGGGAAGATTTTTTTTTTCAAACGTAAAGGGTTAAAAAGCAAAAAATCCGATCGACTCCAAAAATACTTAGCACACCTGTCACGGCAGCTAGCTTCAAAACCTTGTTTGAACGGAGTCTGTACACTGAGCGGTTCGGGCTGTATTAATTGCGCAAATCTGGAGAAGAAGAAGAACACGGAAAAAGAATAATGTGAATAACAATATAGTGCTTTTTCCAAAGCACAATAAATATATTTAATTCAGATCTTCAGCCACTTTATCATAATGTGGCCACTTTTTTATAATAAAATGGTGAAAGGTCCTCATTAATTGAGCAGACATGATGGCTGATCTGATCTTGTGCCAATGAATCAAATTAATCAGTCACATTGATGCTTATCTCTGTAACTTCAGATTATTTTCTAATTAAATGCACATTAAATTATTATCACATTTTCTTTTTTTGAATGTTTTTACACATTTTGTGTGTTTGTGCATAAGCATTTAACGCCATATATTAGACATGTTATATTGGAAGCTTTGTGACAATTAAATGCAAGAATAGAGTTTCTGGGCAAACATAACAGATAAATTATATTTAGCTGAAGCTCTGGTAGCTTTATAAACAAATGGCTTCACAATGAACACAATGTGATTGCTCTGTTATGAGCGGTTTCACATCCACTGTCACACCTTACTGCTAAAACTTGTTGTTACTTTCAGAAGTGGAACAGCTTCCAGATAAAAGTGACTGGACCAGCTGCTAGAACACAAATCTCCCATTGTTTTATGGTTACAGTAACATAATGATCTAGTGCAAGCTGTAGAGTTTATAGAATTTATGAAATCTGCAAAACCACATTTCATACATCACCAGTGCGTAGGACTGCATCTACTGACTGTGAAACATGATATGTGTTGGCTCTCGTAATAAAATGTGCAATGGCGTAGACCACATGTCTAGGTAGATGCACATAAACAACACAAATGCCATAATATTGTGATAAAGCATGAAAGTAAAGCCACCTGCCTAACAAAGGCATACAATAATTTTGCTCCAATTGAAACCCCTTAGCCTTCTAACTTACTATGATACCCATTTCATAGCCCCTTTATATTATGAAACCTGAAAAATGTTCCCACACACAGTATGATACACGCATTGTGAATTTCCCCACAGAACACAGAGTCCTCACGCACAATTTGATGAACACCTGATGCCCCATGAAAATACCCAATAATGACCTAACTCTGACTTTCCCCTAGTATGGTGCCCCCAGTCTCACCCACAATATCATCCTTCACAATATTATACCTCCCCATACCACGCTACACAGTATGATGGCTCCACTCAGTATTATGCCCCCTACAGTTCCCACCACTCAGTATGATGACACCCAGTCCCCACATAGTATAATTCACTCACATTCTCCAACACACACTATGATGGCCCCTACAGATTATGATGCACCCCATTAACAACCATTTACAGTGTGTTGAAAAATGATTCATACTCAGTGTACTTTTCCACATTTTTTCACATTACACTTTGAAATTTAAATATATTTTATGTATTTAAATAGCAAGTATTTGTGAAGTATAAGGTAAATGATACATGGTTTTCTAAATATTTAAAAAATATAAATCTGAAAATGATGACATGATGTATTCAGAAACCTGAAGTGACACTCCTAAATAAAATCCTGAGTGACCAATTTCCTTCAGAAGTCACATAATTGCAGAGACTTCCAATCATATGCAGTGCGCCACTCTGAAGCCGACACACATACACCCGGCCTCAGAGGATCAATGATGAGAGGGGTAGAAGCCGCGGGCATGCGCGAGGAAAGAGTAACGCTTGCTCTGACACTGGCACATGTAAGTTGTTAGGGCTGACGGAACGCACAAAATAAATATAAATAATAAGTGCGTTCGCAGCCCGGGGTCCACCGTGCAGGCAGAGTCTGCTGCTAGTAGGATGGCGGAATGGCGAACTCTGTTACTTCACAGAGTCGCAACTATGGACACTGAGGCCCTATATGGCGGTATAAGTGAACTCTGTTACGCCACAGAGTTGCTAAGGTAGAAACGCAGAAATATGGACTGTGTCCTGTTAACTCCACAGGTATGCACAGACAACTGCTGTGCGGACAGCAGTCCGTAGCAACGCAATCAGCAACGCAATCAGACAATCTCCTCACCGGAGAAGCCGGTATTCTAGGGGCTTATTTCAGCCGAGCCCTAAACACGTGCATACAATCTCCTCACCGGAGGTGCCGGTATTCTAGGGGCTTATTTCAGCCGAGACCTAACACATGCGTGCAAGATCACCCTGGCGCAAAGCACATAATGTGATTGATACTAGCGCATGGCGGCACGACCATGCCACCCTTTTATAGTAGCAGCTACAGGACCTGCCAGATAAGGACCAATAGGAAACTGCTCCAGAACACAAGTGGTTTCAGGACCTTCCTGGCGGACCAATAGGAGCTGCTGCAGTACCTGAGCATGTGACCCCTGATCTCCAATGAGAGATCTTACTCTGGGCATGCTCAGAAGGGGAAAGCAAGGACTTTGTCCTAAAGACGTCTGCGCGCCGCTAACCAGTACTGGTTACAATAGCAGAGCCTGGAGATGCAGCAGTAATCCTCTGCACAATGTTAGACTGGGCGAGACGCTGGGACCGACGTCTAAGCTGAGCAGAGTCCACTGCGGCCGGAGATGGATGGGAGACCGCAGCAGGGATGGCTCGAGATTCCCCTTGTGCAGAAGCAGGAAATCAACTCCTAACATAAGTTATGTCATGACGCCCACAGGAGCGTGATAACATGGTAATTGGGCCAACTAGTCTAGGGACCCTAACTCCCCCTTGACTTGTCAAAGGCCTCATTTAATTTTCAGAAATGGACTTTAGAAATACTTTTTCTAAAGATCTGCCTATGTCTGTAATGTAATAAAGGGACTGTTAGGCAGGGAATTTAGATATGCAGACACAACTGCTGGTGGTTCTGGGAGCACGTGGGTCCCTTTAATGAGCCTTGGGCGCCTATGAGCTTGTCAGCTGCCCAAATGTTGTCCTTTCTTTAACAATATTTACAGATTTGCTCCAGGAAAAACTTATTACCCTGTTTCCACAGGATAGGGCATAGCTAGATACTCGTTGAGAGACACCTAGCAATCCCGAATTAGTTCCATCCAAAATGGAAGTGGGGATTCTCAATGCACATGCTTAGCCTTCATGTATTATATAAGGAACTGCCATAAATAGCTGTTCGCTGCTCTTGCAAGTCTAATTGACAATAAAATATGTGGAGGATGAGCATGCGCTTCTCATCTCTATTCAGGAAAGTGCTGCCCCTTTCTCTGGGCTCTGTAGCCCAGTATCACTGGAGCTTCCAGGAGACAGACCCATTGAAAATAGCAAGTTATCTACTATCCACAGGAGAGGGGATAGCTTGTTTGCTTGAGAATAACCCTTTAATAACTTTTTGACTGGCTGTTCAATTCTGAACAGCCAATCACAGCGATTTCAGTGTTTAGGCAAATGAAATTGACTGAAACATTGAAGTCCAGCTATGATTAGTGCTATAACAGCACTGAACCTAGGCTGGAGCTAGACAATGGCAGCTTCACCAGTCCCAGCACCGATTCGAGCAATCAGACAATGACGTCCGGTCTCACCAATCAATGAGTAGAGATGCAGTCTGACCTCACAGTGACCTCTTTGCTTCTCCTCATTTTAGCATAAAGATGTGAGGAGAGCTCTGTGAGAGTCACTCTGCTGTTCTGCTGCTGGATCTGCTGGGACTTGTGGTGCCATAGACCATTTTATCTTGTTCCACCACTTTTTATGCTGCTTCCTTTCCTGTTCCTGTCCCCTGTTTTTTTCCAGTCCATCCCAATCATTCTATCCCCCCTTTGCCCCTCTCCCTAACCCCTTCCCTAGCCCCCTTCTGCCATCCAGCACTGATCGGAACTTGATCACTCGTTTTTGGCAGTTTTTTTTTTTGCACCACTTTCGTGCATGTATCCTGCAGAAGCCTGATCATAGTTCATGCTCACTTTTGGACCGGACTTTTTTTCCCCCTTTTTTGCAGCACATTCGTGCATGTTTCCTGCAGCTGCTGAGCCACTGATCATTAATTAGTGCCTGTGCTCACTTTTGGTCAGGCCTTTTTTTTAGATAGAGGGGTGAGACAAAGGCATAGTCAGTTCACAGCCCGGGGTCATAATTCGAAGAAAGTAGTGGATCATGACAAAAGGGCTAGGCAAACGCAAGGTCAAAGACAAACTCAAGGTCGAACAACAAAGATCAGAGTACAAGACTAAGATCACACACACACCTCTTGAGCAAAGCTACAATTGGTAGTAATCTAAGGCAAAGAGCTGGTTAAATTGATCGGTAATTACTCCAAACAGGAGACTCATGGATGAATCTATGGAAAACCCTGGCCCTGATTGGATGGCTAAGCTGTCAGTCAAGACACTGAAAGCTCAGCACACCTTAGCATATAATTGAACGGCTGAGCTGTCCATCACCATACTGACAGCTCAGCACGCCGCTGTCCTATACTGAACAGCAGAATTGTCATTAACTGTGCCCAGACACGCAGATAGTTGGAATCGTGTGAAAGGTGTGAGTCAATTAATAGAGTCTTATATATAATAAACAATTGCAAATACATTTTATCTGTCTGTTTCATTTCCCTCAGTTATTAAAGCTGTCAAATCAAACAGCGACTTTCACTTCTTAGACATAAGATCCTGGTGAAATATATACGAGAGTTATTATTAAAATCAATATATAACAATATAACTCTTGGAATGACTTTGTAACTCTCTGGAGTACCCTTAGAGACGGGCAGCATAAGCAGAAGATTCTGCTGGTCTTATCAGCTTACTAGAAGCCAAAAACTAGCGAATAAGATTTACCTGACTGCATGCTTTATTAAACATGAAGGCTCTGAAGAAATATATCCTCTGTGGACAGTGAAAAATCTGACCATATACAACAATAAGATGCAATGAAATAAAATATAATGTCCATAATTACCACCGAAGAACGCATTTAGAGCAGAGTGCATGAGGATTTATATGTGGAAATGCAACACATAATTTTGCAAATGAGAGCTAACTTCTGGAATTTTAGATGCAAAAAATAACTTTTTGTTCAACACTTTGTTTTTTTTTTAACAACAAAATGTATTTTGTAACAAACAATAATATGAAATGTTTGTACTTTGTAAATGCTTCAGGTAAAAATTTGCTAGCTCCTACATTTGTCATGCATGCTTAAATAGTGCTACCAAAAGACTCCAGGTAGACTTTCCAAAAGTCTACCATTGAATTCTATAAAAAAAAATATATATATTTTTTTTTCTTAAAGTTTAATTTTTTTCAATGATAAAAAATGTACACTAAAGTATGCAGACTATAGGTACTGTGTCGGAACAAAACGGGTAAAAGGGACTTCCATGTGCCAATAATAATGCGGTATTGATGTCTACTAGTGATACTTTGGCATCATCGAGTTTCTGAGTGCTTGGATATGCTCGACACTGGTGCTGTGACTGAATGCCCAAATCCCCGCCCTGCATGTTTGGCGCCTATTACACAACCAATAAACATGCTGGGATTGCCTTCCAGTCACTGTAATGCCATAGCTGTCTTGGTAGTGACATTACTGTGATTGGCTGGCCGCATTACCTAATCAGAGGTTAAAAAATGACTGGCGCTGCCATGCTCAGCATACTGATGCCATTGCACAGCTCAGGGACAGTTGTGAGTGGAGGGAGGGAGTAATTGTCTAGGCCTGAGTGTGCACAGATTCATTAATCAGAGAACTATGCTAAACCATAATACTAAATGCTAAAAATCTTTCTAATGGCTATTCTTGTTCTTTTTCTGTTTCTATGCGATACATCCTGCATTTAGCCTAGGGATAGCTGCTGGAGCAAAGAGAGTGGCTGAATACAGCCTCTCGGCAGGACTTAGGGCTTTGCAGACTGTTTCCAAATATATGGCTGCTGCATGTGACCACATTTTTTTTCCTGGCGAAAAAAATTAACTGCATTGTCATCCATACAGTTTAACATGCTTTGTGTAAACTTACAGTGATTTAAAATACAAAAAAAAATGCTTGGCCTGCTACAGGTCCCAACATTTTTTTTGTTCCAAAAATTGACAATTGTCACCCATACAGTTTAAAGTTCTTTGTGTAAAATTGCGCTGGTTTAACATTTTTAAAAACATTATGACCTACTACCTGTGACCAAATTGACTATTGTTATCCATACACTTTAACCTGCTTTGTATTAAATTATGTTGGTTTAAAATAGTTAAAAACTGCTTGGCCTGCTATAGTTAAACACATTTTTTAAATTAAAAAATTAAGTTTCAATTTATCAAGGAAACTTGCTTTTCAGGGACCTAGCAATCAGAAAATGCGTAAGGCGATAAGGGATCAGGAAGTGCAAGTCCTGATGATGAAGATGCATGCAGACGGGCAGGACATACGGCAGGTGTGACTGCGCCTGTTGCTGGAGCACAAGCAGCACCATATCGCACAGGTTCCTGTCCCACTTTGCAAGGAGGCACGGGACACCACTTCAGAAGCCACACCAGTGCGAACAGGTGGTCAGTTGTATAGTAAATAATGCTTCCAGCATGCTTGTCTGCACCACCCAGTGTTCTACACGGTCCAGTCTCACCAGCCCACAGTCTGGATCACTTAATCCTCACCCTGAATCCTCCTTTCTTCCAACATTGTTGAGTCCCAGGAGACCAGTGATCCCACACTAGGATACTCAGAGGAGATCTTTGCTTCATCACTTCTTGATTGTGGCTTCTCTCCCTGCATATTACAAAAGGGACAGGAGAACATGCTCTTTAGTGAAACTCAAAACTTAGAGCAGTCACGATCACAAGTAGATGATGTTGGGAAATGCCAAATTTTGTCTAAGGAAGTAGGTAATGATGAGACACAGTTGCCAATAAGTCACTTTGTTGTTAAGTCACCAGTCAGGAGAACCAGGGTGCGGTGGTGGAAAGCGAGGTGGTGGATGAAGAAGTCATTGATCTAACCAGGGAATCTGGCATGCAGAGCGAGGCCAGCAGAGTTGAGAGGGAGGGATCAGCAGCACCAAAAAAAGGCAGAAAGAGGCAGTGGGGTGACTAGAGGGATAAGGTGGGCAACTGTTCCGCAAAGCAACGGCACTTGTAAATTTCTTCATCCAAAAGTTAGGTGTTCCCCAGTTTGGGACCTTTTGAAAGAGAGTCATTTTCAGCCTGTGCCATGCCAAGATCAGCAGGAGCCTGACCACTAAGAGCATAACCACCACCAGGACGATCAGGCACATGTCATCTAAACACCCAACTTGGTGGGCTGATTGTCTGGGTCTACAATTGGTGCCAGCAGATGACACCCCTGTCTCTTCCTCTGTGCTAAATGCTTGCCAATCCCCTGTTCATGACACTGGCGCAGAAGCCTCCAGCCCTGCACCTGTCCTTGCACATTCTAAGGCACCATCATCAGGCACTTCAAAATCCTTTTCCCAAGTTCCCAGCCACAAACCCACAGGCCCAAATGCAAAACAGGCACATTTTCAGGCTGCTTGCTGTGGAAATGTTGCTGGTTAAGCTTGTAGACAAGGACAATTTCTGCCGACTCACGGTGGCAGCTGTCCCTCGGTACTCAGTCCCCAGCTACCACTATTTCTCTCAGTGTGGTGTTCCTGTCTTGTACCAGCACATGTTCAGGTTCATCAGCCATGCCCTTACCACCACACTTCTTGGAATTGTCCACTTAACGACATGTGGACATGCGCATGTGGCCAGGGATGCTACATTTCTGCTAATGGCACACTGGGTTAACACTGGATGCCAGGGCCAAGTTCCATCCTGGCACGGCACATGTGCTACTAACGCCGAGGATTGCTGGTCCTACTTCTATCACGGATTCCTTCACCTCCTGCAGGAGTTTCTACACCCCTCCAGCTCCTCCTTAACCTCTATCTCTGATGTGTTATCTCAGAGCATGTCATCCATATCAGCTGCACGTCGTACACATCTTAACCATGATATGTCAGAAAATAATACATTCAATTAAAAGAATCTTGTCAAACTGGCAAGTTAACTCAAAAAGTGGGCTCTGCAAAGTTCTTAAATGGAGTGAAAGTATATGCTCGACCTCCACTTCATTCATTGCGAATAATTCTATAGGATATTAGCAATGAAAGGAGCAGAATGAAGCTTACATATTTTGGCTCCACTCAAAACATGGCTCCATAGAACATGGTTTTTGGCTTGCAGAGCTGTGTTCTATGGGATCAACTAATTACACCCCCAGCGATTAGCAAGTTATCCCATATCCAGTAGATAGGGAAAAACTTGCCATTTTGTGAAAACTCATTTGAAGGGGTTGTCCTTTATGATAAAGGATAACTTATTGATCACTTGGGGTCCACTACCATGTCTATCTGATTTAGTCTTGGAGACACCAGGGGTGCTGAGGTAAGAAGATGCTGCTCACACTGCTCACTGGGTTTAGAGATAGGCACGGAACATCTATAAAAAGCAAATTCCACCAAACTAGGAGAAAAATACACTGACATCGAAATGCAGACCCCTTGCAGAGCCCCCAAACACGCACCTGTATCCTAAATATTGGCATAAATTAAGTCAAAGAACAGGTGCTGTAAAGTTAGACAAAAAGGTTAAACCTTTCTGAAGTCTTAAAACATACTGGGTCCAATACAGCAAGGCTGGTGTTGTTCATATCGGTCCTGATAAGGAGATGTGCTGGAGCAGGACGCTCTTGATTCACAAAAAGACGTTTGTCTTTAAAAGAATCAAGAGCACCAAATAAGTGGCGTACGCCTCTGTGTGTCTTTCCACAAATCCTACTACAGTTCCTGCAGCAGTGAGATTTTTGGAGCAGCTGTGTTTACAGCAACCCTTCCCACCACAGCTCCGATCATTTTGCTGAAGCTGCAACTCCGAGTTGCATCTAATTTTTGCTACTTTTCAAAGCTTTTACGCCAGAATTCTGCCTTGAAAGCATTGATGAATCGTGCCCAATGAGTATTAATATGCATCTTTTGACAACTCCGTTGGCCTTTAGGTCCTTTTCAGTACAAAGAAATAATCCTAGCTTTCTGAAGTGTAGGAAACTTTCCATACAAAATATAGTTTAAATATAATTTTAAATCAGAAAAGGCAAAAGGATAAAGCTACATTTCACTGAAGATACAGTTCATGATGACCAATTATTCCATGCAAGGAAAAGAGAAACTGTCAATCACTATATAAGAAATTTCACTTCCACTAGATAAATATTTAGAATCTACTTTCTTGCCATGCTCAGTGTCCTGGATCATATAATAGGCCTTAAACACAAGAGTATTAAAGTGGAAGAAAATATCTGAAGATCAATGTTTGAATCAATCAAGGCCGAAGAAGTACAGACTATTTCAATCCTCTGTTGACTAAAAAAAACCTTCAAATAAAGAAAGTTTTGAAAGTGGTAAATATACAGGGTTTATGTTATACTAAATCCTAACATAGGCTATACATAGACCTCACTATTTATTACCTCATTAAATCACAGAAATATTTAAATGGGTTCTTCAGGAATAGCAGCAAATAAACAAAATGTTATCATAAAATTCCTGAATCGTTACTAATTAATTGTTCTTGTTTTTTCAAGTGAGGTAATAAAAATAAAATGGTCGCTGACTCGTCACACTGACAGAAATCTGTCCTAGAAAATTAAAAGTACAGGTGGCTGTGAGAATGTGCAGTAGGAAGCTTCACACCCTCCCTTCATGTGTAGGAAGATGTGCTCCCAGTGAATATTTTAATCTGATACTGGAGTTAATAGGAGTGCTTAGGCAAGAAGGGGCTGCTCACACTGCTGTCCACCCTGCTTGTCTGATCTAATACTGGAGATACCAGGGTGCTAGGCAAGAAGAGGCTGCTCACACTGCTGTCCACCCTGTCCATCTGATTTAATACTGGAAACCCCAGGCATGCTGTGGTAAAAAGAGGCTGCTCACACTGCTGTCCAACATGTCTTTCTGATTTAGTACTGAAGATGCCAGGAATGCTAAGGTAAAAAGAGGCTGCTCACACTGCTGTTCAGCTTGTATGCCTTGTCTAATGCTGAATATACAAGGGGTGCTGAAGTAAGTTGAGGCTGCTCACACTGATGTCCATTTTTTAATGGCAACTCTGATACTGGAGATACCAGGGGTGCTGAGGTAAGCTGAGGCTGCTCACACTGCTGTCCATTTTGTATGTCTGATCTAATACTGGAGATATCAGGGGTGCTGAGGTAAGAATAGGCTGCTCACACTGCAGTCCACACTGTCTATCTGATCTAATACTGGGGATGCCAGAATTGCTTAGGTAAGAAGAGGCTGCTCACATTGCTGTCTACCCTTTCTTTCTGATCCAATACTGGAGAGACGATGAGTACTAGGTAAAGAAGAAGCTGCTCACACTTCTGTCCACCCTGTCTTTCTGATTTAAACTTGGAGATACCAGGGTTACTAAGATAAGAAGAGGTTGCTCACACTGCTGTCCACCCTGTCTGTCTAATCTAGTACTGGAGATAATAGGGTTACTGATGTAAGAATAGGGCAATCACACTACTGTTCACCTTGGGGTGCTGGCATAAGAAGAAGCTGCTAGCACTGCTCACTGGATTTTAGAATACAAATAGATAAAGTCTAGCAAATTCCACAAAAAATGACACTAAAGTCAGAACAGAGGTGATTTAAATACCTCACCCACCTCACTGATCAAGGTAAACAAGGTTAACCCTTTACCAGGTAGAAGAAGAATTAATATCAGCAAAGGAGGAAAAATTGACTACTGATGTAGAAAGACAGGTGTAACTGTGTGGGATCTGTGTATTGGCATTGATTATATAGATATATAGAGGTGAAGCAAATATTGTACTGACACATTACACATTATAAATATTCACAGAGTGCTGTAGTAAAATACAAAAAGCTGTTTGTAATGTGATTCAGCTAAACTCAGATGCACTGCCCTTCCCCCCACCCCCGAAGTAGGTTAGCCCAAGAGATCAGAGCTGTATCATTACGTTTCACACACTGAAAACCTGCACTAAACTATAATGTCGTCTGGTCTTCTTTCCTTTGAGCTCTACAGCCTGCAAATGATTGGTCAGCATCATACAGAGAGAAGATATACACACCTTCAGTGAAAATTCTAATAAAAATCACTTGAACTTAAAAAAATGTTAAATCATTAGATGCCAAATATTTTGATTACTAATATCTCCGCAATGGAGAAAAAAGTTTATTCTGCTCTGCAGCCACTTTTACATTGTGTGTCCAGTTCAACATGAAAAAAAAATGGTGAAAGGTCCTCTTTAACATGACTTGACTTAACATGAGATTGTTTTGTCTTCTCCTATGGAGTCAATGAGAAAAAAAAAGAATTTTCAGAATATGTTCACATCTATTTCACACACAATGTACTTTTCCCTCTGACCTTGCTTTATAACATATAACTCAGAAGTGTGATGTGTTTAATAGATGGAGGTTCAACAACTGAAATACCCACAGATCTCAAGAACTGTGACATGCTGCCCAGTTTGTATCCCAGGAGAGAAGAACAGCTAGTTTAATACATCAAAATTAGTGGTAGTTCAAGAACCCTACAAGTTCATGTAGCTTGTAGCTCTGACTGATTTCAAAGATGAGAAACCTTTTCTTGTCAACCATCTCTCAAAGGCAAACAAGGGCCATGAGTTTGCGCTCTTGGTGGCCCTAGATGCTGAACGTCTTCTGGTTTTATGCGTACAGCATTTCTGATATATTTATATATTTCACAAGTACACATTTTGGTAAAATATCTGTATTCAAGGTTTATTATTTACATCCTACATGGAGTATTAGAGCACCAAAACTTGGGTGTGATGGCTAACTGCCCATATATTGCTATACCTCAGTCAGTGGCAAATATGAAGTCAGAATATGGCGTTCTAAATTGCTAAGGTTCCAAAGGTTCAATTTGAGTCCATAAAAGTGTATAAATGCCATAATAAATATATTCATGACTAGACTACACCTTTAACCCATTGGCAACATTTGCCATACATCTGCATGGCTGTCAGCTCTATTACATAGCCAACGCCTGAGAGTAAGCCTGGAGTCATATCAACGTATTTTCACTCATCTGAGAGAATTGATATGGTTGTGCTTATCACACTCTGATAAAACAATGGCAGAGTGTGATCATAGCGTAATTCAATGTTTTCAGATGTGGAGACGATGGGAAAAAAAACAATTTCTCCATCTGCTCCATTCTGTGAGTCTGTAAAAATCGCTCCGGACTCACACTCAGTCATTTGAGTGCAATCCAATGTTTTTCACAAACTCATTGACTTGCACTGAACGCAAATTGGCTTTAATCTCATCTGTTGTGAAGTTGCCATATTTTTTAGTCTCCATCCCGAGTATAAAGATAGCTTAGTATAAGTCATGCAACTGTGAAAAAAAAAAAAAAACTATTCAAACCATCAGTCTGTGTGATTCACAATGAAAGCCCCCCCAATATGTTAGATAAAATTAGTTTTCAATTGCCAATTTTATTGTGAATATAAATAGGGTGAGGATAGTGAGTATCATCACCTGTGCTTCACTCTGAACACAGTTTTATCTAAAGTGATGACAGACTGCAATGAAAATACCGTGTAAATGGTCAGGTGAATGAAATAAGCCAGATGCTGTATGTAGTTTATAGGCTTATAAATCCTTCCAGATGTATCCTGCCGAACATTCACTTCTTCAGCTACCAAGGAAAGCCTAATCAAGTCAATAATTAGCAAGTAGATCCTAAAGGATTGATAATCAAATGTACCTATAGAAATGAGGACAAAATAGTGTCTACTGGCTACTTCTATTGAAGCCACATACTAGTAAAATATGTACCACCAGTGATGCCAGTAGTAGCCAAGATTTCTTTTAGATGGTAAGGGTTTCCCATGGCTTCCATTCCATTAAGAATAAACTCTAAAGCAACACAGTAAAAAAAATAAAACGTTTGTCCAACTTCTTAAAGTTTGATTGGCTCCAAAATGATAAAACCAGGCATGTTTACAGGCTCTGACCCCTACGGATTCAGCTCTGAAATCTTTGCAGGTCTTTTCCGATGCTTGAAGTGACTAGAATGAGACATTTCTGGATGTCCTTCAGATGACATCCGGATCTAGGCTTTGGATTGTTAACCTTCTATGTACGAATCTGACTTTGACCCATGACATGAACATTGACTCTGTATTTGTTTTCTATAAATGATATTGTCAGTCTCAGTTACTCTTCTGACTACTCTCGTTATCCAACATTACAGCTTTGTCTCACTGCTAAACAATGATGCGTTAAAGACTACAGTCTGGAAATATTATTTTTTTCTTACAGGGTCCCTGGTAAGGAATTGGAGACTTTCATAAAATCCACACTTTCCTTTTGCCAGCTCCACATTGGTTACAGCTTTAAAGTGTTAGCACATATTAATCAATAGATCTATGAATAATAATAATTTCCACAGATGGATTTGTTAATTTTTTTTTCCAGTGCTGAGATAATCTTAAAAATGTACCCCTGCTCCAGTTCATGGTCAGCATAAATCACACCTTCTGGCCAGGGAAGGAGTCATAATTCACATATGATAAGTGAATATGCAGATGACACAGCAGGGACTTGCGGATGCTGCTTTCTGTGAGGCAATACATTTCTCTGCCTGTTTTATAGTTAAATAGGTACATACCGTATATACTCGTGTATAAGCCGAGATTTTCAGCACCTTTTTTCGTGCTGAAAATGCCCCTTCGGCTTATACACAAGTCATAGGGCAGAAACCAGCGGGGGGGGATGCCGCGGCAGGAGCTGGTGGCTGGGATCATACTCACCCCTCCCCGTGCCATCGCTGAGCGTCCCTGCAATCCTGCGTTCTCCCCGTCTTCCTGCAGCTCTTCAGCACTGAGCGGTGATGTAATACCCGCTCATTAAGGTCATGTAATATGGACGCGACGCCACTCCCATGGGCGTCGCCTCCATATTCATGGCCTTAATGAGCGGTATTACATCACCGCTCAGTGCTGGAGAGAGCTGCAGGAAGACGGGGAGAACGCAGGATTGCAGGGACGCTCAGCGATGGCACGGGGAGGGGTGAGTATGATGGAGGAGAGGACAAGGAGCACGGAACAGGACGGGGGGGAGAACGGTGGACGGGGGAAGCATAGAGGAGGACGGGGAAGCTGGAGCAGGATGGGGGAAGCATGGAGGAGGACAGGGGGAGAACGGAGGACGGGGAAGCATGGAACAGGACGGGGGGGAGATCGGTGGACGGGGAAGCATAAAGGAGGACGGGGGAAGCATAGAGGAGGACGGGGAGAACGGAGGACGGGGGAAGCATGGAGCAGGACGAGGGGGAGATCGGTGGACTGGGGAAGCGTGGAGGAGGACGGGGAAGCATGGAGCAGGACAGGGGAGGATGGAGGGCACAGAGGAGGACGGAGCAGGAGGGGGGGAGTACAGAGGAGAATGGGGGAGCACAGAGCTGGATGGGGGAGCAAGGAGCAGGACGGGGGCAGCACAGAGCAGGAGGGCAGTTTATACACCCGGCTTGTACATGAGTCAATAATTTTTCCCAGTTTTTTGTGGCAAAATTAGGGGGGTCGGCTTATACACGGGTCGGCTTATACACGAGTATATACGGTAGGTTGAAAAAGATTCAAGTCCATCAAGTTCAACCTTTCTCCACCAATTGTAGATTTTTTTCACTAAATTAACTATAACCCACAATGTTATGTGTATTGAGGAAATCATCCAGCCCTTTTTTAAAGGCTGTTATAGTGTCTGCCATTACTACTAGTGATGAACGAATGTGCTCGGATAAGGTGTAGTCTGAGCATACTCATGTGCTAACCGAGTGACTTCGGTGTGCTCAAATAATGTGATCGAGTCCCTGTGTCTGTTTGACAAACAGGCAATCCCTGCATGTGTTGCGGCTGTCGAGCAGCTGCGAGACATGCAGCCGTGGGGACTCAAACAAATTTTTTGAGCATTTTTTGACCATGCATCTCAGCACACGAGCATGCTCAGATAATACTTTATCCAATCATGTTCACTAATCTCTAATTGCTACCTCTTGTGTCGAGCATTCCACATTCTGACTGCTCTAACTGTAAAGAACCCTTTCCTATTTAGCTTTCGGAATCACCTTTCTTCCACCGTAATGAGTGCCCCCTGATTCTTAATATGGCCCTTGGAAAGAATAAGTCATGTGCCAGTCCTTTGTACTGACCACACATGTATTTATACATATAAATGAGATCCCCTCTGAGGCGTCTTTTTTCTAAACTAAACAAGCCCAACTTTTCCAACCTCTCCTCATATGAGAGGCCTTCCATCTCTTGCAATAATCTAGTTGCCCGCCATTGAACTGACTCTAACTTCTGAATATCCTTTTTAAAATGTGGAGCCCAAAACTCATCCCATTTTTTAGAGCACAGGATTTTATCTCTCTTTTTATACACCCTAAAATCTTGTTTGCTTTTGCAGCTGCTGCTTGACATTGAGTACTGCTGCTCAGTTTACTTGTAACCAGAATACTCAAGTCCTTCTCCTGTTCTGTAGTCCCTAGTACACTCCCATTTAATGTATATGCAGTGATAGGATTACTCCATCCCAGGTGCATTACTCTACTTTTATCTACATTAAATCTCATTTGCCAAGTGTTTACCCATTCAGACATCTTATCCAAATCATTTTGCAATAATGTAATGTCAAGATCAGATTTTAATATCCTACATAGTTTGGTGTCATCAACAAAGACTGACACGTTACTCTCGATCCCATCTACAAGGTCATTAAGAAAGAAGTTAAAAAGAATCGGTCCTAGCACAGTTCCCTGCAGTACCCCGCTGCTGACTATATCCCATTAAGAGAATGTACCATTTCCAACAACGCTTTGCTTTCCGTCATTTAGCCAATTCCTTTCCCATCTGCATATAGTTTCCCTCAGTCCTTTCTTCTGTAGCTTCAGTATAAGGCTGTTATGTGGTACAGTATCAAATGTCTTTTCAAACGTCCAGATAAATCACATCAGCCGCATTACCAACATCCAGATTTGCAGTTACTTTCTCATAGAAACCCAACATATTGATTAGACTTATTTTTCATGAATCCATGATGGTTGTCAATTATTATTATTCTCTGCAATATATTTCTGCATGTCATCTCTTATAATGTCCTCAAAAACTTTGCACACTACTGATGTCAGACTTAACGGACGGTAGTTGCTTGGATCCACTTTCTTACCTTTCTTAAATATTGGTACCACGTGAGCCATCCTCCAATCCTGTGGCACCACCCCTGTTACAAGAGAGTCTAAGAAAATGAGATACAGCGGTCTGTCAATTATTGAGCTTAGTTCCCTCAGTATCCGTGGGTGAATGCAGTCTGGCCTGGGGGATTTGTCAATGTTTAATTTGCTCAGATGCAGGCTTACTTCTTCTTGTGTTAAACTTGATATATCAGGTGGTGAATTTTGATTTTGTTGAACGATCCCTGGAACAGTCAGTTCATTGGTGAACATGAATGAAAAGTGACTGTTTAATATCTTAGCTTTTTCTTTGTCCTCTATAATTATATTGTTATTATATCGTATTTTAAGGGCTGATACCTTCAATTTTCTTGCTCTTCAATTTCAAGAGCTAGCGCTTTTGCTATGTCACCAGAACTTTCAGCTCATCATAAATCAAGAAATCAAATCAGTGACATGAGCTCAGCACTTGCCAGAGTTGCCATGTCACTGACTAGATTCATGATGAGATCACAGGTCTCTTGTTATGGAAGAAACCACCGCTCCTGTGATAAAACAATTGAGGAAATGTGAACACAACAGCTCCAAGCCCATGTTTTGACATCTGTATACTCTCTTATGCTTTCTCCCATGGTCAGTAACTTAAGCAGTTATGTATGTAGGACACAGCAAATCAGATAATATGTAGCATAGGCACACTTTTAAGATGATCTCAGTATAAGAACATTTTTTTTAAACAGGTCCAAATATGTAGTTATCATTATTTCATGATCTATTGATTTAAATGTGACTTGTTAATGGAACAACACTTTTAAGGTTCCACTTTTAAGGTACACCTGCCTAACACTCTAGTGCCCAATTTTACTATACTCCTCCTTTACATAGACAATAGAGTTGAGCGATACTTTCCGATATCCTAAAGTATCGGAATCGGAATGGTATCGCCGATATCACTAAAATATCGGCGATACCCGATACCGATACCGGAAGTCCCATGTAAGTCTATGGGAACAAAATATCGCAACTAAAAAAACCCCATTGTAAACACTAAATATACACACATAGAATACATATATATATATATATACATGTCATTGTGACATATATATATACATATATGTATAGTTTATACACTTCTACATAGTAAAATATCCTCTGATTCAATTGCCGGGTAAAGCCGGCTTCAGTGAAAAGACAGAAGCACCCGACATGAAATGACACTTGGTGTACATAGGGTTAACCATGTATTTTCATGTCCTTTGCTATCTAATTTGCACAAACAATTAAATCAGTCTATGTGTGCAAAATTTCACACCTGTAGGGTTAATTAAAGGTGTAAATTCGTTGTAAAAAAAACGGACTTTTTTGCTACGAATTTACACCTTTAATTAACCCCTACAGGTGTGAAATTTTGCACACATAGTCTGATTTAATTGTTTGTGCAAATTAGATAGCAAAGGACATGAAAAGACATGGTTAACCCTATGTACACCAAGTGTCATTTCATGTCGGGTTCTGCATTTTCACAAAAGCCGGCAATTGAATTAGCGGCTATTATACTATGTAGAAGTGTATGAACTACAAATATAAATATATATATATATGTGTCACAAATTCAATGACATGTATATATATATATGAGGTGTAAAATTGCTGAAAAAAATGCGTGGGCTCCCGCCCTATTTTCGCAACCAGACAGACAAAGCCAGTGAGTGGGGGCAGATAATAATAGCCCAGAGAGGGACCATTATTTTTGCCCCCCCCCCGGCTACTAACATCTGCCCCCAGACACCCCAGGAAAGACAAATCTATAATTAGATTCGCCCTTTCTGGCACTTTGCCCGTCTATTCCCATTGCCCTGTAGCGGTGGCGAATGGGTTAATATGGGGTTAAAGCCACCTTGCTATTGAAAGGTGACCTTAAGCCAGGTTAATAATTGAGAGCTGTCAATTAGACAACTATCAATTATTAATCCTATTGCATGAAATAAAAATAAAACACACACACTTTAATTAAAAATCATTTTAATGAAATAAAGACACATGTTTTTGACCATCTTTTATTTTACTGCAAAAACCATTTCCTGTAATAAAACTAAAATAAAAAAGCAAAATTATTCTTACCTATCCCATGCACAGTCAGGTCCCACGGTGTAATCCTTCAGAAAGGGTTAATGTTTACTGCAGGGACCGCAGCTAATGCTGCAGCCTCACAGTAAACCCCAAATGAATAAGTTCCTCTCCTGCCTGACAGGAGAGTAAAGGCTGGGTGTCACATAACGATACACCAGCGATCCCGACAACGATATGCACTTGTCAGGATCGCTGGTGTATCGCTACATGATCGCTGCTGAGCTGCCAAACAGGCAGCTCAGGCAGCGATCTGGGACAGCGACACTGCGGGTAACATCGCTTAAGGGCCCGTCTCACATAGCGATATCGCTACCGAGATCGCTGCTGAGTCACTAGTTTTGTGACGCAGCAGCGAGCTCACCAGCGATATCGCTGTGTGTGACATTCAGCGACGATCAGCCCCCCTGCCGGGTATCGCTGATCGTCGCAGAAATGTCAGGACCTTTTTTTGATCGCTGGTTTCCCTCTGACAGGCACGCATCGCTGCGTGTGACAGGCGGGAGACCAGCGATCCGCTGGTAACCAAGGTACACAGCGGGTTTCCAGGCACCGCGCAGCGCTTGGAAACCCGCTGTGTACCTTGGATACCAGCTCCCTGCATCAGGGCGCTGGTATCCAAGGTACACAGCGGGTTTCTAGGCACAGCCCGCGACTGGAAACCCGCTGTGTACCTTGGTTACCAGCGGATCGCTGGTCTCCCGCCTGTCACACGCAGCGATGTGTGCCTGTCAGCGGGAAACCAGCGATCAAAAAAAGGTCCTGACATTTCAGCGACGATCAGCGATACCCGGCAGGGGGGCTGATCGTCGCTGAATGTCACACACAGCGATATCGCTGGTGAGCTCGCTGCTGCGTCACAAAACTAGTGACTCAGCAGCGATCTCGGTAGCGATATCGCTATGTGAGACGGGCCCTTAAGTGGAAAGCTTAATTGATTGCTTTCCACTTTCACTTCAGGTCAGCCAGGGACACAATCAGTGACGTCAGAGGGAACTGATTAACAAAAATAGGGGTTCCCTTCGAAAAAAAAATGGCGTGGGGTCCCCCCTATTTTTGTTAACCAGCCAGATGAAGCAGACCGCTGAGGCCTGGATTTTCAGGCTGTTAAGGAGCCAAGATCCATGGACCTTGCCAGCCTGATAATACTAGGCCACAGCAGTCTGCATATCTTGGCTGATTAACAAAAATAGGGGATCCCCTCGAAAAAAATTGGCGTGGGGTCCCCCCTATTTTTGTTAACCAGCCAGATGAAGCAGACCGCTGAGGCCTGGATTTTCAGGCTGTTAAGGAGCCAAGATCCATGGACCTTGCCAGCCTGATAATACCAGGCCACAGCAGTCTGCATATCTTGGCTGATTAACAAAAATAGGGGATCCCCTCGAAAAAAATTGGCGTGGGGTCCCCCCTATTTTTGTTAACCAGCCAGATGAAGCAGACCGCTGAGGCCTGGATTTTCAGGCTGTTAAGGAGCCAAGATCCATGGACCTTGCCAGCCTGATAATACCAGGCCACAGCAGTCTGCATATCTTGGCTGATTAACAAAAATAGGGGATCCCCCCGAAAAAAATTGGCGTGGGGTCCCCCCTATTTTTGTTAACCAGCCAGATGAAGCAGACCACTGAGGCCTGGTTTTTCAGGCTGGTAAGGATCCAATATCCATGGACCTTGCCAGCCTGATAATACCAGGCCACAGCAGTCTGCTTAGCTTGGCTGGTTAACAAAAATAGGGGATCCCCTCGAAAAAAAACGGCGTGGGGATCCCCCCTATTTTTGTTAACCAGCCAAGTAAAATGCAGACTGCTGCGGCCTGGTATTAAAAGACTGTCAAGGCCCATGGATTTTGGCCCTCAACAGCCTGATAATACCAGGCTACAGCAGCCCCACATTTGGCGCATCAAAAGATGTGCCAATTGTGGCACTTTACCCGGCTCTTCCCACTTGCCCTGTAGCGGTGGCAAGCGGGGTAATAAGGGGTTAATGTCACCGTTGATTGCACGGTGACAATAAGCCCGGTTAATAATGGAGAGGCGTCAATAAGACACCGATCCATTATTAATCCCAAAGTTATTAAATGTATAAAAAAAAGACAAAGCAAGAAAAAAGTATTTTAATGAAATAAAAGAGACAACACAGTTTTCATTAATTTTATTGTACTCTCATTCCTGCGACGCCATCGATCTCCTGTAAAAAAAGAAAAAAAAAACAAACCAACAGTATACCACCTGTCCGACGCAGTCCATAGTAACGACAGTCCCACGACGATCCAGCTCTGCTACATCAGAATGACAGGCAGAGCCTGACATCCCGGCGCAGCACAGCTGATTACCTGCTTCCCCGGCGGTGACGTCATCGGACTGACTGCTTTACGGCCGGATTACCCAGCAGTCACTGCAGTTATCGCGAGAAACTGCATGTGACCGCCGGGGAAAGAAGATTGCGGCCATCAAGCAGTCCAGGACGTGACCGCCGGAGATCTTCTGCCAGGTAAGTGCCGCTGACTCCTGACAGACCCGACCGACGGACACTGACAGTGACAGTGACAATCCCGATTCCGGTATCCGATAAGACGAAAATATCGGTACTCGGAATCGGAATTCCGATACAGCCAATATCGGCCGATACCCGATATTTGCAGTATCGGAATGCTCAACCCTAATAGACAAGCAATTACATATTTGATAGTTTTACAGTTTTTGTAGATGAGATGGGACATTTTTACTTTTGTCTTTATTTGGCAAATTTCAAAGAAGTTAGTTCCACAAGTGAATAACATTTTGCTTATTTTTTCTGTGAATCAACACAAGTCCATCCATTTCCTAAATAATTAATTCCAAATTGGCGCAAATGGATTGAGCTCTGTGGGTTTAGAAATCAGATACGTAGCTTTAATGCTCTATTGGTAAATAGATGAAATGTTATAAGGATTATGGACGTTGTGTTTTTTGACTGCTGTAATTGTAACAAATAAGAAAATTGGCCCAGAGTCATTTATTTAAATTATGTGAATTATTCATTATTTTTTTCACAGTGTAAAAATACATTTCTCCTCATATAGGGAGGTCAGTTTAATTACTTGTAAAATGAAAAATGCATTAGGCCTAATTATTCAGAGTGAGTATTTATTTTCTAGTTTTAACAATATATGTAATTTATTTTACTATAATTTTATAATTGTATTTATTTTTATTTTAGTTTTCTCCAACTGTTCAGTAGATGTGAATTTGTATCTTGCCACTAGTTTACAGGGAATCAGAAATAGAACCCTTGAGTAAGAAGAAGGATGTTTGAAGAGGTAAGTTTTCTGTTTCGAAAACATTGAGAAAATTGAACAGTTTCCAACTACCGTATATACTCATGTATAAGCCGACCCGTGTATAAGCCGACCCCTCTAATTTTGCCACAAAAAACTGGGAAAACTTATTGACTCGTGTATAAGCCGGGTGTATAAACTGCCCTCCTGCTCTGTGCTGCCCCCGTCCTGCTCCTTGCTCCCACATCCAGCTCTGTGCTCCCCCATTCTCCTCTGTACTCCCCCCTCCTGCTCCTTCCTCAGCTGTGCTCCCCCATTCCTTCTCCGTCCTCCTGTGCCCCCCCGTCCTGCTCTGTGCTCCTCTGTGTCCTCCATCCTCTCCCCCCATCCTGCTCCGTGCTCCTCTGTGCCCTCCATCCTCCCCCGTCCTGCTCCGTGCTCATTGTCCTCCTCCATGCTTCCCCCGTCCCCGTTCTCCCCGTCCCTCCATGCTTCCCCGTCCACCGTTCTCCCCCGTCCTGCTCCATGCTTCCCCGTCCTCCGTTCTCCCCCCTCCTCCTCCATGCTTCCCCCGTCCACCGTTCTCCCCCCGTCCTGCTCCATGCTTCCCCCGTCCTCCGTTCTCCCCATCCTCCTCCATGCTTCCCCCGTCCACCGTTCTCCCCCGTCCTGCTCCATGCTTCCCCCATCTTCCCCCCGTCCTCCATGCTTCCCCGTCCACCTTTCTCCCCCCGTCCTGCTCTGTGCTCCTTGTCCTCTCCTCCATCATACTCACCCCTCCCCGTGCCATCGCTGAACGTCCCTGCAATCCTGCATTCTCCCCGGCTTCCTGCAGCTCTCCAGCGCTGAGCGGTGACGTAATACCGCTCATTAAGGCCATGAATATGGAGGCCACGCCCAAGGGAGTGGAGTCGCGTCCATATTACATGACCTTAATGAGCGGGTATTACGTCACCGCTCAGCGCTGGAGAGCTGCAGGAAGCCGGGGAAACGCAGGATTGCAGGGATGTTCAGCGATGGCACGGGGAGGGGTGAGTATGATGTCCCAGCCATCGGCTCCTGCCGCGGCATCCCCTCCCCCACTGGTTTCTGCCCTATGACTCGTGTATAAGCCGAGGGGCATTTTCAGCACGAAAAAAGGTGCTGAAAATCTCGGCTTATACACGAGTATATACGGTATTTATATTTTTAGGAATCTGGAAATGCTCAATTTCTCCTCAAAATCTCATGCGTGATGTACTGTTTAGATTCCATTAAATAAACTCATGTGCTGACATTTTAGAAAATATCTTTTATAGGTAGGCGCACATGATGTCTTTTTCAAGCAGATAGACCACCTGAAAAAGTGCTGCAAAAAAATGGACATGATGCACAGCAATGTCAAAATGACACTGCTGTGCGCATATTTCACCTATTGTCAATTCTTTTAATTGCGTCGGTTTAGAAACCTTGGGTCAGTTAAACGGAGCAACAAAGTTTATTCTTTGGGCAACTTTGTTTGAAAGCCGCCTGGGTTGACAACCGTCCAGAAAATCCAGTGGTAAAAAAATGAAGGTGTCTATGATTTGTTTGAAGCTAAAGAAACTTATGCAGATTATTAGTGATTATCATCATTTTACAGTTTACAGTGACTGCAGCTGTCTCTACATATCAGAATTATTGGCTGTAGACACATATCACTTATTATCATAATGATTTGTTACAGTTTTCCAATGTGTCCGTAAAAAAAATATTGTCTGTCCGTGATTTTTTGATAATCCAGGCAGAAAAAAATAAAAAGTCAAGTTGGCAACTCTGGAAGCCACCTGCTCTATTTATACGTAAAAGCTGTAGGAAAAAGATGCATTGAAAATTACCGCAAATCCGCCGGTGGAGAATCTCCAGGAAAATAGCCGGCTTAAAAACGTTGCGTGCACATGCCCTAACATGGCCATATTTTTTTGATTTATGTTTGCAAATTACTTAGAAAAATAAGAATTGATCCCAACAGAGAGAACTAAGAAATGTTTGTGTCATACCAAAAGAAGACATTACCTTTTATAGTTTCCTTTTTTAAAGCAAAAGTACATAGTACAAACTGCCCATATACATAGTGCATGGAGCGCCAACATATATATTACATAAAATGCAGAGATACATTTAGTGTCAATAGTTTTATTTTCTAGTGTTACCTTAAAGCATCACTCCGGCATTTTTCTTTCAGAGCTGGAGTGGCGCTTTTAATGTAATCCCCCTGTTCCCATTCTCATATTCACCTTCTGTCAGTTTCACCTTTTACCGACGCAGCTCCTGTCATTCTTGTGCCCGTAACTTCTAACTGGCCGAAAGTCAGACGTTACGTCACAAGAGCTCAATGCAAGTCTATGAGAGCCAGAACGAGGCTCTCATCAGAAGAGTGACCTCCAGCGTGCTCCATGAAACACTGAGGCTACCGGAAGGTCACTTTTCGCAGAAGATTGAGGGGAGCAACACTGGAAAAGGATGAAGGTGGTGGCAGGTGAGTATGAGTCGGGGGCAGGAGAATTACATTTAAAGCACCACGCCAGCAGGGCAATAAAAAAAAACGCTGGACTGGTGCTTTAAGCCAATATAGGATATGATCCTATGGGACCATAGCAATGAATGCAGAGATTTACTCGTATCATTTTATACAGATTTGTATAATCAGATAGGTCTAATAATTGGCTCCAATGTCTTAATTTAATAATGTTTAACCCCTCTCTGACATCTGAAGTACTATCCCGTCCATAAAACACGTGACAATCAGACCATGGACGGGATAGTACGTCATAGCGATCAGCTGCGCTCCTGGGGGGAGCGCGGCTAATCGCCGCCGAGTGTCAGCTGATTATCACAGCTGACACCGGGACTGTGTGCCAGGAGCGGTCACGGACCGCTCCCGGCACATTAACCCCTTGCACACCGTGATCAAACATGATCGCGGTGTACCGGGGGCACAGGGAAGGATCGCGCAGGGAGGGGGCTCCCTGCGAGCTCCCTGAGACCCTCAGAACAGCACGATGTGATCACGCTGTTCTGAGGGCTACCTCCCTCCCAGGACCCGGATCCAAGATGGTGCCGGGGTCCTGGAGGGAGGCGGCTTCCTCAGTGCCTGCTGAGAGCAGGCACTGAGAAGCCTGCAGCGCTGCTGTGCACACTGTGAGACCAGCGATCTGACATTTTACAGTGATGTCCCACCTGGGACAATGTAAAAACTAAAAAAATTAAAAATAAACATGTGTAAAAAAAATTCCAAAATAAATTAAAAAAAAAAAAAATTCCCCAATAAATTCATTTCTTCCTGTAAATAAAAAAATAAAACAATAAAAGTACACATATTTGGTATCGCCGCGTCCGTAACGACCCCCCCTATAAAACTGTCCCACTAGTTAACCCCTCTTGTGAACCCCTTAAAAAAAAAAAAAAACAAAGCAAAAAATTAGTGCTTTATCATCATACCGCTGAACAAAAAGTGGAATAACACGCGATCAAAAAGACCGATATAAATAATCATGGTACCGCTGAAAACGTCATCTTGTCCCGCAAAAAACAAGCTGCCATACAGCATCATCAGCGAAAAAATAAAAAAGTTATAGCTCGCAGAATAAAGCGATGCAAAAATAATTATTTTTTATATAAAATTGTTTTTATTCTATAAAAGCGCCAAAACATAAAAAAATGATATAAATGAGGTATTGCCGTAATCGTACTGACCCGAAGAAAAAAACTGCATTATCAATTTTACCACATGCGGAACGGTATAAACGCCTCCCCCAAAAGAAATTCATGAATTGCTGATTTTTGTTCATTCTAACCTCCTAAAAATCGAAATAAAAAGCGATCAAAAAATGTCACATGCTCAAAAATGGTACCAATAAAAACGTCACCTCGTACCGCAAAAAATAAGACCTCACATGACTCTGTCGGCCAAAATATGCAAAAATTATAGCTCTCAAAATGTGGCGATGCAAAAACTATTTTTTGCAATAAAAAGCGTCTTTTAGCGTGGCAGCTGCCAATCATAAAAACCAGCTATAAATAGTAAATCAAACCCCCTTTATCACCCCCTTAGTTAGGGAAAAATAATAAAATTAAAAAAATGTATTTATTTCCATTTTCCCATTAGGGTTATGGTTAAGGTTAGGGTTGAGGCTAAAGTTAGGGTTAGGGTTGGTGCTAAAGTTAGTATTAGGGTTATGGTTGGGATTAGGGATAGGGGTGTGTTAGGGTTAGGTTTGTGGTTAGGGTTGGGACTAGGGTTAGGGGTGTGTTGGGGTTAGGGTTGGAGTTAGAATTGGGGGGTTTCCGCTGTTTAGGCACATCAGGGTCTCTCCAAATGTGACATGGCGTCTGATCTCAATTCCAGCCAATTCTGCGTTGAAAAAGTCAAACGGTGCTCCTTCACTTCTGAGCTCTGCCATGCGCCCAAACAGTAGTTTACTCCCAAATGGGGTATCAGCGTACTCTGGACCCTAAGAGTTATTGTGCAATTTGTCCTATTTCTTCTGTTACCCTTGGGAAAATAAAAAACTGGGGGCAAAAATATTTTTTAAAAACAAAATGATTTTTTTTGTTTTTACGGCTGTACGTTATAAACTTCTGTGAAGCACTTTGGGCTTCATAGCGCTCACCACACATCTAGATAAGTTCCTGGTGGGGTCTATTTTCCAAAATGGGGTCACTTGTGGGGGGTTTCCACTGTTTAGGCGCATCAGGGGCTCTCCAAATGCGACATGACGCCCCCAGACCATTCCATCAAAGTCTACAATCCAAAACGTCACTACTTCCTTCCGAGCCCCAACGTGTACCCATACAGTAGTTTTCTCCCACATAATGGGTATCCGCGTACTCAGGAGAAATTGGACAACAACTTTTGGGGTCCAATTTCTCCTGTTACACTTGTGAAAATAAAATATTGGGGGCGAAAAAAATAATTTTTGTAAAAAAAAAATATTTTTATTTTTACGGCTGTTCGTTATAAACTTCTGTGAAGGACTTAGGGGTTCAAAGTGCTCACCACACATCTAGATAAGTTCCTTGTGGGGTCTGTTTTCGAAAATGGGGTTACTTGTGGGGGGTTTCCACTATTTAGGTGCATCAGGGGCTCTCCAAATGCGACATTACGCCCCCAGAGCATTCCATCAAAGTCTGCAATCCAAAACGTCACTACTTCCCTTCCGAGCCCCAACGTGTACCCATACAGTAGTTTTCTCCCACATATTGGGTATCAGCGTACTCAGGACAAATTGGACAACAACTTTTGGGGTCCAATTTCTCCTGTTACCCTTGTGAAAATAAAATATTGGGGACGAAAAAATCATTTTTGAAAAAAAAAAAAAATTTATTTTACAGCTGTACGTTATAAACTTCTGTGAAGCACTTGGGGGGTCAAAGTGCTCACCACACATCTAGATAAGTTCCTTGAGGGGTCTAGTTTCCAAAATGGTGTCATTTGTCGGTGGTTTCCACTGTTTAGGCAGATCAGGAGCTCTCCAAACACGACATGGCATCCAGCCAATTCTGCGTTGAAAAAGTCAAACGGCGCTCCTTCCCTTCCAAACTCTGCCATGCACCCAAACAGTGGTTTACCCCCACATATGGGGTATCAGCGTACTCAGGACAAATTGCACAATAACTTTTGGAGTCTTGTTACCCTTGGGAAAATAAAAATTGGGGTGAAAAGATCATTTTTGTGGAAAAAATATGATTTTTTAATTTTACGGTTCTACGTTATAAACTTGTGTGAAGCACTTTGGGGTTCAAATTGCTCACCAAAGATCTAGATAAGTTCCTTAGGGGGTCTAGTTTCCCAAATGGGGTCACTTGTGAGGGGTTTCCACTGCTTAGGCACATCAGGGGCTCTCCAAATGCAACATGGCATCCAATCTCAATTCCAGCCAATTTTGGTTGGAAAAAGTCAAATGGTGCTCCTTCCATTCCGAGCTCTGCCGTGCGCCCAAACAGTGGTTCCCCCCACATATCGGGTATCAGCGTACTCAGGACAAATTGTACAACAACTTTTGTGGTCCAATTTCTCCTGTTACCCTTGGGAAAATAAAAAATTAGTGACTAAAAATAATTTTTGTGGGAAAAAAATAGGATTTTTTATTTTCATGCCCGGGCATAATAAACTTGTGTGAAGCACTTGGGGGTTCAAAGTGCTCACCAAAGCTCTAGATAAATTCCTTAGGGGGTCTAGTTTCCAAAATGTGGTCACTTGTGGGGGGTTTCTACTGTGTAGGCTCATCTGGGGCACTGCAAACGGAACATGACCCCCATCAACGTCTGCATTCCAAAACGTTACTACTTCCTTTCCAAGCCCTGCCGTGCGCCCAAACAGTTTCCCCCCCCACATATTGGGTATCAGCGTACTCAGGACAAATTGGACAACAACTTTTGGGGTCCAATTTCTTTGGGAAAAATAAAAAATTTGGGACTAAAAAATCATTTTTGTGGAAAATTGTTTCTTTTTTTCACACCCAGGCATGATAAACTTTTGTGAAACACTTGGGGGTTCAAAGTGCTCACAACAGATCTAGATAAGTTCCTTAGGGGGTCTAGTTTCCAAAATGGTGTCACTTGTGGGGGGTTTCCACTGTTTAGGTGCATCAGGGGCTCTCCAAACACGACATGGCATCCAATCTCAATTCCAGCCAATTTTAGTTTGAAAAAGTCAAACGGCGCTCCTTCCCTTATGAGCTCTGCTGTGAGCCCAGACAGTGGTTTTCCCTCACATATGGGGTATTGGCATACTCAGGAGAAATTGCACAACAACTTTATCTGTCCATTTTCTTCTTTTACCCTTGTGAAAATAAAAAAATAGTTTGTAAAAGATCATTTTTGTGGCTAAAAAGTTAAATATTCATTTTTTCCTTCCACGTTGCTTCAGCTCCTGTGAAGCACCTGAAGGGTTAATAAACTTCTTGAATGTGGTTTTGAGTACCTTGAGGGGTGCAGTTTTTAGAATAGTGTCACTTTTGGGTATTTTCTGCCATATAGACCCCTCAAAGTGACTTCAAATATGAGATGGTCCCTAAAAAAAATGGCTTTGTAAATTTTGTTGTAAAAATGAGAAATCGATGGTCAACTTTTAACCGTTTTAATCTCCTAAGAAAAAAAAATTTTGATTCCAAAATTGTGCTGATGTAAAGTAGACATGTGGGAAATGTTATTTCTTAACTATTTTGTGTGACATATTTCTCTGTTTTAAGGGAATAAAAATTCAAACTTTGAAAATTGCAAAATTTTCAAAATTTTCGCCATATTTGCTTTTTTTTCAAAAATAAACGCAAGTTATATCGAAGAAATTTTACCAATAACGTGAAGTACAATATGTCACGAGAAAACAATCTCAGAATTGCGCAGATCCGTTGAAGCGTTCCAGAGTTATAACCTCATAAAGAGACAGTGGTCAGAATTGTAAAAATTGGCCTGGTCATGAACGTGCAAACCACCTTGTGGGTGAAGGGGTTAAAGTTTTTTTTCTCCAATTTCGATGCATGGGAGAACCATTAGGGCTGTAGGAAGATACTTTTAGGTTATGCAGCAGATGTTGTCTTTGATTAAAGCTGCATATATATTTGTAGGTCTAATTTCACAGTTATCTTGTGGCAGGCAATTACAGACGAATAACTGTGTAGGAAAGAAATTTAATATGCAGTAGTGTTGAGCGATACGATACCGCAAGTATCGGGTATCGGCCGATATTAGCTGTTTCGGCCTTTCGATACTTAGTTCCGATATTTTCCATATATCGTATACCGGAATCGGAAGTTCCCATAATTCTTTGAGAGGCAATGTGATTTTAGTCAGCCAATGAGGAATCCTAAGAAGTGTGGGCACATCCTGTACTGCTGCGGTCATGTTAACTAATGGCATGGCTGTGATTGGATGCTGAAATGATGTCAGAATGCACTATAAAAGGCGCCGCCGCCATTTTAGCGTCACTGTGCTGTGAATTCAGTAAGGGACAGAACGCTGCTGTGCTGACTCTGAGGGACAGTTAGAGATTGCGATTTAGTGTACTGTGCTGTAGGCAGGCTAGCACCAACCGCTGTGTAAAGCTTCCTTTTGCCTGCAGTGTTGTTTTAACAGCTCTGCAAGGTGTGTGTGAGTGCAGGTGACGCTGCAGTTTGCTCTGCATGCAACGCTGTCTGTAGGCATCTGCACGTGTCACTCACAGACTCTTTTTTTTTTCTTCAGTGTAATTCTTGCTGCTCCATGCAATTTAACTATTAGTGTGACGCGTTTCCATCCGTATCCAATACATTGGTTGCAAACACTATAGAAGTAGACAAAGGAGTAGCCTTTCACAGATTGTGAACAGTTGTGTTTCAGTGTTCACTTCAGTCTGTGTTTTTTATTTTTTGAGTGCACATCACGCTCCAGTTACTTGTTCAAGCACTGCTGCTTGTACTCTGCTGAGCGTGTCTCAGTGCCTCATCCTTTTCATTTCTCTCCAATTGGTTCTGCTCCATTCCATTTAAAATAAATATAATCTATTAGTGTGACGCGCTTCCATCCGTATCCAATACATTGGTTGCAAACACTATAGAAGTAGACAAAGGAGTAGCCTTTCACAGATTGTGAACAGTTGTGTTTCAGTGTTCACTTCAGTCTGTGTTTTTTATTTTTTGAGTGCACATCACGCTCCAGTTACTTGTTCAAGCACTGCTGCTTGTACTCTGCTGAGCGTCTCAGTGCCTCATCCTTTTCATTTCTCTCCAATTGGTTCTGCTCCATTCCATTTAAAATAAATATAATCTATTAGTGTGATGCGCTTCCATCCGTATCCAATACATTGGTTGCAAACACTATAGAAGTAGACAAAGGAGTAGCCTTTCACAGATTGTGAACAGTTGTGTTTCAGTGTTCACTTCAGTCTCTGCGTAATAACCACACTTAGGCCTTATAACTTTTCTGACTTTCTTTATCAATCTACCAAGATGAAGAAGGCAGGGAGTAAGGCACGTGGTCGTGGCCGTGGAGTTTCAGCAGGGAGAGGACGTGGGGATTCTGTGGCTGCTGCCGCCCTCAGTGACACAGCATCCACCAGTTTTACCCATGAGCGTTCCTTTATGCGCAGTTTGGTAGGAGCTCGGCGTGCCCCCCTGCTGCGGGAAGAACAAATTGAAGCCGTTGTTGGTTGGATGGCAGCCAATGCATCGACTTCAATTCCTTCCACCTCCTCTCAGGAACACAACACTGTTGAACAACCATCTGTCTGTTCACCGCCTGTCAAATTGCCCAGGCAGTCAGAGAGTTCTGTACAGGAGCCAGCTGAGTCTCTGCTTCTGTTCTCAGAATCTGTTGGCTCGCAAACACGGGCACAGGCAAGCAGCATTCTGCAATTTGAAGAAGAGGGAGTATGCAGTGATGCGCAACAGCTGTGTCTCTCTCAATCTGAAGAGGCGGGTGAGCCAGTGCCGATGGACAGCACACCGCAGAACGCATCTTATGATGATGATGAGACTCAGGTGCCAGGTTTTGTGGAGCATGGTGCTGCCCAGACCATCCAACAGCAGCAGGTGTTGGAAGAGGGTAGTGGAGATGATGAAGTCCGAGACCCAACATGGCGTGAGCAACAGGAAGGTGGTGGGAGCAGCTCTGAGGAAGAGATTGGCCCAACGGTACAAAGAGGAGGGAGAGGTAGGCTGCAGACTCGCTTGCCTGTAGCCTCCAGTTTGGCACCTGTTGGGAGCAGTTCTCTTAGAAATGTCAAAATTGGCGCTCCCATGACTTGCACTGCGTGGTCCTTTTTTGACAGACTTGTAGATGATATTTGCTATGTTCAATGCAAGCTGTGTAAGCAAAAAGTTAAAAGAGGTAAAAATATCAGTAACCTGAATACCACAAATATGTGGAAACATGTACGGACAAAGCACGTAGCTGAGTTACAGAGACACACTGGAGATGTAGGCCAATCTACAGCAGCACCTACATCTTCAGGTCGTGTTGGAGCCTCTACCTCCAGCTCACACACACCTGGTTCGGCTTCCTCACAGGATCTCCATGGAAGAACCTCGGTCACTGTTGTCCATAGACAAACTGTTATTCCACCCACAGCAGCAAGTTCACAGTCATCGTCACACTCCCAGACCACAAAACAGCCATCGGTACCACAGGCATGGGATAAAAGACGGCCATACTCGGCAAACCATCCACGAGCACAGGCTCTGAATGCTGGCATTGCAAAACTCCTGTCCCTTGAAATGCTGTCATTCAGGCTGGTGGAGACTGACAGTTTCAGGAACTTTATGGCATTGGCAGTCCCACAATATAATGTGCCAAGCCGATTTTATTTCAGCAGGCAAGCCGTCCCTGCTCTGCAAAAACATGTTGAGGGAAACATTAAACATGCGCTACTAAACGCCGTCAGTAGCAGGGTCCACCTGACCACCGATGCGTGGACCAGTACCCATGGCCAGGGACGATACCTTTCCCTCACTGCCCATTGGGTCAATGTTGTGGAGCCGGGTACAGATCTTGCCAGTGGCGCTGTACGTGTTCTGCCAACTCCAAGGATTGCAGGAATCCAGTCTGTACACATTGATTCCTCCTCCTACTCCAGTTCCTCAGAATCATCGCTGCACGAGCCGTCACGGTATACCTCCACATGGACCCGTGAACGCTTACCTGTTGCGACCGATATGAGCACAGCCGTGGCCAAACGTCAACAGGCCGTCCTGAAATTAATTTCCATGGGGAATCAAAGCCACACAGCGCAGGAGCTCTGGGATGCCATCAAGCAGGAGAGCGACGTGTGGTTTTTGTCAGCTAATCTCCAGCCAGGCTTGGTAGTGTGTGACAATGGCCAAAATCTGGTGGCAGCTCTGGGCCTTGGTAACCTCACTCACATACCATGTCTGGCACATGTGCTCAACTTGGTCGTGCAGAGTTTTTTGAGGGACTATCCGGATCTTGATGCACTGCTGCACAAGGTCCGCCTAGAGTGCGCTCACTTGCGACGTTCCAGCATGGCCAGATCGCGCATTGCAGCTCTGCAAGTCAGATTTCGCCTTCCTGAACATCGCATCATATGTGACGTACCCACCAGGTGGAATTCCACGTTACATATGTTGGAGCGGTTGTGTGAGCAGCAGCCAGCAGTAATGGAGTATCAGCTGCAACAGGCGCAATCAACTCGCAATTTGCGCCGTTCACACTTCACCACTACTGAGTGGGCCTCTATGAAGGACATCTGCGACGTTTTGCGTGCGTTTGATGTCTCAATGCGGATAGCGAGTGCAGATGATGCACTAGTCAGCATGACTGTCCCCCTTATCTGCCTGCTTCAGAAATCACTGAAAGCACTAAAGGAAGATGTTTTGGAAGAGGTGGAGGATGAGGAGTCACAAATTCAATTACCTTCAGGACAGTCATCGCAACATGGTTCCTCACAAAGGGCTGGGCAGGGCTCACTTTGTGAGGAGGATGAGGAGGAGGAGGAGGAGTCAATGGAGGAGGAAGAAATCCCTACAGAGGGAGGTACACAACGCTCTAGTCAGTATGTAGAGCGAGGGTGGGGTGATGCAGAGGAGGCAGAGATGACGCCTCTTCCAGAGGACAGCCTTTGTTGGCCAGTTGGGAGTCTGCAGCACATGGTTGATTTCATGCTTCAGTGCCTGAGAAACGACCGCCGCATCGCCCACATTCTCACCACGTCAGATTATTGGGTGTACACCCTCCTAGACCCTCGCTACCGGGACAACTTACAACCCTCATCACACCGGTGAACCGGGACCGTAAAATGCAGGAGTACCAAGACACACTGGTGCAATCCATACTGTTGTACATTCCAGCCGAGAGAGCTGCTGCTGCTGCTACTGCTTTACAAAGCAGCTCTGTGCGTCGAGGCAGTATAGACACCTCTACAACAAGAGGGAGCACAAGCAGCGCCTCTGCACAGGGCAAGAGCTGTATGTTACAAATGTGGCGAAGTTTTGTGACAGCGCCAGCAAGGTCTACACCATCCGAGACGGCTCCAGTCACCAGGAAGAAACGTTTCCGTAAGATGGTGACAGACTACTTGGCTTTCCCTCTAAGTGTACTCCCAGATGCCTCTTCCCCTTTCAAATTTTGGGTCTCTAAGTTGGATACATGGCCAGAGCTTAGCCAGTATGCATTGGAGGTGCTGGCTTGCCCTGCTGCCAGTGTATTATCTGAGCGCGTCTTTAGTGCTGCAGGTGGTGTAGTAACAGACCGTCGCATGCGACTATCCTCAGAGAATGTAGACCGGCTTACTTTTCTGAAAATGAACAAGGCATGGATCTCACCTGAATTTGCCTGTCCGTTTTCAGATTAAATAACTGTTTGGCAACGTTTTCCATGTCTCCTGTTATGTTCATCTTTCTAACACCTGAACTCTACTCCCTGGGCTACAACACCGCCATTTGTTGCTCGTAAGTAATTGGCAGGGGTACTGACTCCTGGCCAGCCTGGTTACAGCACGACAGCTGTTTCCTGGCAGTGTGAACGTCAATTATCCTCCAATAAGTTGTGCTGTCGTGTTGCATTCGGGTTAGCCGATCTATGGTGCCTGCAGTTTAGGTGATTCCTATGTGTGCTGTGGGATATGTAAATAAATGCTGTTTCCATTGTGACAATAGGACAAGCACCCACTGTAGGACTGTGTGATTCGGTAACTGCGGACGGCTTGCGTCCTGTCAACTTACATTTTCATGGGTGCGTTCTGCTACCCGTCCGGGGTCCAGTACCGTCAACTGGTTCTCCCCAGTGCCTTTGGCCTAGGTGCCTCCATCTCCGTATCCGAGTTCCACCAACGTCTGCTGGTCCTTGGTAGTGCTTTGGAGCACAGGTACCTCCTGCTTAGTAACCGTGTCACAGTAACGTCAGCTGGTACTCGGTTGTGACATTGCCTCTTTTCCTTCTGCTACCCGTCCGGGGTCCAGTACCGTCAACTGGTTCTCCCCAGTGCCTTTGGCCTAGGTGCCTCCATCTCCGTATCCGAATTCCACCAACGTCTGCTGGTCCTTGGTAGTGCTTTGGAGCACAGGTACCTCCTGCTTAGTAACCGTGTCACAGTAACGTCAGCTGGTACTCGGTTGTGACATTGCCTCTTTTCCTTCTGCTACCCGTCCGGGGTCCAGTACCGTCAACTGGTTCTCCCCAGTGCCTTTGGCCTAGGTGCCTCCATCTCCGTATCCGAGTTCCACCAACGTCTGCTGGTCCTTGGTAGTGCTTTGGAGCACAGGTACCTCCTGCTTAGTAACCGTGTCACAGTAACGTCAGCTGGTACTCGGTTGTGACATTGCCTCTTTTCCTTCTGCTGCCCCTCCGGGTTCCAGCACAGTCAGCTGGTCCTGTTACTTCCATTGTCTCTTGCTCCATCTGATACCCGTCAGGGTTCCAGTAACGTCAGCTGGTTCTCGGAAATTAGACGACCTTAAAGACCACCCAGAAGAAGATGACGACAACAAGGACGACGAGCATGAAGCCAACCAGCCTGAACACCATCACAAAGAAAAAATAAAAGATTACCCAGAAGAAGATCACCAACAGGACAAAGAAGGTTAAGACAAACTACAAGATACAGAACAAGAGACAGAAGAACAATAAGCAGAAGATCAAAAAGCAGAAGAAGTATAAGACCAAAATGAAGAGCAAAATATATGCTCTAAATTCTAAGCAGAAGAAGACTAAGCAGTGTATGGGGGTGAGTCCGTTCCTCCTCGTGGTGCCCCTGGAAAATGCCTGCTGCTGCAGGCTAAACTGAACACGGACAAATACTGTTGTAATTTAAATCTTTTGTGACAGCAAGAACGGAAGGATGAACAATTCATACTTTTACAGATTAGAAGTACAGGAATCTCTGTCACAAATAAGAATATGATGAAGAAGATGAAGAGGAAGAAGATGAAGAATTTGAATATGAAGAAGATTAATTAGTTTAATAATAACAATATGAGTAATGTAAACAAAAACATGAATAGCAAGAAGTTTAAGAAGAAGATTAAGAAGGTGAAGATGAACAATAATTTGATGAGAAAGATGATGCTGCTGAAGATTATGAAGGAGAAAGTGTGGCACTGGCAAAAGTTAAAAAGGTGAAGAGCATGGAAGTTGTGAAACATACATATTTGCCAAAATAGAAAAAAGGTTAACAACATTGTCAATTTGTTAGTCAATCCAAACGTATTTCCAAAAAAATATATATTAATGCTATTCCAATGCATTGGGTTAAACATGTATGCCTTTATTGTCTCCTCAACCTCCCCCAATACATTCTACATTATTCTTTGTTGTTTTCCTTCATGCACAATTAACCAACAAGGCAAGAATGGTTTTTTTTTAATGTCGATATTTGGTTCCCATAGACTTACATGGGACTTCCGGTATCGGAATCGGATATCGACGATATTTAGTGATATCGGCGATACCATTCCGATCCGATATTTTTAGATATCGAGCAGTATCGCTCAACACTACTATGCAGTAATTCACTGTGGGCTAAGAAGAAAATATAATATGCAGTTTACTTTATCTGTAAATTCAGTGTTCCGTGGTGCTGTGCTGACATTACATAAGTCATCTAATCGGAATGGTTTGGATATACAGTTAGGTCCATAAATATTTGGACAGAGACAACATTTATCTAATTTTGGTTCTAGACATTACCACAATGAATTTGAAACAAAACAAATCAGATGCAGTTGAAGTTCAGACTTTCAGCTTTCATTTGAGGGTATCCACATTAAAATTGGATGAAGGGTTTAGGAGTTTCAGCTCCTTAACATGTGCCACCCTGTTTTTAAAGGGACCAAAAGTAATTGGACAAATGACTCCAAGGCTATTTCATGGACAGGTGTGGGCAATCCCTTTGTTATGTCATTCTCAATTAAGCAGATGAAAGGGTCGGAGTTGATTTGAGGTGTGGTGTTTGCATTTGGAAGGTTTTGCTGTGAAGGAAACATGTGGTCACAGGAGCTCTCCATGCAGGTGAAACAAGCCATCCTTAAGCTGCAAGAACAGAAAAAAAACCCATCCAAGAAGTTGCTACAACATTAGAAGTGGCAAAATCTACAATTTGGTACATCCTGAGAAAGAAAGAAAGCACTGGTGAACTCATCAATCCAAAAAGACCTGGGAGCCCACGGAAGACAACAGTGGTGGATGATCGCCGCATACTTTCTTTGGTGAAGAAGAACCCGTTCACAACATCAACTGAAGTCCAGAACACTCTCAGTGAAGTAGGTGTATCTGTCTCTAAGTCAACAGTAAAGAGAAGACTCCATGAAAGTAAATTCAAAGGGTTCACATCTAGATGCAAACCATTCATCAATTCCAAAAATAGACAGGCCAGAGTTAAATTTGCTGAAAAACACTCCAGAAGCCAGCTCAGTTCTGGAAAAGTATTCTATGGACAGATGAGACAAAGATCAACCTGTACCAAAATGATGGGAAGCCAAAAGTTTGGAGAAGAAAGGGAACGGCACATGATCCAAGGCACACCACATCCTCTGTAAAACATGGTGGAGGCAACGTGATGGCATGGCCATGCATGGCTTTCAATGGCACTGGGTCACTTGTGTTTATTGATGACATAACAGCAGACAAGAGTAGCCGGATGAATTCTGAAGTGTACCGGGATATACTTTCAGCCCAGATTCAGCCAAATGCTGCAAACTTGATTGGGCGGCGCTTCATAGTACAGATGGATAATGACCCCAAGCATACAGCCAAAGCTACACAGGAGTTCATGAGTGCAAAAAAGTGGAACATTTCTTCAATGGCCAAGTCAATCACCAGATCTTAACCCAATTGAGCATGCATTTCACTTGCTCAAATCCAGACTTAAGAGGGAAAGACCCACAAACAAGCAAGACCTGAAGGCTGCGGCTGTAAAGGCCTGGCAAAGCATTAAGAAGGAGGAAACCCAGCGTTTGGTGATGTCCATGGGTTCCAGACTTAAGGCAGTGATTGCCTCCAAAGGATTCGCCACAAAATTTTGAAAATAAAAATATTTTGTTTGGGTTATGTTTATTTGTCCAATTACTTTTGACCTCCTAAAATGTGGAGTGTTTGTAAAGAAATGTGTACAATTCCTACATTTTCTAACACATATTTTTGTTCAACCCTTCAAATTAAACGTTACAATCTGCACTTGAATTCTGTTGTAGAGGTTTCATTTCAAATCCAATGTGGTGGCATGCAGAGCCCAACTCGCGAAAATTGTGTCACTGTCCAAATATTTCTGGCCCTGACTGTATACATTATATCTAGGTTACAGTAAACATACATATTGGGGACCTCTGTAACCCCCTATAATGTAGTTTAATAACATTGTCGAACAGAGTCCTCTATAAGGTTAATTGTGCAGAAACAGAACATCTTAGAATATATACATCACTGGCAAAAATTAAGAGAACACTTTCAAATGTTCAGTTTGTCTGTTTTTCTCTTTATTTTATATTTTTTGAGTAAAATGTAAATTGTTCTGTTAGTCTATAAACTTCTGACAACATGTCTCCGAATTTCCAAGCAATACATTTTGTATTTTTTTTCTGACAAAGACAAATGGTTTAAAATAAAAAAAAAACAGTGCTTTCAGACCTCAAATAATGCTAAGAAAGCAAGTTCATGATAATTTAGAATCAACAATACTAATGTTTTAACTCAGGAAGAGTTCTGAAATCAATATTTTGTGGAATAACCATGATTGAGTGCAACCATTTTTCGCACATTTTCTTGATGTGCAAGTCAGTTTTCCATTATTTGATTTTAATGTTAAACATTTCCCATCCCAAATGTTTAAATTGCAGGTCAGATTTATTTGTACATTATTGACATGATTAATTAATTATGATATGATCACAATGTAAAGTTTTATTTATCCCTCCATATTCTCACTTATAATTAATTATGCATACATCTGAGATATAGATGTATCCAATTATTTAGGGTAACGCGTGGGTTCCAGGCTCAGCAGCTCTACATTTCAGGGTTAAGCAATTCAATAATTTAAGACATTGAACTTTCAATGCTGTGCCAATAGGTAGATTCACACCGTGAATTGCACATGCTGAATTTGCATACCATTGCAGTATATTTGCCCTGTGTTCTTATGTCCTCACTGTGAGGTGTATGTTTGATATTGGAGTACAAAATTTTCTTTGCTGCTGTACACTATAATCCTGGTCCCATGTGTATTTTTTTTGTATTTTATACTAGGGTTTTTTCACCACTGTGTGATTTTTATTATGTATATCTGTCTTTTTATTGAATAAATGGAATACATTTTTATGAATAAGTATTAAGTGTATTTTACTCCTTTTTCTTTGGTTTGTCAATTATTGGGTCTGTATCTGTTCCTGTTTGACAACACTATACAGCCATAATTAAGAAGCTTCCCATTAACCTTTTTTCTCTAGATATATGTATACATGTATGTACTATAGTGTCTATAGGTTAATATACTCATCTACCATCGTCTTCTCCAAGATCTACTGTAGTGCTATTCTGCTCATCTTCTGAGTGATCCCACCACTCTTTAGATATTCCAGGTCACTTTATGTTCTATGCATAAGTCATAACTCTCTTTTACAATTTAAATTTATGGAGTCTTGTTCTGATATTCCATAGACTTACCTTCCAAAATGCACTCGAAGCTCACACAATGTGCAGCATGATCCCTGAGAGTAAGAAAAGTGGTGATGTTAATCAGAAGAAGAGCAGAACGGTACTGGAAACCAGAGAAGATGGTGTTAGGTGAATATATTAATCCACAGATGCTACAATACTTACAAATATGCACAGGAAAAAATGTTCATGGAATGGCTTCTTTAAAAGGGCTACAAAAGCTACAAGTTTGAAGTCACTCAATGTGAGGATTCTCCAGTGTCGGCGTCAGGAACTGGGGTCATGTGACAACAAGTGTGCAATATGCATACTCCGGGCCAGATTCCTACTAGATGAGTGTGGTCTCGCTCAATACAAGTGACAAGTTTTAGCTGGAGTGTGGTCAGGAGTATGCATATTGCATAGCATATCGCATACATGAGGTCACATGACTACCGTTTCTGGAGGTGCAGGTGCAGTGTGCGCTATGTGAAGATTCACAAGTCTGCAGTCACATAGAGTCACTGCAGACTTGTAGCTTTAGCTTTTTGTCTACTACTCAGAGCAACCCCTTCTCAATCTGAGTGTTTACCCATGTTAAAATACAAAACATATACTCACCTCCGGTGCCAGAGGCGAGTGTCAAGGCAGGGGAGGTGAGTAAAAGTGTTTTTTTTTTCAATTGAGGAAAACATTCAGATTAAGAAGGGGTTGTCCTAGTAGTGGACAACCCCTTTAAGGATCATGCAGGTCAGAAACACGTGTCCTGATACTCATATGTGAACATTTTATCGTATGAGTGCTGGTGATTTTCTTATATTCAAGTATTGTTGGAAAAAGCTATCATGCCAGGCACTTATTAGGTGAGTTGAATTAAACAATTTCAGTTTCTAATATTTTTTTTGTTTGCATCCACAAATTTTAATACAAAAATGCAAAACAGTTTTGAGCTATTAAATTTACTTCACTAAAAAAAAGTAAAAATCTGTGAAAATGTGTAGCGATATATGAGTTGTTATTTAACCTTTGTGCACTTTTGATTTGAAACTAAGGGTTCCTATGTACGGAATCTGTAAGAAACCTATGGCCGCCATGTGATGCCCTGAAGGCTGTGTTGGTGCTGTACAGTTAGACATTCTCTCAAAGGAATGATTGAGAAGAATACCTTTCTTTTGTATCAAAAACCAACAGAAAAAAGTGTGTATGCTTCTATATAAAACAGAAGACATTTAATGAGGTTGTTCACTACTTTTTCATGGTTACCTATCTTTGGAATAGATCATCAATGTCTAATCGGCCAGGAGTCCGACATCCGGCAAACCTGCCGATCAGCTGTTATCGGTGTCGGTGGCTGCAGCCACCGGCTGGAAGTGCTCGCTTGGGAAGCTGTCAGTCTTCTGGTAGTGGCCGTGGTAGGGTAGTACACATCCCCCTCTTAATGATTTGAATAGGAGGTGGATGTTCAGTAACAAGCCTTGCCCACTCTGAGAAGATGACCAGCTCTTCTGGTCGGCAGCTGCCACCGTCACTGATAACAACTGATTGGCAGGGGTACCTGATGTCAGACCGCAGCCAATCAAAGATTGATGACCTATCCTGAGGAGTGGACAACCTCTTTATTGGTTTAGTATAGGCTTCTTCCACCACTGTGGGAGCCTACACAGACATAAACAAGAGCAATAACAGTGACAGAATAACATCACAATGGTGTCTCCGACTGAGGGGGCTCTTTCAATTAATGGAAATCTTGCAGCAGGTTTTTGAGATAATCTGAGGACAGCATGAGGTAGGGACTGAGACAGATTTCAGGGATGTGTCACTTGTTAGGCTATGCACTGTCGTTTCCATTCAATGATGGTTTTATCACCAGGAGATATCACTGCCTAGACTGATACTCTTGTGAGCCCTGGTCCGACCACACTCCCTCCTCTGATAAGCAGCTCACTGTCATTAAACTATGAGAGCCTGGTATGTGCGGGGAAGCTTTCTCAGCTCTCCTACATGCTACATCTAAAAACTCTAATTGTGTCACAACTGCTCCACCTAGTAAACTAAGTGATACATCTCTGGAATCAGGGTTTCTTTTCCTACATTATGCAGCTCTCACATGACGCAGCAAAAACCTGGTGACAAATTCCCTTTAAATTCTTAGTAATATGCAGCAATAACATACAAAGGGATGTATTTTCTTGACAATAACATTGAATATGCCGATATATACAGTATATTACATTTTACAGCAATTTTGGAATTAATTGTGTTGGAATTAATTGTATGTTTTATTTGTTTTTAGTTTCAGAAGAATTCTGTCTGCATGTATTTTTTCCATTTTAGAATAAATTATTTGTTTTTACTGTAGATTCTCTCATGTGAATTCTTGTATTTTGAGTAGACGTCTCCTTTAATTTAGACCAGAGGATAAAATACCTGGAAACACACACAAGGAAGAACCTAAAATAAAATTAATAACTGACACATATAGCACATAAATAAGATCAGACATGTATCCCGTGGTGTTAGAAAATAATGAGCAGACAGGAATGTAGAGAGGTGATATTTATTAGCCAATACACAAAAGCATTAGATTGTCAGTCTTGAAGAGAAGTACTTTGGAAAATATGTCTTTCCAAACTATTAATGTTAAGTTAGATTAATGAAAAAGAAATGTTCCTGTGTGGGTAAATCTAATAACTGCAAATATATTAATAAAAAAATATATAATAATAATAACTGCAATGGGGAAAATATGTATTTATTACAATTCTAGCCAAATATACCTAATTTAAAGATCAAAACTGAAAAGATACTAAAAACAGTGAATTTTCAGGTAAATTAAGAAAACAACATAAAAAAATCTAAGCAGAAATGTAACAATTATTCTAGTTTGATGGTACCAAACCTCCCGAGCAGCCACCTCGACTCCTCCCAAGCCGCCGCCTCACCACCACCAGAGCTGCCGCCTCACCACCATCAGAGCTGCCGCACCCCCGACCTTCTGCCTCTTCCCCATTATCCCGTAGCATGTAAGTCCGGAAGGATAGGGTCCTCTCCCCTCTGTACCAGTCTGTCATTGTAAATTTGTTTACTGTAAACGATATCTATAACTTTGCATGTAACCCCTTCTCATGTACAGCACCATGGAATTAATGGCGCTATATAAATAAATAATAATAAAAATAATAATAATACCAAAGCCAATATATTGAAAATAGTGAAATGTATCATTTTTATAATTGCATTCATATATTTTCATTAGCAAAATCACTTCTACTGCAAGCAGTATCTGAAGGTGTTGAAAAACAACCAAGGGAAATCAAATTCCCTATGCTTGCCCATAGAGATTATTGGCTGACTATTCAGCACACTTCAATTTTCCTTGGTGCGCAGAAAACAGACTGTCATAAACCATTTGTAAAAGGAAATCGAATGGATGTATCACTTATGCACTGCTAAGATGGAATAGTCCTTAAAATAAAAATAATTATTTAAACAGGTTTAAAGGTCAACGCGTTTCGAAGTCACGCCGGACAAAACTGGTTTGTCCTGATGAAGAGGTCCTGCGTGACTTCGAAACGCGTTATAATTTTGTATCTCTTGGAAACACCACAGAATATTTCTAAATCTTATATTTTCTAATTGTATTCTTGTCACGTTAACTTTTTATTAAACTACATTGAATGGAGTAAAAGATGAGCGTGTTCCTAACAACTGAACTCAGTTTCGTTGTTGAAAAGAAACCTCTAATAACCTGAAAAATATGTGCGTATTAACTAAACATTAGCAGATGCAGTATCATTAAATGGAAATCAATAGAATGGCTGGCAGCAAATCCAGTTTATTGACTAACTTCAGATTACTGGTTATGTCCATTAAATGAAAATCTAAACTGCACTGTATTAACAGTTTTTAATCATCACCTAACGGTAGCCAGATTCAGCTTATTTTAATTAGGTTCTTACTTATTGCATTGATATGTTAGCCATGCACGTTGAATCTTAACTGCTTTGAATAACATGAACTGTTCAATCGGACTCTTCATTGGAAGCTCAAAATATTCAGCTTCCCAAATAAAAAGAATTGGACTGTAAATAGTGCAAGTTTAAAATATATGTCCAACTGTGACATTAAAACTTGTAAATGTTAGTAATAGAATTGAGCAACGCCAAAATTTGATAAAATTCAGCTTGGAAAATCAGTTTGCATCAAATTTATTCTAGGTCAATATAAGGACCCCTGATTGAAATTGTCTTCTGACTCCAAAGCATGATACATGGATGGGACTGGAATGAGTAAATAACAATAAATTCTCATACTTGCCTGACCCTGTTGCCTTTGCTCCCCACTGGTCCTTTTATAAATTTCTTAGGCACCCGTTCCATGCTGGTCTCCTCTCTTTGCCGTCTCTTCTATTGCTTATGTGTGGCTATGCATGTTAATATATTATGATGTCATAACAAGTAAAAAGGCATAGCCGATGCAATCAGTGGTGTCAAAAAGTGAAGAGGAGACTGGCGCTGGAGTGGAATGAGTGACAGAAGTAATCAGAGAACTGATGGGGAGCTGCAGTGGAAGGGACAGGTGAGGGGCTAGGTAGGTATGACAAAGTATTGCTTTTTGAACTCTTCCTTTCCTACAGTATATACATCCAGCAAAATGAAGGCTCTCTAGCTGCCAATTTGCTGGATTTGCATCAATTGAATTCCCAAAAATATGGATTGCTAGAACCCTCAAATTTTGGAAAATTCTAAGTGAATTTAGTTTGTTTAGAATCAGTTCGCTCATCTGTAGTCTGTAGTAGCTATAAGTAATACTTACCTGCTCTATATCCATTTCAAAATATCAGCATTGGCACTGCAGTAAGTATTGTATATACCACTTCAGTATGCAATGCTGGTTAAAAGAAACCGCCAGACGTGGTGGTACTCAATTGAGAGATGAGCGAACATTTGGTTACTTTCCTTACATTTTTATACCAATAGTACTTTATCAAACTTATGTTTGTGCCATCTGAGTATGGCTTTGAAAAACAAATTGGAGCTGTTGTATGAGGTATCCGGTTCCCCGCAAAGAAGGCTCACACCGCTTCCTTAACCACCAGGTCTTCATTGAAACTTCAATTCAAAGCTGCAAATGCTGGCCCAGGCCCTGATACCTCATGCATGGCCCATGATTGACTGCTTCTGTGCCATTATAAAATGTTCTACTGTGGGTCAATTGATAAGTCAGCTACCTGTATTACTTTTCTTACATTTTTATACCAATAGTACTTTATGAAACTTTTGTTTGTGCCATATGAGTGTGGCTTGGAAAAACAAATTGGAACTGTTGCATGAGGTATCAGGGCTCCCAGCAAAGAAGGCTTACACTGCTTTCTTAAACACCAGGTCTTCATACAAACTTCAATTCCAAGCTGTAAATGCTGGCCCAGACTTTAAAACCGCCTGCATGGTCCATGGCTGACTATTGCTATGCCATTAGCAAATGTCTACTGTGGGACAATTGATGCCAATTTTGGTGTCTGCCCCTAATTTTAGCTGTTTTATCACCCCCTAATGTGTTTTGTATACGTTTGGTTTGGCCTCCCTTTGAAATTAATGGGTTTGGGTACATTTGGCGAATCGTTCAGCGAATGTCGGGATGCTTGTCGAACCGAACCGAACCTTGGAAGGTTCACTCATCTCTAGTGCTCAGCTTTTCAGGAATAAAATCTTCAAAAATTATGAAAAGAGAAGAAAATATATGGCACTCACCATGAGCAAATTATGTTGCGAACACATGTGAATACAGAGTGAAGGCACAGACTGGGCTAAATCGAACAAATTGAATTCTCAAAAATTTGAATTTGCTAGAAGCCTCAAACATGGGAAAATTATGAGTTAATTTGACTAGTTTAGAACCAATTCGCTCAACTGTAGTCCATAGTATCTATGAGTAATACTTACCTGCTAATTTCCTTCCTAAATGTCTGTTTTTTGGCTATGTTTTAGCTCATCTCCTTTAGGATAGAACTACAACAGAGCTACTGTACCTACAGGAAATCTGTAGAATTCTAAAACACACCCCCTCTCTCTTTTTAAATTGGCTAATGTGTACACACAAGGCTAGCATCTAAAAACTGTTTCAGGAAGAGTTTTCAGTAGTGTCATTATCATCACAGGCAGGATCACAATGACAGATAACACAGCGTTCACAATTCACAATAGTTGATGTCACAGCACTCCCTTCTGCCTTTCCTTCACAATGACCTTTGCATATTTTCTGAGAAAGACTATTACTACTAATGTACATGTGGATTTCCTGAAATAACAGAAAATAGCAGTGTAGAATAATCCTTGTGACCAGTGTGAAAATTGCAACATTTCTAAAGTTATTTAAATACAGATTATGATATGAAAAAAAACCTTTAACAAACATGTTCAAAAATAAATGTAACATAAAAACCTGTTTTAAACATTAGTTCATTTTCTTATAACACAAGCACTTAAAAAGAAATTTTTTTTATCTTGAAGTGAATCTGTCACCAGGTTTTTGCTACCTCATATGAGAGCAGCATAATATAGGAAAGAGACCTGATTCCAATGATTATCACTTAGTTTACTCAATGCAGCAGCTGTGACACAATCAGTGTTCATATATGTAGCATGAAGCAGAGCTCAGAAAGCTAACCCCACCCACACCAGACTTTCTATGCACATTGTCTATTGACAGTGAGCTGCTTATCACATGAGAGGGCGGAGTCGAACCTGGAGTCACATGCTGCTGTAGTCCAACCAGTGATAAGGTCCTGGCAATAAAAGCTTAATTATAAGTAAACAACAGCACACAGCTTGATAAGTGACACATAGCTAAATTTAGTGATTTTACCCCCGATAGCATGATGTCTTTAGATTACATAGCACAAATCTGCTGACAGATTCCCTTTAACTGGAAATGTGTAACCTTCACAAATTTTTGGACAGAAGTAGTGATGTGCCAGATTCAGAGGGACTGTTAGCGATATACAGAGTACTGCAGGCTATTCTCTCAAGTATTTCCTACTGGTAGCTAAAGTGAGAAAATCGCTATAAATCAGTTGTTTGTTGAAAAAGAATGAAAAGCATATTTAAATATATTTATATAGAGAGATACTTAGAATATACATTATATATATACAGACACACACACACACAAATAGTATTTATGTCTTGCATTGCTTTTTCATAGCTTACCCTAGCTTCTAGAGTTTGTCTGCTTATCGGAAATCCACATTTTTTTAGTTATTGAAATATACTGTCAATGCACAAATGTGATTAAAAATTGATGACCATGCCGTACGTTTCTATAAAAAAGGGTTTTGCACACATAAATTTCACTGACATTCTCTATAAGTGTTAGGGTTGCTTTTTTGATCTAATCGGGTTAAATAATGTATGAATCTAGAGAGACAAACGCTGTATTTCATTTCAAGATTTTCCCAGTAAGGTTACTTACTGTACCAAAGAGCTAGCCAAAAGCATTAAATCTTCCACAGCCAAACCCCCATGCACCACGCTATCCATTACATTGCTCAACAACACACTGAGACATTATTTTTTAAAGTATGAAGGCTTAATAGAATCCCAGACAAAGTATGTGGGAAGTCTTATGTGTAATATTACTTGCACCTGAAGTATGAGGAACATATCTAATTAGGAAGTAAAATTTACTAGTTTAAGTAAAGTTACTGGATGGAAGATGGTTACTATGTGTACTGGCGTTCAGGCTACAGTACAAATAGATATAATACAATAGATAGTACAATAGATATAAATAAAACTGGTTATATGGTAGTATGTAGTCAAGAGCGAGTATACGCGTTGCTCAGGTTTTCCCGAGCACGCTCGGGTGTCCTCTGAGTATTTTGGCGTACTCAGAGATTTAGTTTCTGTCGAAACAGCTGCATGATTTATAGCTGCTGGACAGCCTGAATACATGTGAGGAATGCCTGTTTGCTAGGGAATCCCCACATGTATTCAGAATGTCTAGCAGCGGCAAATCATGCAGCTGCATCGATAGAAACAAAATCTCTGAGCACGTCAAAATACTCGGAGGAAACCCGAACGAGTATACTCACTCATCACTAGTAGTATGCTATAATGTGTGTCAGATGTCGTAGGCTCAAAAAGGCTTCCTCGGACAGACTTGGCGCTAAACAACACCTCGGCCCATGTGATTCTTACATGTCTATAATAGTAACTTATATATCCATGGACAAGGCGGGCACAGTCGGTCTTTATGTCTATACTGACTATTCTCTTGATGACTGAAAAGAGACAGCTCCTACCTTTCTGAATCAAAGATTAACTTCTTGCACTATGAAATGCAGCTCTGGAGCACAAACAATACGTAAAACTGCTAATAATTTTTATTTCAAAGTCTTATTTTTCAAGCATTTTGATAATGATTTTTTTAAAAAAAAATGCCCTAAAGATTGAACTAAAGCTTCTATCTACTGATGTAGGATATTGTCATATTAATTTATCTGTTAGGTTTAGTACGTTTGATATTTTGTAATTTTAAATTTGCATTGTTTTTTTTACAAAGTTCTTTCATGATGAATGCAATAAGTACTGTTGGCAAACAAATGAAAGCTCCAGTGGTCAAGAGTGCATCGGATAGACTATGATTGGTGAGGGTGAGAATTTACTCCCAGAAACTTGTACAGTGCAGGACTGCAATATTTAAGACTTGCTGAGTCCGTACATCATACTGCACCATTTACTACAGCATAAAAATTGATAACAGAGATAAAAACCCCATGCAATCTTCAGTCATGCCTGACATCCTATTTGCTGATCTTATTTCTAATAAAAATAAATCCTTTCATACGGCACAGTTTGATGTTGTTTTTTTATTTGTCCATCTCAAAGCTATTCTACATGATATAAGATTTGGAATGAGCTTCAATAATTGACTAAATAATTATATATATATATATATATATATATATATATATGCACAGTGGATCGAAAGAGTCTACACACCTCTGTTAAAGTGCCAGGTTTTTGTCATGTAAAAGAATCATACCAAGAAGAATCATCTCAACACTTTTTCTAACTTTAATGTCACCTAAAATCTGTGTCTGTCTAATTCAATTGAGAAGCAAAAGGTGGCAAAGGTGGAAAAAGAAAAATAAATAAGTAAAATAATGTGCTTGCAAAAATATGCACAGTCTTAAACTAAAACTTTGCTGAAGGACCTTTGGAAATTTCTGACATAATTTAGTTTATATGGGTTGGAGTCTTTCAGCACTGCACATCTTATCTTTAATCAATCTATTAGTGCTGCCTCTTTTTTTCTTTATCTATCTATCTATCTATATCTATCTATCTATCTATCTATCTATCTATCTATCTATACCATCTATCTATTATCTATCTATCTTTCTATTTATCCCATAACTATCTATCTATTATGTTATCTATCTATTATCTATCTATCAATTATCTATCTATCTATTATCTATCTACAGTGGGTATGGAAAGTATTCAGACCCCTTTAAATTTTTCACTCTTTGTATCATTGCAGCCATTTGGCAAATTCAAAAAAGTTCATTTATTTCTCATTAATGCACACTCTGCACCCCATCTTGACTAATAAAAACCAGAAATGTAGAAATTTTTGCAAATTTATTTAAAAAGAAAAACTGAAATATCACATGGTCATAAATATTCAGACCCTTTGCTCAGACACTCATATTTAAGTCAAATGCTGTCCATTTCCTTGTGATCCTTCTTGAGACATGCTGTTATGAATGAGCTAGAGATGGTTTCTGAGCAGAGGCTCCCTCTGGTGGTTACAGGCAGTTCTGAGCCTTTCAGTGAGGAATGGCAATCTGGGATCGCTGACTGGTCTGATATAAGGGAGGTTCCCTCCCATGATGGTTGCCGGTGATCAATTGTTCTTGTCTCAATTGTGGTTCCTGGTTCATTTGGAAGTTTGCTGAGTCTTGCCTGCATCTTCTGCTATCAGATAAGTTATTTTCTGCTTTTATTTTTGTGCTTGCTTTTTGCATTGTTCCCTGCACTTCTGTGGAGGTCAGCCAGGTCCCCTCCGGGGGCTTGTGCTCCTCTCAGTTTATCTGAAGCCTCTGTTATTTGTTCATTTGCTTTTTCCTGTTTTTTCAGTGGCTGCGGCTTAGTTTTGTTACACCAGAGATCTGATTTTAGGTGGTAGAGATTGTGTGGATCTCAGGTGTTTTTGCAATCAGAAGAGTTGGTATTTTTTAGGATTTTTTTTGGATTGCAGTGAGTACCCTTTCCTGTACTTTTCTGTCTAGACAGATTGGGCCCCAGCGTTTGCTCATTCCATTTTCTGTCTGTGTCCATGCTTCTTCTTGTCTAACCGCCATTACATGTTTGGGGGCTTCCTATTTTCTTTGGGGATCTGCTCCGGGGCAGATAGCTTTCATCTTTCTGCCTTTAGGTGTAGTTATCTCTCAGGCTGTGACGAGGCATCTAGGATCAACTTAGGAACGCTCCACGGCTACCTCTAGTTGTGTGGTTAGTTCAGGGTACTGCAATCCAATAGGTTCCAGCCTCTCTGGTGTATTGCCATTTTTGCTTATTCTCCTCAGCTACCAAAACACAACACATGCTGTCCATTTCCTTGTGATCCTTCTTGAGATGGTTCTACTCCTTCATTGGAGTCCCAGCTGTGTTTAATTAAACTGATAGGATTTGATTTGTAAAGGCACACACCTGTCTATATAAGACCTCACAGCTCACAGTGCATGTCAGCACAAATGAGAATCATGAGGTCAAAGGAACTGGCCAAGGAGCTCAGAGACAGAATTATGGCAAGGCACACATCTGACCAAGGTTACAAAAGAATTTCTGCAGTACTCAAGGTTCCTAAGAGCACAGAGGCTTCCATAATCCTTAAATGGAAGAAGTTTGGGACCACCAGAAGTCTTCCTAGACTTGGCCATCCTTCCAATCTGAGCAATCATGGAAGAAGAGCCTTGGTGAGAGAAGTAAAGAAGAACCCCAAGATCACTGTGGCTGAGCACCACAGATGCAGTAGGGAAATCGGGAGAAAGTTCCAAAAAGTCATCTATCACTGCAGCCCTCCACCAGTCAGGCCTTTATGGCAGAGTGGCCCGATAGAAGCTTCTCCTCAGTACAAGACATATGAAAGCCCACATAGAGTTTGCTAAAAAACACATGAAGGACTCCCAGACCATGAGAAATAAGATTCTCTGGTCTGACGAGATGAAGATAGAACTTTTTGGTGATAATTCTAAGCGATATGTGTGGAGAAAATCAGGCACTGCTCATCACCTGCCCAATACAATACCAACATGAAACATGGTGGTGGCAGCATCATGCTATGGGGGTGTTTTTCAGCTGCAGGGACATGACGACTGGTTGCAATTGAAGTAAACATGAATGCAGCCAAGTACAGAGATATCTTGGATGAAAACTTCTTCCAGAGTGCTCTGGAACTCAGACTTGGCGAAAGGTTCACCTTCCAACAAGACAATGACCCTAAGCACACAGCTAAAATAACAAAGGAGTGACTTCAGAACAACTCTGGGACCATTCTTGACTGGCCCAGCCAAGTTCCTGACCTAAACCTAATTGAGTATCTCTGGAGAGACCTGAAAATGGCTGTTCATCAAAGTTCACCATTCAACCTGATGGAGCTGGAGAGGATGGCAGAGGATCCACAAATCCAGGTGTGAAAAACTTGTTGCATCATTCCCAAGAAGACTCATGGCTGTACTTGCTCAAAATGGTACTTCTACTCAATACCGGTGCGTGCAGCTGCATAGAAATACATGAAGCCGCACGCTCCAGTCTGAGTGCCAGCGGCAGTGCAGGGTATTGACATGTGAGACTCGTGCGAGTTTCTCGCATGTCTGACCCCGGCCTTAGAAGGAGGCTATATGGTAATAGCAGTAATATACAGGTGCTTCTTACAAAATTAGAATATCATCAAAAAGTTAATTTATTTCAGTTTTTTGATACAAAAAGTGAAACTCATATATTATATAGAGTCATTACAAAAAGACTGATCTATTTCAAGTGTTTATTTCTGTTAATGTTGATAATTATGGCTTACAGCCAATGAAAACCCAAAAGTTTCTCTTAGCAAATTAGAATAATCAACAAAAAAACACCTGTAAAGGCTTCCTAAGTGTTTAAAAAGGTCCCTTAGTCTGTTTCAGTAGGCTCCACAATCATGGGGAAGACTGCTGACTTGACAGATGTACAGAAGGCAGTCATTGACACACTCCACAAGGAGGGTAAGCAACAAAAGGTCATTGCTAAAGAAGCTGGCTGTTCAGAGTGCTGTATCCAAATATATTAACCCCTTCATGACCCAGCCTATTTTGACCTTAAAGACCTTGCCATTTTTTGCAATTCTGACCAGTGTCCCTTTATGAGGTAATAACTCAGGAACGCTTCAACGGATCTTAGCGATTCTGAGAATGTTTTTTCGTGACATATTGGGCTTCATGTTAGTGGTAAATTAAGGTCGATAATTTTTGCGTTTATTTGTGAAAAAAAGGAAATTTGGCGAAAATTCTGAAAATTTTGTAATTTTCAAATTTTTAATTTTTATTCTGTTAAACCAGAGAGTTATGTGGCACAAAATAGTTAATAAATAACATTTCCCACATGTCTACTTTACATCAGCACAATTTTGGGAACAACATTTTTGTTTGTTAGGAAGTTATAAGGGTTAAAAGTTGACCAGCGATTTCTCCTTTTTACATCAAAATTTACAAAACCATTTTTTTTAGGGACTACCTCACATTTGAAGTCACTTTGAGGGGTCTATATGGCAGAAAATACCCAAAAGTGACACCTTTATAAAAACTGCACCCCTCAAGCTACTCAAAACTACATTCAAGAAGATTATTAACCCTTCAGGTGCTTCACAGGAACTAAAGCAACGTGGAAGGAAAAAATGGACATTTTAATTTTTCCAACAAAAATTTTCTTTTAGCATCAATTTTTTCATTTTTACATGGGCATCAGGATAAAATGGATCCTAAAATTTGTTGGGCAATTTCTCCTGAGTACACAGATACCTCATATGTGGTCATAAACCACTGTATGGGCGCACAGCAGGGCTCAGAAGGGAAGGAGCGCCATTTGACTTTTTGAAAAGAAAATATGCTGGAATATTTAGCGGTTGCCATGTCACATTTGGAGAGTCCCTGTGTGCCTAAACATTGGAGCTCCCCCACAAGTGACCCCATTTTGGAAACTAGACCCCCTAAGGAACTTATCTAGATGCATAGTGAGCACTTTGAACCCCCAGTTGCTTCACAAATTGATCCGTAAAAAAAAGAAAGTACTTTTTTTTCACAAAAATTTTCTTTAGCCTCAGTTTTTTTCATTTTCACATGGGCAATAGTATAAATTGGATCCTAAAATTTGTTGGGCAATTTCTCCTGAGTACACAGATACCTCATATGTGGTCATAAACCACTGTTTGGGCGCACGGCAGGGCTCAGAAGGGAAGGAGCGCCATTTGACTTTTTGAATGGAAAATATGCTGGAATATTTAGCGGTTGCCATGTCACATTTGGAGAGTCCCTGTGTGCCGAAACATTGGAGCTCCCCCACAAGTGACCCCATTTTGGAAACTAGACCCCCTAAGGAACTTATCTAGATGCATAGTGAGCACTTTGAACCCCAGGTGCTTCACAAATTGATCCGTAAAAAAAAGAAAGTACTTTTTTTTCACAAAAATTTTCTTTTAGCCTCAGTTTTTTTCATTTTCACATGGGCAACAGTATAAATTGGATCATAAAATTTGTTGGGCAATTTCTCCTGAGTACACAGATACCTCATATGTGGTCATAAACCACTGTTTGGGCGCACGGCAGGGCTCAGAAGGGAAGGAGCGCCATTTCACTTTTTGAATGGAAAATATGCTGGAATATTTAGCGGTTGCCATGTCACATTTGGAGAGTCCCTGTGTGCCTAAACATTGGAGCTCCCCCACAAGTGACCCCATTTTGGAAACTAGACCCCCTAAGGAACTTATCTAGATGCATAGTGAGCACTTTGAACCCCCAGGTGCTTCACAAATTGATCCGTAAAAAAAAGAAAGTACTTTTTTTCACAAAAATTTTCTTTTAGCCTCAGTTTTTTTCATTTTCACATGGGCAACAGTATAAATTGGATCCTAAAATTTGTTGGGCAATTTCTCCTGAGTACAAAGATACCTCATATGTGGTCATAAACCACTGTTTGGGCGCACGGCAGGGCTCAGAAGGGAAGGAGCGCCATTTGACTTTTTGAATGGAAAATATGCTGGAATATTTAGCGGTTGCCATGTCGCATTTGGAGAGTCCCTGTGTGCCTAAACATTGGAGCTCCCCCACAAGTGACCCCATTTTGGAAACTAGACCCCCTAAGGAACTTATCTAGATGCATAGTGAGCACTTTGAACCTCCAGGTGCTTCACAAATTGATCCGTAAAAAAAAGAAAGTACTTTTTTTTCACAAAAATTTTCTTTTAGCCTCAGTTTTTTCATTTTCACATGGGCAACAGTATAAATTGGATCCTAAAATTTGTTGGGCAATTTCTCCTGAGTACATAGATACCTCATATGTGGTCATAAACCACTGTTTGGGCGCACGGCAGGGCTCAGAAGGGAAGGAGCGCCATTTGACTTTTTGAATGGAAAATATGCTGGAATATTTAGCGATTGCCATGTCGCATTTGGAGAGTCCCTGTGTGCCTAAACATTGGAGCTCCCCCACAAGTGACCCCATTTTGGAAACTAGACCCCTAAGGAACTTATCTAGATGCATAGTGAGAACTTTGAACCCCCAGGTGCTTCACAGAAGTTTATAACACAGAGCCGTGAAAATAAAAAATCATTTTTTTTCTCAAAAAATGATTTTTTAGCCCACTATTTTTTATTTTCACAATGGTTACAGGAGAAATTGGACCCCAAAAGTTGTTGTCCAGTTTGTCCTGAGTACGCTAGTACCCTATATGTGGGGGGGAACCACTGTTTGGGCACACGTCAGGGCTCGGAAGGGATGTGGTGACGCTTTGAAATGCCGACTTGATGGAATGGTCTGCGGGCATCTTGTTACGTTTGCAGAGCCCCTGATGTGCCTAAACAGTAGAAACTCCCCACAAGTGACCCCATTTAGGAAACTAGACCCCGCAAAGAACTTATCTAGATGTGTGGTGAGCACTTTGAACCCCCAAGGGCTACACAGAAGTTTATAACGCCCGGGCATGAAAATAAAAAAATCATATTTTTTCCACAATCAGGATCTTTTAGTCCCCAATTTTTTTATTTTCCCAAGGGTAACATGAGAAATTAGACCCCAAAAGTTGTTGTCCAATTTGTCCTGAGTATGCTGATATCCCATATGTGGGAGAAAACTACTGTATGGGCACACGTCGGGGCTCGGATGGGAAGTAGTGACGTTTTGAAATGCCCACTTGATGGAATGGTCTTCGGGCGTCATGTTACGTTTGCAGAGTCCCTGATGTGCCTAAACAGTAGAAACTCCCCACAAGTGACCCCATTTTGGAAACTAGATCCCCCAAGGAACTCCTATAGATGTGTGATAAGCACTTTGAATCTCCAAGTCCTTCACAGAAGTTTATAACGCAGAGCCGTGAAAATATAAAATCATTTTTTTTCCACAAAAATAATTTTTAGTCCCCAATTTTTTTCCCAATGTTAACAGGAGAAATTAGAACCCCCAAAGTTGTTGTGCAATTTTTCCCGAGTACGCTGATACCTCATATGTGGGGATAAACCACTGTTTGGGCATACGTCGGGGCTTGGAATAAAGGGAGCACTGTTTGACTTTTTGAACGCAAAATTTGCAGGAATCAATGGTGGCGCCATGTCGCGTATGGAGACCCCCTGATGTGCCTAAATAGTGGAAACCCCTCAATTCTAACTCCAACACTAACCCCAACACACCCCTAACCCCAACCCTAACCCCTACACACACCTAACCCTAATACAAACCCTAATCATAACCCTAACCCCAACACACCCCTAACCCTAATCCCAACTCTAACCATAAACCTAACTACAAGCCTAACCCTAATTCCAACCCTAACCCTAATTCCAACCCTAACTCAAATTCCAACCCTAACCGTAATTCTAACCTTAACCCTAATGCTAACCCTAACCCTAGTTCTAACCCTAAGGCTGGGTTCATATTGCGTTTTACCAGCCCGTTCAACACGTAGCGTTGACCGGCTGGTAACGGTATAGCATAACGCGATCGCGTTATGCTATACCCGCTAGCGCAGATGAATCAGCAGATAATCAGCCGCGGATCCGCAGCAAAATCAGTCGCGGATCAGCAACAAAATCCGCCGCGGATCAGCAGCAAAATCCGCCGCGGATCAGGAGCAAAATCCGCCGCGGATCAGCAGCGAATCCGCAGCGGATCAGCAGCGAAATCCGCCGCGGATCAGCAGCGAAATCAGCCACGGATCAGCAGCGAAATCAGCCGCGGATCGCAGCGAAATCAGCCGCGGATCAGCAGCGAAATCAGCCGCGGATCAGCAGCGAAATCAGCCGCGGATCAGCAGCGAAATCCGCCGCGAATCAGCAGCGAAATCCGCCGCGGATCCGCAGCGAATCAGCAGCAAAATCAGTCGCGGATCAGCAGCAAAATCCGCCGAAGATCAGCAGCGAAATCCGCTGCGGATACCGCAGCGAAATCAGTAGCGGATCCGCAGCGAAATCCGCCGCGGATCAGCAGCGAAATCCGCCGCGGATCCGCCGCGAATCAGCAGCAAAATCAGTCGCGGATCAGCAGCGAAATCCGCCGCGGATCAGCAGCGAAATCAGCCGGGGATCCGCAGCGAAATCAGCCGCGGATCCGCAGCGAAATCAGCCGCGGATCCGCAGCGGATCAGCAGCGAATCCGCCGCGGATCAGCAGCGAAATCCGCCGCGGATCAGCAGCGAAATCCGCCGCGGATCAGCAGCGAAATCCGCCGCGGATCAGCAGCGAAATCAGCCGCGGATCAGCAGCGAAATCAGCCGCGGATCCGCAGCGAAATCCGCCGCGGATCAGCAGCGAAATCAGCCGCGGATCAGCAGCGAAATCCGCCGCGGATCAGCAGCGAAATCCGCCGCGGATCAGCAGCGAAATCAGCCGCGGATCAGCAGCGAAATCAGCCGCGGATCAGCAGCGAAATCAGCCGCGGATCCGCAGCGAAATCAGCCACGGATCTGCAGCGAAATCAGCCGCGGATCCGCAGCGGATCAGCAGCGAATCCGCCGCGGATCAGCAGCGAAATCCGCCGCGGATCAGCAGCGAAATCCGCCGCGGATCAGCAGCGAAATCCGCCGCGGATCAGCAGCGAAATCAGCCGCGGATCAGCAGCGAAATCAGCCGCGGATCCGCCGCGAAATCCGCCGCGGATCTGCCGCGAAATCCGCCGCGGATCAGCCGCGATATCCGCCGCGGATCCGCAGCAAAATCAGCTGCGGATCAGCAGCAAAATCCGCTAGGAAAAAAAAAAAAATTCTTTTTTTTATTATTTGTCCCTACCTATGACGGGGGGGGTTCATTTACTTTTTTTTTATTTTGATCACTGTGACAGTTTATCACAGTGATTAAAATAAAGTTTTTTACAATGGAGGGCGCACTGCGCATGCGCCGGCCGGCGGGCGCACTGCGCATGCGCCCGCCATTTTCCAAGATGGCGGCGCCCATGAAGAATCCCGGGCAGCCTCCGGGACGGATCCAGGGACATCTGTGGACCGGGAGAGGTGAGTAGGGGACGTCGGAAGGTGAGGGGGGGGATCGGAAGGTGAGGGGGGTGATCGCAGGAGCAGGGGAGCAGACAGCGACGGCGGTGACCGATCGCTGCCATCTTTCGATGGCGGCGGCCGATCACCGCCGTGACATGGTGTGGGGGGGGTCTGATCGCGGTCTCCAGCCATGGCAGATGCTATTGCAGCATCGGCCATGGCTGGATTGTAATATTTCACCAGTTTCATTGGTGAAATATTACAAATCGCTCTGATTGGCAGTTTCACTTTTAACAGCCAATCAGAGCGATCGTGGCCACGTGGGGGTTAAGCCAACCCCCTGTGGTGATGCAGTAAGGGTCCTGTTACTGCGGGTCGGGTGACCTTTCAGTGACCCCGGACCCCCGACCCGCAGTAACATGATTTATAGCATGATGCCTACGTCGGCGTCATGGGTCGGGATGGCACAGGTTTTCATAACGCCGACGTAGGCGTCATGGGTCGGGAAGGGGTTAATAGAAAGTTAAGTGGAAGGAAAAAGTGTGGTAGAAAAAGGTGCACAAGCAAATGGGATAACCTGAGCCTTAAAAGGATTGTTAAGAAAAGGCCATTAAAAAATTTGGGAGAGATTCACAAAGAGTGGACTGCTGCTGGAGTCATTGCTTCAAGAGCCACCATGCACAGACCTATCCAAGACAAGGGCTACAAGTGTCACATTCCTTGTGTCAAGCCAATCATGACCAATAGACAATGCCAGAAGCATCTTATCTGGGCCAAGGTGAAAAAGAACTAGACTGTTGCTCAGTGGTTCAAGGTGTAGTTTCCAGATGAAAGAAATTTTGCATTTCATTTGGAAATCAAGGTCCCAGAGTATGGATGAAGAGTGGAGAGGCACACAATCCAAGCTGATTGAGGTCTAGGGTGAAGTTTCCACAATCAGTGATTATTTGGGGAGCCATGTTATCTGCTGGTGTAGGTCTACTGTGTTTTATCAAGACCAAAGTCAGCGCAACCGTCTACCAGGAAATTTTAGAGCACTTCATGCCTCCCTCTGCCCGACAAGCATTTTGTAGATGGAAATGTCATTCTCCATCAAGATTTGGCACCTGTCTACATTGCCAAAAGTACCTATACATGGTTTAAAAACAACAGTATCACTGTGCTTGATTGGCCAGCAAACATGCCTGACCTTAACCCCATAGAGAATCTATGGAGTATTGTCATGAGGAAGATGAGACACCAGACCCAACAATGCAGACGAGCTGAAGGCTGCTATCAAAGCAACCTGGGCTTCCATAACCCCTCAGCAGTGCCACAGGCTGATCGTCTCCATGCCATGCCACATCGATGCAGTAATTGATGCAAAATGAACCCCAACCAAGTATTGAGTGCATTTACTGAACATACTTTTCAATAGGCCAACATTTCGGATTTTAAAACCATTTTTCAAGCTGGTATTATAAAGTATTCTAATTTACTGAGATAATGACTTTGAGGTTTTCATTGTCTGTAAGCTATAATCATCAATATTAACAGAAATAAACACTTGAAATAGATCACTCTGTTTGTAATGACTCTATATAATATATGAGTTTCACTTTTTTGTATTGAAGAACTGAAATAAATTAACTTTTTTATGATATTCTAATTTTGTGAGAAGAACCTGTACTATACCAACATTGTGCAGGAGGTACAAACCACAAGAGAAATGGTGAAATTCCATCACACCCACATTGGACAGTGAGTAAGGAGACACTTCCAAGTAGCAACATTCATTTGCAATTTATTCATAAATCTCTAGAAAGAAAACAGAGGAATAGCACAATTCTGAGTTAAGGCTCTTTCAGACATCTGTGTAAGTTGGTCCAAGATCAGACTGCAATGCTTGAACTGGCTGCAGGTCTCCCTACCAGAGTATGACAGCTTCATAGAAATATATGAAGCAGTCGCGGATCTGCAGAGCTGTCATTAGAGGTCTATGCTCTGACCAAATGGCATGGATGACTGAATGAGCCCATATAAGAAAATATGCTTCAGAATGTTTATTTTATGAGAAAAAAAAATTATTTTCTAAAAAATATTTGTCAGGAGAGATAAGTCGTGTAAGGACACACCCCATTACCACCAAAATAACAGGTGAATGGCGCAAAACAGATAAGAAAGATTTTCTAGAAGCTTTATTTTATGAGTAGTGTTGAGCGATACTGCTCGATATCTAAAAATATCGGATCGGAATGGTATCGCCGATATCACTAAATATCGGCGATATCCGATTCCGATACCGGAAGTCCCATGTAAGTCTATGGGAACAAAAAATCGCAACTAAAAAAAACCTTTATTTCCCTGTAAACACTAAATATACACACATAGAATACATATTATAATATATATATATATATATATACATGTCATTGTGACATATATAGAGTTGAGCGATACTTTCCGATATCCAAAAGTATCGGAATCGGAATGGTATCGCCGATAACATTAAAATATCGGCGATACCCGATACCGATACCGGAAGTCCCATGTAAGTCTATGGGAACAAAATATCGAAATTAAAAAAACACCATTCTTGCCTTGTTGGTTAATTGTACATGAAGGAAAACAAGAAAGAGTAATGTAGAATGTATTGGGGAAGGTTGAGGAGACATTAAAGGCATAGATGTTTAACCCAATCAAATGGAATAGCATAAATATTTTTTTTTTTAAAGATGTTCGGATTGACGAAGAAATTGACAATGTTGTTAACGTTTTTTCTATTTTGGCAAATATGTATATTACACAACTTCCATGCTCTTCATCTTCACCTTTTTAACTTTTCACACACTTTCTCCTTCATAATCTTCTGCAGCATCATCTTTTTCATCAAATTATTCTTCATCTTCACCTTCTTTATCTTCTTCTTAAACTTCTTGCTATTCATCTTTGTTAACATTACTCATATTCTTCTTATTAAACTATTATTCTTATTCATATTCTGCTTCATCTTCTTCATCATATTCTTATTTGTGACAGAGAATCCTGTACTTGTAATCTGTCAAAGTATGAATTTTTCATCCTTCCGTTCTTGCTGTCACAAAAGATTTAAATTACAACAGTATTTGTCCGTGTTCAGTTTAGCCTGCAGCAGCAGGCATTTTCCAGGGGCACCACGAGGAGGAACGGACTCACCCCCATACACTGCTTAGTCTTCTTCTGCTTAGAATTTAGAGCATATATTTTGCTCTTCATTTTGGTCTTATACTTCATGTTCTTCTGCTTTTAGATCTTCTGCTTATTGTTCTTGTGTCTCTTGTTCCGTATCTTGTATTTGTAGCACAATCTTGTACCAGCTGATGTTACTGGGACAACGGTTACTAAGCAGGAGGTACCTGTGCTCCAAAGCACTACCAAGGACCAGCAGACGTTGCTGGAACTCGGATACCGAGATGGAGGCACCTAGGCCAAAGGCACTGTGGAGAACCAGCTGACGGTACTGGAACCCGGAGGGGCAGCAGAAGGAAAAGAGCCAATGGCACAACCGAGGACCAGCTGACGTTACTGGGACACGGTTACTAAGCAGGAGGTACCTGTGCTCCAAAGCACTACCAAGGACCAGCAGACGTTGCTGGAACTCGGATACCGAGATGGAGGCACCTAGGCCAAAGGCACTGCGGAGAACCAGCTGACGGTACTGGAACCCGGAGGGGCAGCAGAAGGAAAAGAGCCAATGGCACAACCGAGGACCAGCTGACGTTACTGAACCCCAGTAACACAGGAGCAAGTGTTGACTGTGCTAACAGCACTTCCGAGCAACAACTGGCGGTGTTGGAGCCCAGGGTCAAGGAGGATGTTTAAATACTAGATCAAGTAATTTCCTTGTTACCTGTCAATTTTAAATGTCTATACTTCAAACAAGAGAAAGATAACCTTTACTACCATAAGATGATGATTTAATTTAAACTAATATCTAGATAAATAAAGAATTGACAAACATAAACACATACATTAACATGTTGAACAGCAATGCAAACCACAAAATAAATTAGTTAAGGAATCTGCTATACGGTTGTACATAAAAGCATACAAGTACATATCTGAATCCATTAATGATGGATAAGTAACAGTATGTACACCATTTTTATTGTATAGACAATGAATGTCTGACTTCAAAACATCATCAGCATTACAAGTTATCTGTGATATTACTAAAATGTTCCATTTGCTGAATAATGTCACTAAATATTTTATACAAAATTATACAATTTCCATCATGTAATACTCATAATATGTGGCAATAATCATTTTTATTAACAAACATAACCTTTAAAAAGTGCATAGTGCATAGTGAAAATTGCTATTTATGGCTGACTGTCGACTTGGAAGCATGACAACAGATAGATAAGGTATATATAGATGAGACTGCATAGCCACAGATGGTGAATGGCGATGTAATACTGTACCTCAATAAAGTGTGCGTCACTACTACATAATTTTTTTTATATAGCTTTATAAACAGGGTACATGGATGTATGCTTGTGCCTTTGTTTTGACGCACAGACTGCCTTCCTGCTGAGACGCATTGGGTAGTGAAAAGTTGTGTGCAGTGTTCACTGCAGTCTCTGCGGAATAACCACACTTAGACCTTATAACTTTTCAGACTTTCTTTATCAATCTACCAAGATGAAGAAGGCAGGGAGTAAGGCACGTGGTCGTGGAGTTTCTTCAGGGAGAGGACGTGGGGATTCTGTGGCTGCTGCGGCCCCCAGTGACACAGCATCCACCAGTTTTCCCCGTGAGCGTTCCTTTATGCGCACTTTTGTAGGAGCTCGGAGTACCCCCCTGCTGCGGGAAGAACAAATTGAAGCCGTTGTTGTTTGGATGTCAGCCAATGCATCGACTTCAATTGCTTCCACCTCCTCTCAGGACCACAGCACTGTTGGGCAACCATCTGTCTCTTCACCGCCTGGCAAATTGCTCAGGCAGTCAGAGAGTTCTGTACAGGAGCCAGCTGAGTGTCTGCTTCTGTTCTCAGAATCTATTGGCTTGCAAACAGGGGCCCAGCCAAGCAGCATTCTGTAATGTGAAGAGGGAGTATGCAGTGATGCGCAACAGCTGTGTCTCTCTGAATCTGAAGAGGCGGGTGAGACAGTGCCGATGGTCAGCACACCGCAGAACGCATCTGATGATGATGAGACCCAGGTGCCAGTTTCTGTTGAGCATGGTGCTGGCCAGACCACCCAACAGCAGGTGTTGGAAGAGGGTAGTGGAGATGATGAGGTCCAAGACCCAACATGGCATGAGGAACAGGAGGGTGGTGGGAGCAGCTCAGAGGAATAATAATAATATTTATTTATATAGTGCCATCATATTCCGCAGCGCTTTACAGTTTAGCAGTTTCAGAACACAAGTCATAAGTAACAACGTTAACAATACAATAATTTAAGCTAAATAAGTCGCCCCTGCTCGTGACAGCTTACAATGTACAATGAGATGGGGGAGATACAAAGTATAGGTGTTTATATACAATGGTGCATTTACAATGATGTTCCAGCCATCTTAAGGGACTGAGGGATGGAGATAGTGAATGGGCTAGAGACACACACACAGTTACACAGAATACATAGAATGACTTTGATTAGTGAATGTGATAGGCCGCTCTGAACAAATGTGTTTTGAGGGAGCGCCTGAAACCATGCAAATTGTGGATAGTCCTAATTTCTTGGGGTACAGCATTCCAGAGGATTGGCGTAGAGCAGGAGAAGTCTTGGAGTTGGGAGTGGGAGGTACGTATTAGTGCAGAGGTTAGTCGAAAGTCGTTTGCAGAGCGCAGCAGTCGGTTAGGCCGATAGATAGAAATGAGGGAGGAGATGTAGGAGGGGTGCTGCACTGTGGATAGCTTTGTGGCTGAGAACCAGTACTTTGGTTGAAAGCTGGAGAGGCCTAGAGAAATGGTTAGTGATAGAAGGAAGATAGAGGAAGACATTGCCCCAACGGTACAAACAGGAGGGAGAGTTAGGCTGCAGACTCGGTTGCCTGTAGCCTCCAGTTTGGCACCTGTTCGGAGCAGTTGTCTTCCAAAAGTCAAAACGTGCGCTCCCAGGACTTGCACTGCGTGGTCCTTTTTTCACACACTTGCACATGATATTTGCTATGTGAAATGCAAGCTGTGTAATCAAAAATTAAAAATAGCTAAAAGTGTCAGTCACCTCAATACCACAAATATGTGGAAACATGTGCGGACAAAGCACGTAGTTGAGTTACAAAGACACACTGGAGATGTAGGCCAACCTACAGCAGCACCTACATCTTCAGGTTGTGTTGAAGCCTCTTCATCGAGCTCACACACAGCTGGTTCTGCTTCCTCACAGGATCGCCATGGAAGAACCTCGGCCACTGTTGTCCAGAGACAAACTGTTATTCCACACACAGCAGCAAGTTCCCTGTCATCCTCACACTCCCAGGCCACAAAACAGCCATCGGTAGCACAGGCATGGGATAAAAGACGGCCATACTCCGCAAACCATGCACGAGCACAGGCTCTGAATGCTGGCATTGCAAAACTCCTGTCCCTTGAAATGCTGTGATTCAGGCTGGTGGAGACAGACAGTTTCCGTAACTGAATATCATTGTCAGTCCCACAATACAATGTGCCAAGCCGATTTCATTTCAGCAGGCAAGCCGTCCCTGGTCTGCAAAAGCATGTTGAGGGAAAAATTAAACATGCGCTACTAAAAGCCCTCAGTAGCAAGGTCCACCTGACCACCGATGCGTGGACCAGTACCCATTGTTATGATCTGCTACAACCAGTAAGGAAAGAAGGGAATTCTGTCCCTACAATACAACTAAGCTGAATCCCTACGATGTAACGGGGAACCTGATCCTGCGACCAGACCCGCTAAAGTCCTCATCTAGTGTGAACGAAGACCTATAGTTGCGAGGGAGTAATCCCTACAAGATCTAGGACTGGGAGAAAAGGTGGACACCTCCTAACATAAATTGTAGCATGGATAATTAAACAGAAAAATAAATACTTTGTGATCCTAACATCAAGCAAAACTGACAGATTAAGGCACCTAAGCACCCGGCTAGCTTAACAGTAGATAATACAATGAAGTCAAGCAAAGCCAGAAGGGCGGAGCCAGACTAAATAGGGAAAAAAGGTCATGTGACCAGCAAACTGAAACAAAACCTAACAAGAGGGTTCTAACACCCATGGCCAGGGACAATACCTTTCCCTCACTGCCCATTGGGTCAATGTTGTGCAGCCGGGTACTGATCTTGCGAGTGGCGCTGTACGTGTTCTGCCAACTCCAAGGATTGCAGGAATCAAGTCTGTACACATTGATTCCTCCTCCTACTCCAGTTCCTCAGAATCATCGCTGCAGGAGCCGTCACGGTCTACCTCCACATGGACCCGTGAACGTTTACCTGTTGCGACCGATATGAGCACAGCCGTGTCCAAATGTCAACAGGCCGTCCTGAAATTAATTTCCATGGGGAATCTTAGCCACACAGCGCAGGAGCTCTGTAATGCCATAAAGCAGGAGAGCGACGTGTGGTTTTTGGAAGAGAATCTACAGGCAGGCTTGGTAGTGTGTGACAATGGCCGAAATCTGGTGTCAGCTCTGGGCCTTGGCAACCTCACTCACATACCATGTCTGTCATATGTGCTCAACTTGGTCGTGCAGAGTTTTTTGAGGGACTATCCGGATCTTGATGCACTGCTGCACAAGGTCCGCCTAGAGTGCGCTCACTTGCGACGTTCCAGCATGGCCAGATCGCTGATTGCAGCTCTGCAACGCAGATTTCACCATCATGAACATCGCATCATATGTGACGTACCCACCAGGTGGAATTCCTCGTTACATATGTTGGAGCGGTTGTGTGAGCAGCAGCCAACAGTAATGGAGTATCAGCTGCATCAGGCGCAGTCAACTCGCAATTTGCGCCGTTCACACTTCACCACTACTGAGTGGGCCTCTATAATAAGAATAATAATATTATTTATTTATATAGCGCCATAATATTCCGCAGTGCTTTACAGTTTAACAGTTTCAAAACACAAGTCATAAGTAACAACGTTAACAATACAATAATTAAAGCAAAATCAGCCGCCCCTGCTGGTGAAAGCTTACAATCTACAATGAGGTGGGGGAGATACAAAGTACAGGTGTTTATATACAATGGTGTTTTTACAATGATGGTCCAGCCATTTTAAGGGAGTGAGGGATGCATGGAGATAGTGAATGGGCTACACACACAGAATTACACATAGAATGACTTTGATTAGTGAATGTGATAGGCCACTGTGAACAAATGTGTTTTGAGGGAGCGCCTGAAACCATCCAAATTGCGGATAGTCCTAATTTCTTGGGGTAGAGCATTCCAGAGGATTGGCGCAGCGCGGGAGAAGTCTTGGAGTTGGGAGTGGGAGTACGGATTAGTGCAGAGGTTAGTCGAAGGTCGTTTGCAGAGTGCAGCAGTCGGTTAGGCCGATAAATATAAATAAGGGAGGAGATGTAGGGGGGTGCTGCGCTGTGGAGAGCTTTGTTGGTGAGAACCAGTAATTAGAATTGGATCCTATAATGAATGGGCAGCCACTGCCAGTGTAATGAGTGGCGAATAACTCTATGAAGGATATCTGCCACGTTTTGCGTGCGTTTGATGAGTCAACGCGGATGGCGAGTGCAGATGATGCACTAGTCAGCCTGACTGTCCCCCTTATCTGCCTGCTTCAAAAAACACTGCAAGCACTAAGGCATGAGGTTTTGGAAGAGGTGGAGGATGAGGAGTCACAAATTCCATCACCTTCTGGACAGTCAGCGCAACGTGGTTCCTCACAAAGGGCTGGAGGACTTTCAAAGTACCATGCTGTATCAACAATTGAACCTCCAGAGTCGCTGTCTATATTTTCATAACCATTACAAACTTTTAATGTATTTACAAAGCACATAATGTACATTTTTTGTCTATCCTTTTGTAATGCTATTGTGTTTCCATAAACTGATGTTACAGAATTATGATACAAAGTTTTTAAATTTTGAGTTTTAAATTTTGTAAATTTATATGTATTTGAAGGACTTTGTGAGGAGGATGAGGAGGAGTCAATGGAGGAGGAAGACATCGCTCCAGAGGGAGGTAGACAATGCTCTAGTCAGTATGTAGACCAAGGGTGGGTGATGCACAGCAGGCAGAGATGACGCCTCTTGCAGGGGACAACGTTTCTTGGCCAGTTGGGAGTCTGCAGCACATGGTTGATTTCATGCTGCAGTGGCTGAGAAACGACCGCCGCATCGAACACATTCACACCACGTCTGATTATTGGGTGTACACCCTCCTAGACCCTCTCTACCGGGACAACTTACAAAGCCTCATCACACCGTTGAACCGGGAGCGTAAAATGCGGAAGTACCAAGACACACTGGTGCAATCCATAATGTTCTCCATTCCAGCCGAGAGCGCTGCTGCTACTGCTTTACAAAGCAGCTCTGTGCGTCGAGGCAGTGGAGACAGCTCTGCAACAAGAGGGAGCACAAGCAGCGCCTCTGCACAGGGCAAGAACAGTATGTTCCAAATGTGTTGAAGTTTTGTGGCAGCGCCACCAATGTCTACACCATCCGAGACGGCTCCAGTCAGCAGGAGGCAACATTTCCGTAAGATGGTGACAGACTACATGTCTTGCCCTCTCAGTGTACTCCCAGATGGCTCTTCCCCATTCAAGTTTTGTGTCTCTAAGCTGGATACATGGCCAGAGCTTAGCTAGTATGCATTGGAGGTGCTGGCTTGCCCTGCTGCCAGTGTATTATCGGAGCGCGTCTTTACTGCTGCAGGTGGTGTACTAACAGACCGTTGCATGCGACTATCCTCCGATAATGTAGAACGGCTTACTTTTCTGAAAATGAACTAGGCATGGATCTCGCCTGAATTTGCCTGTCCGGTTTCAGATTAACTAACTGGTTGGCAACGTTTTCCATGTCTCCTGTTATGTTCATCTTTCTACCACCTGAGCTATACTCCCTGGGCTACAACACTGCCAGTTGCTGCTCAGAAGTGTCGTGTCCACAGACCAATACACAAGCTATAGTGATAGTGGGGTTCAGTAACGCCTGCTGTTCCCCTGCTGCGTGTCTGACAAAAATTAATGCTGCTAACTCCAAATTAAAGTTCAAATTAAAGTTCAAACATCTCATACTAGGCCTCAGGCTACACCCTCCTTGACCCTGGGCTCAGAAGTGTTGGATGCACAGATCAAAACAATCGATGATGTGTTTGTGGGGTTCAGTAACGCCTGCTGTTCCCCTGCTGTGTGTCCGGCAAAAATTACTGCTACCTAGCTACACATGTTGAAAAAAACATGACATGTTAAAGTGGCTAGTGCTACACATAGATATCAGGCTACACCCTTATTTCTAAGCTGTAAACAAGTGAAACGTCAAATTTAAAACCATTCAATGATTAGTGTTGGTAACAAATCTGTAACTAAATAATTGTGACATATTATGGCAGATATCCACATGTCTAACACAAATGCTAACACAAAAGCATACTTATGCTATAGGGTACTGATGGTGAACCTTCTCACTCCATAACTTTGACAAATCCAACTCACATCATGCCTCAAATGCTGCAATGTTGGAAGTGCATAATGTGGGTTGAACTTTGACAACAGCTGCAGTGCGAAGGTTATCCTTCTGTGTTCTTGGCTTTTAAATAAAAGCATACAAGTAAATATAATAATACATTGTTGATTAAGGGACATGATGTACACCTGTAATATTGTGCAAACAATGGATGTAGGACTATTCCTCTTCAGCATTACTTATATTTGTGTCATTTGAAAAAATACATATTTTAGTTAAAAATTAAAAACCCATGTTCAGTAGCTGTGAAAGGCCCGTTTGTGTACTTCTATATTGTTTGCAACCAATGTATTGTATACGGATGGAAGCACGTCACTGTAATAGATTTGAATTATTTTAAATAGAATAAAGCAGCACCAATTTTAGAAAAATGACAAGGATGAGCCAGTGACAGACACTCAGCAGAGTACACGCAGCGGTGGTTGAAGAAGTAAATGGAGCGTGATCTGCATTTAAAAAAAAAAAAAAATACCTCACAGACTGCAGTGAACACTGAAACACAACTATTCACAATCTGTGAAAGGCTACTCCTTTGTTTACTTCTATAGTGTTTGCAACCAATGTATTGTATACGGATGGAAGCGCGTCACACTAATAGATTAGATTTATTTTAAATGGAATGTAGCAGAACCAATTGGAGATAAATGAAAAGGATGAGCCACTGAGACACGCTCAGCAGAGTACAAGCAGCAGTGCTTGAACAAGTAACTGGAGCGTGATGTGCACTCAAAAAAAAAAAACACAGACTGCAGTGAACACTGAAACACAACTGTCCACAATCTGGGAAAGGCTACTCCTTTGTCTACTTCTATAGTGTTTGCAACCAATGTATTGTATACGGATGGAAGCGCGTCACACTAATAGATTAGATTTATTTTAAATGGAATGTAGCAGAACCAATTGGAGATAAATGAAAAGGATGAGCCACTGAGACACGCTCAGCAGAGTACAAGCAGCAGTGCTTGAACAAGTAACTGGAGCGTGATGTGCACTCAAAAAAAAAAAACACAGACTGCAGTGAACACTGAAACACAACTGTCCACAATCTGGGAAAGGCTACTCCTTTGTCTACTTCTATAGTGTTTGCAACCAATATATTGTATACGGATGGAAGCGCGTCACACTAATAGATTAGATTTATTTTAAATGGAATGTAGCAGAACCAATTGGAGATAAATGAAAAGGATGAGCCACTGAGACACGCTCAGCAGAGTACAAGCAGCAGTGCTTGAACAAGTAACTGGAGCGTGATGTGCACTCAAAAAAAAAAAACACAGACTGCAGTGAACACTGAAACACAACTGTCCACAATCTGGGAAAGGCTACTCCTTTGTCTACTTCTATAGTGTTTGCAACCAATGTATTGTATACGGACGGAAGCGCGTCACACTAATAGATTAGATTTTAAATGGAATGGAGCAGAACCAATTGGAGATAAATGAAAGGATGAGCCACTGAGACACGCTCAGCAGAGTACAAGCAGCAGTGCTTGAACAAGTAACTGGAGCGTGATGTGCACTCAAAAAAAAAAAAACACAGACTGCAGTGAACACTGAAACACAACTGTCCACAATCTGGGAAAGGCTACTCCTTTGTCTACTTCTATAGTGTTTGCAACCAATGTATTGTATACGGATGGAAGCGCGTCACACTAATAGATTAGATTTATTTTAAATGGAATGTAGCAGAACCAATTGGAGATAAATGAAAAGGATGAGCCACTGAGACACGCTCAGCAGAGTACAAGCAGCAGTGCTTGAACAAGTAAATGGAGCGTGATGTGCACTCAAAAAAAAAAAAACACAGACTGCAGTGAACACTGAAACACAACTGTCCACAATTGGGAAAGGCTACTCCTTTGTCTACTTCTATAGTGTTTGCAACCAATGTGTTGTATACGGATGGAAGCGCGTCACACTAATAGATGATTTTAAATGGAATGGAGCAGAACCAATTGGAGATAAATGAAAAGGATGAGCCACTGAGACACGCTCAGCAGAGTACAAGCAGCAGTGCTTGAACAAGTAAATGGAGCGTGATGTGCACTCAAAAAAAAAAAAACACAGACTGCAGTGAACACTGAAACACAACTGTCCACAATCTGGGAAAGGCTACTCCTTTGTCTACTTCTATAGTGTTTGCAACCAATGTATTGTATACGGATGGAAGCGCGTCACACTAATAGATTAGATTTTTTTCAAATATAATGGAGAAGCACCAATTGGAGAAAAATGAAAAGGATGAGGCACTGAGACACGCTCAGCAGAGTACAAGCAGCAGTGCTTGAACAAGTAACTGGAGCGTGATATGCACTCAAAAAATAAAAAACACAGACTGAAGTGAACACTGAAACACAACTGTCCACAATCTGTGAAAGGCTACTCCTTTGTCTACTTCTATAGTGTTTGCAACCAATGTATTGGATACGGATGGAAGCGCATCACACTATAATTTCTATTGAATGGAGCAGCTAGAATTACACTAAAGAAAAAAAAAAAGAGTCTGTGAGTGAGACGTGCAGATGCCTACAGACAGCGTTGGATGCAGAGCAACTGCAGCGTCACCTGCACTCACACACACCTTGCAGAGCTGTTAAAACAACACTGCAGGCAAAAGGAAGCTTTACACAGCGGTTGGTGATAGCCTGCCTACAGCACAGTACACTAAATCGCAATCTCTAACTGTCCCTCAGAGTCAGCAGAGTAGCGTTCTGTCCCTATCTGAATTCACAGCACAGTGACGCTAAAATGGCGGCGGCGCCTTTTATAGTGCATTCTGACATCATTTCAGCAGCCAATCACAGCCATGCCATTAGTTAAGATGACCGCAGCATTACAGGATGTGCCCACACTTCGTAGGATTCCTCATTGGCTGACTAAAATCACATTGCCTCTCAAAGAATTATGGGAACTTCCGATTCCGGTATACGATATTGAAAAAGTATCGGAATTAAGTATCGGAATTCCGATAACGCGAATATCGGCCGATACCCGATACTTGCGGTATCGGAATGCTCAACACTAGACATATATATATACATATATGTATAGTTTATACACTTCTACATAGTAAAATATCCTCTGATTCAATTGCCGGGTAAAGCCGGCTTCTGTGAAAAGACAGAAGCACCCGACATGAAATGACACTTGGTGTACATAGGGTTAACCATGTCTTTTCGTGTCGTTTGCAATCTGATTTGCACAAACAATTACATCAGTCTATGTGTGCAAAATTTCACACCTGTAGGGGTTAATTAAAGGTGTAAATTCGTTGTAAAAAAAACGGACTTTTTTGCTACGAATTTACACCTTTAATTAACCCTACAGGTGTGAAATTTTGCACACATAGACTGATGTAATTGTTTGTGCAAATCAGATAGCAAAGGACATGAAAAGACATGGTTAACCCTATGTACACCAAGTGTCATTTCATGTCAGGTTCTGCATTTTCACAAAAGCCGTCAATTGAATTAGCGGCTATTATACTATGTAGAAGTGTATGAACTATAAATATAAATATATATATATATGTGTCACAAATTCAATGACATGTATATATAATATATATATGAGGTGTAAAATTGTTTAAAAAAAATGCGTGGGCTCCCGCCCTATTTTCGCAACCAGACAGACAAAGCCAGCGAATGGGGGCAGATAATAATAGCCCAGAGAGGGACCATTATTTTTGCCCCCCCCTGGCTACTAAATCTGCCCCCAGACACCCCAGAAAAGACAAATCTATAATTAGATTCGCCCTTTCTGGCACTTTGCCCGTCTATTCCCATTGCCCGTAGCGGTGGCGAATGGGTTAATATGGGGTTAAAGCCACATTGCAATTGAAAGGTGACCTTAAGCCAGGTTAATAATTGAGAGCTGTCAATTAGACAACTATCAATTATTAATCCTATTGCATGAAATAAAAATAAAACACACACACTTTAATTAAAAATCATTTTAATGAAATAAAGACACATGTTTTTGACCATCTTTTATTTGACTGCAAAAACCATTTCCTGTAATAAAAATAAAATAAAAAAGCAAAATTATTCTTACCTATCCCATGCACAGTCAGGTCCCACGGTGTAATCCTTCAGAAGGGTTAATGTTTACTGCAGGGACCGCAGCTAATGCTGCAGCCTCACAGTAAACCCCCAAATGAATGAGTTCCTCTCCTGGCTGACAGGAGAGGAAGTGGAAAGCTTAATTGATTGCTTTCCACTTTCACTTCAGGTCAGCCAGGGACACAATCAGTGACGTCAGAGAGAACTGATTAACAAAAATAGGGGATCCCCTCGAAAAAAATTGGCGTGGGGTCCCCCCTATTTTTGTTAACCAGCCAGATGAAGCAGACCGCTGAGGCCTGGATTTTCAGGCTGTTAAGGAGCCAAGATCCATGGACCTTGCCAGCCTGATAATACCAGGCCACAGCAGTCTGCATATCTTGGCTGATTAACAAAAATAGGGGATCCCCTCGAAAAAAATTGGCGTGGGGTCCCCCCTATTTTTGTTAACCAGCCAGATGAAGCAGACCGCTGAGGCCTGGTTTTTCAGGCTGGTAAGGATCCAATATCCATGGACCTTGCAAGCCTGATAATACACCCAGGATCCCCTCGAAAAAAAAACGGCGTAGGGGTCCCCCTATTTTTGTTAACCAGCCAAGTAAAATGCAGACTGCTGCGGCCTGGTATTAAAAGACTGTCAAGGCCCATGGATTTTGGCCCTCAACAGCCTGATAATACCAGGCTACAGCAGCCCCACATTTGGCGCATCAAAAGATGTGCCAATTGTGGCACTTTACCCGGCTCTTCCCACTGCCCTGTAGCGGTGGCAAGTGGGGTAATAAGGGGTTAATGTCACCGTTGATTGCATAGTGACAATAAGCCCGGTTAATAATGGAGAGGTGTCAATAAGACACCGATCCATTATTAATCCCAAAGTTATTAAATGTATAAAAAAAAGACAAAGCAAGAAAAAAGTCTTTTAATGAAATAAAAGAGACAACACAGTTTTTATTAATTTTATTATACACTCATTCCTGCGACGCCATCGATCTCCTGTAAAAAAAGAAAAAAAAAAAAACAACAGTATACCACCTGTCCGACGCAGTCCATAGTAACGACAGTCCCACGACGATCCAGCTCTGCTACATCGCAATGACAGGCAGAGCCTGTCATCGCAACGCAGCACAGCTGATTACCTGCTTCCCCGGCGGTGACGTATCGGACTGACTGCTTTACGGCCGGATTACCCAGCAGTCACTGCAGTTATCGCGAGAAACTGCATGTGACCGCCGGGGAAAGATGATGGCGGCCATGAAGCAGTCCAGCCCGTGACTGCCGGAGATCTTCTGCCAGGTAAGTGCCGCTGACTCCTGACAGACCCGACCGACGGACACTAACAGTGACAGTGACAATCCCGATTCCGGTATCCGATAAGACGAAAATATCGGAACTAAGTATCGAAAGGCCGATAGAGCTAATATCGGCCGATACCCGATACTTGCGGTATCGTATCGCTCAACACTATTTATGAGTAATGCAGGTATTTACAGAAAGAGACATGTGCTGACAGGTCCTCTTTAAAGTATAGCTATCTTTGTAAATCTAAGTTAAAAATATGTCCTGATGTTGTCAATATTAAGGAATTGGGTACAAAGACTCCCACCTAATGCCAAAATTTTGTGGTTTATAAGTTCTGCTCATTGCTGTGCCATTTCGACTTTCATTAACAATTGCACCTTAAATATAAGAGATGTCACCATTTTTAATCAACCAAAAAGGTCATAACATGGTACATCATGGGTACCAACCAGATGGAGTAGTCATCAAAATTGATTCTTGATTAGAATGAAATTGCCTTAAACAGCTGGATTTGGAAACCTTCCGAGATAAAGATTTGACTTGGATTTATATGAAATCAAAATGTAATTTTTCATGTCTAGATGTAGTATTTTTTGCCATACATATTAATAATTCACCAGTCATTATCATAACCCTCCAGGGCCAAAAGACAACTCAGACCCTTTGTTTTTTTTCTCTGTAGTTGGTCAGACCCTTTGAGGCTGAAGGATCTTCTCAAAAATCTACAAGCTGCAAATGTATCAGAAGAACCTGGTTGATCTAAGGCTCAGAGGGAAATATCAGTTGTACTTTCATATCACATACATTGGTCTAAATGTAGAGTAATAAAAAATGTATTAAAGAAAAGGGTGAGATAAATAGTTGCCCATGTAAAGTGTTTAAATGTACGGTTGACTGTGAAAATAACCTTTGAGAATGCATTTGTACATAACAATGGCATTTCAAAGGATGGTGTTTAATATGCCTGTCTTAATATGAAGTTAGTTTGAGTATTACAGTACATAATTTATCAAAAGGTACATATACATTTGGAACATTTAAAACCTTCCATTTGCCAAAAAGTCAAATCTACAATAGCTATGAGCAATACTAAATTTGATAAGCTGTCATGATAAACCAAACAGAGATCAATGAATAGATTATTTGCAAATCAAATTTGAGGCAAAGTTTAGGAAATTTTCTGGATCTGGTGAACCTGAACAATTTTTGATTTGTGTGAATCTTAGAAAATGCCTGACACCATTTTACAAATTGCAGAAGATTGCATCAACCAGAGATGGCTCCCAGGATATTGGGTTTGGCCTTAATGCCATGCAGCTATCACATCCCATGGTATTACACAGTCAATCATAAGGAATTGTCATAGTCTATATAAAAGCTGAGGCAGGTAATGAAGCAACCATTTTAGGGTGAATCTACATAGCGAGATGACATCAGTGCTCACAGCTCAACAATACAACTAGAGAGAGAAAGCCATAAAACAATTCTGTGTGTTGTACAACTACAGTAGTGAAAAAAAAAATTGTGCAGGAGTCTGAGAATTCATTTGATGAGGAAAAAGAGACAGGAGAGCTTGTAGAAGCAGTAACAGCAAATGATCACACAGTGATTTATTGTAGCTTGCAGTTGTTACATTTCAGATACATTTTTTTTTTCAATTTTCATGCGGTAGTAAACAGTAAGCCAACACAATATTTCTTAAAGAGAAAAAATATATAAATTGTGCGTCTGGCAGAGAAAGGGTACGTGTCACAAGCAACTATATAGACCTTCTGCATTTATTGTTCAGCGCATTTCTTGTTGTTCCTGTTTGGTCCATTTTGGGAAGGGGGAATAACAGTTTTAACGATACGAAGGAAAATTATCAAAAATTAAATTTTTCTTTCTGTCACTGGCTCTTTAAACGTGTATTTTGCATTTCTTGTTCAGTTCTTTTTGGGAAGAAAGAAATAACTGGTGTTAAAAATTGGGACAAAAGTTAATTATAATGTAGTTAGAAAAATGGATGATAAAAGTGGCAATATTAATGGACTGGATAATGTAGAGGAAAAAACAAAAACTTACCATGATATCTGACAAAAAATGCAAGCAGCAGCATCACCATCATCACTGGCACCAGCCAACTCGACATTAGTGGTAATGCAGGTCACAATTGCCATCCTTTGCCTGTTGGCCAACATACTAGTGGGGGAAAAGCAAAGAACACTTTGGAACACGTCACATCACTCATTTCCATCACAGTAGGATGATGGTATTTCTGACAGTGATACTGCATGTTTGAGTCTGAGTTCTGCACAGTCCTCTTCCCTTGACACCATAACAGTTAATTATTTCAATTACGTCAATCGGGGAAGACATATTATTGGTGCAACTGCACAGAGCCCCAAGAGTTAAGGGGGCCCATTTCTACCTCCAAAGTGTTAGTGTTCGAGTTCCCGCTGCTGCACAAGGGAGTCTCGAACCCATCCCGCTGCGGTCTCCCATTCATCTCCGGCCACAGTGGAGCCTGCTCAGCAGAGACGTCGGTCCAGGTGTCTTGCCCACTCCTCTACTGTGCAGTGACTTGCTGCTGCCTTTCCTGGATCTGCTATTATAGCCAGTGCTGGAGCAGTCGTCTTTGAGACAAAGTCCTGCGTTTTCCCATCTGAGCATGCCCAGAGTGAGATCTCTCATTGGAGATCAGGGGTCACATGTTCAGGTGCTGCAGCGGCTCCTATTGGTCCGCCAGGAAGGTCATGTAGCTACGTGTGTTTGTAACAGCTTCTCATTGGTCCTTGTTCCTGGAAGGTCCTGTAGCTGTTGCTATAAAAGGGTAGCATGGCTGGGCCGCCATGCGCTAATATCAACCATTGTATGCTATGCGCCAGTGTGATCATGCGTATGTGTGGTTAGGGACCCGGCTGAAATAAGCCACTAGAATACCGACTTAATCGGTGAGGAGTTTGGCCTGCACGGTGGACCCCGGGCTGCGAACGCACCTCTCTACCTCATATATTTGGTGCGTTCCGCAGACCCTAACATAATATTAGCGCCAGGGTCTGGCTGGTAAAATGGCGGATGACCAGCGTCTACTACGGGACATCCAGCAGCTGGAGGGTAGGTTGGCGGCTCTTGAGTGCACAACCTCAGCTGTGGATGTTACCGCAGTCGCTGTTCAGGCTGCTAGCGTGGCTGCAGCCAGTGTGTCCACTGCCACATCTGCCCCCACAATATCCCACCTCCCGCTTCCAGACAAGTTTGCTGGTGACAGCAAGCAATGTCGGGGATTCGTGAGTCAGTGCTCTATACAACTCGAGCTTCTGGCTGCACGTTTCCCCACGGATCGGGCACAAGTGGGCTTTATAATTTCGCTTCTGTCAGGCAGAGCGTTGGAGTGGGCCACCCCGCTGTGGGAGCGTGACGACCGTGTGGTGCGGAGTGCTCCTCGTTTTCTGGAGGCTCTAAAAAAGGTCTTTTTAGGACCTCAGGTCACCCACGATACGGCGCTACAACTGCTGGCATTGGCACAGGGTTCGTCTTTGGTCAGTCTGTTTTCCGTCCAATTTCGGACTCTGGCCTCAGAGCTAGACTGGTCGGATAAAGTACTCATTCCAGTCTACTGGCGAGGACTGGCTGATCATGTTAAAGATGATTTGGCTACCAGGGAGATTCCCGCCACACTGGAGAAGCTTATCGCCATATCTACCCGCATCGACCTCCATTTTCACGAGCGGAGGTTAGAGCGGTCCCAGTGTAGGCAGAGGTTCCGGCTGGCTCCCACCTTTCGCCAGACCTCTGGAATCTTCCAGCCAGGCGCCCGACTCCCATAAGGCCATGGAGGTTTCTCGAGCGGGACCTAAGTCCCAGGCCGCTCGAGTACCCGTGGTCTGTAACATCTGCCAGCAGTTAGGACACTATGCCAACAAATGTCCACAGCGGTCGGGAAAACGGTCGCGTCTAGTGACCTTGGGAGGAGGTTCACTAGACACTGCGGCATTTTCCACCAAGTGGTCCTTTAAAGGGACAATTACAGTAGGTCCATCCACGCTCTCCGCTGAGCTCTGTGTGGATTCCGGAGCCGAGGGGAATTTCATGTCCTCTGCATTTGCTCTCCGCCACACTATACCTCTGGTGATGCTCGCCAAACCGGTGACTGTGCGAGTGGTGAATGGATCAACTCTTCCCTCCCAAATCACCCACCAGACGATCCCTCTCACTTTATCTATGTCCCCGTCCCATCAGGAGAGTATTTCTTTTCTTGTCCTGCCCGAGGGAATAGACGAGGTGTTGCTGGGAGTACCTTGGCTCCGTTACCACTCTCCCCATATTGAGTGGTCCTCTGGGAGGATACTGGGTTGGGGTGATTCATGTAGAGGCAGGTGTATCAGGGAGTGCGTTCAGGTCACCACCACAGAGATACCCGTAGATCTCACTTCTCTTCCTCAGTGTTATTGGGCATATGCAGACGTTTTCTCCAAGAAGGCGGCGGAGACTCTTCCACCTCATCGCCCCTACGACTGTCCTATTGATCTCTTGCCTGGAGCAGAACCTCCTCGGGGGAGAGTATACCCCCTCTCGCTCCCTGAGACGGAGGCCATGTCCCAGTACATTCAGGAGAATCTGGCAAGATGGTTCATTAGGAAGTCGGTGTCACCAGCAGGGGCAGGGTTCTTCTTTGTGCAAAAGAAGAACGGAGAATTACGTCCATGCATTGACTACAGGGGTCTTAACGCCATCACCGTCAAGAATAAGTACCCGTTGCCCCTAATCTCTGAGCTCTTTGATAGGCTCCGAGGAGCAAGAGTATTTACCAAGCTTGATCTACGTGGTGCCTATAACCTAATTCGCATCCGTGAGGGGGACGAGTGGAAGACAGCTTTTAATACCAGGGATGGGCATTACGAATACCTGGTGATGCCCTTCGGGCTCTGTAATACTCCCGCTATTTTCCAAGACTATGTCAATGATATCTTCCGGGATATGCTCTCCACCTCTGTGGTAGTCTATCTGGATGATATTCTCATCTTTTCACCAGATATAGACTCTCACCGGAGGGATGTCAACAAAGTCTTTGACCTCTTACGGGCAAACTCCCTCTATGCCAAGCTGGAGAAATGTGTGTTTGAGCAGGAGTCCTTACCTTTTCTGGGCTATATCATCTCTGCCCAGGGATTGGCTATGGATCCTGCCAAACTACAGGCTGTAATGGACTGGCAAGAACCCCATTCTCTTAAAGCGGTGCAGCGCTTTATGGGGTTCATTAATTATTATCGCCAGTTCATTCCCCATTTCTCGACTTTGGTAGCTCCCTTGGTAGCCCTCACCAAGAAGGGAGCAAATCCCAAGTTGTGGTCTGAGGAGGTCTCCAAGGCGTTCTCTTCCATCAAGTCGCATTTTGCCAGTGCTCCCATATTACATCGCCCTGATGTTGATAAACCGTTTGTTTTAGAGGTGGACGCCTCTTCTGTTGGTGCTGGAGCAGTCCTATATCAAAAGGATGCTCAAGGTCGGAAGCATCCCTGCTTCTTCTTTTCTAAGACCTTTACACCAGCAGAGAGGAATTATTCCATCGGGGACAGGGAGTTGCTGGCTATGAAATTGGCCTTCTCAGAGTGGAGACATCTTCTGGAGGGAGCTCGTTTTCCCTTCCAAGTCTTCACCGACCACAAGTACTTGGTATATTTGCAAACGGCTCAGCGGCTAAATTCTCGCCAGGCCAGATGGTCCCTATTCTTCTCTCGATTCCATTTCACCCTCCATTTTCTCCGGTGAGAAGAATGTTCGGGCCAACGCTCTCTCTCGCTCCTTAGTGTCATCAGAGGAGGAGGATGAGGAGCCTCGGCTTATTGTCCCTGAAGAAAGCCTGAGAACTGTAGCCCTGGTTTCGCTAGAGTCTGTGCCTCCGGGCAAGACTTTTGTGCCCACTAATTTGCGACCGGAGGTACTCTCTTGGGCACACTCGTCCAGGGTGGGTGGACACTTTGGGGCAAAGAGGAAAACTGAGCTATTGGCGAGGACATGCTGGTGGCCACATATGGTCCGTGACGTCAGGGAGTATGTTCAGGCGTGTGTCTCCTGCGCCAGGAACAAGTCCCCTCGACAACGGCCAGCTGGGTTACTTTTTCCTTTGCCGGTGGCAGACAGGCCCTGGGAGATGGTCGGGATGGACTTTGTGGTGGGCTTACCCAAGTCTCGGGGTTGCACTATCATTTGGGTGATCACCGAACACTTCTCCAAAATGGTGCACTTATTGCTGCTACCACGGTTACCTTCCGCACGGGCCTTGGCAGCATTATTTATTAGACACATCTTCCGTCTACACGGTATGCCAGACAAGATTGTCAGCGATCGAGGTCCCCAATTTGCGTCTCGGTTCTGGAGAGAGTTGTGTCATCTACTCTGCATTGAATTGAACCTCTCCTCTGCATATCATCCCGAGACGAATGGGTTGGTAGAGAGGGCCAACCAGACCTTGGTCACCTACTTGCGACATTTTGTCTCTGCCAGGCAGGATGACTGGGCATCCCTGCTTCCGTGGGCGGAGTTTGCGCTAAACAATGCTGTGGCTGACTCCACCGGACAGACCCCATTCCTCTTAAATTACGGCCAGCATCCGCGGGTACCGGTGCCCATGCCCGTTGCTTCCGCTGACTCCAGGGTGGCAGACTGGGCTGTGGAAGCACGGGACATATGGGACCGCACCCAGGATGCCATTCAGGCTTCCAAGGAAAGGATGAGGTCTTCTGCCGATGCTCATCGGCATCCCGCTCCGACATTTTCTCCTGGCGACCTAGTGTGGCTCTCCGCCCGAAACATCAGGCTACGGGTGGAATCCACTAAATTGGCACCCCGCTATTTGGGTCCCTTCAAGGTTCTCGAGCAGGTGAACCCTGTGGTTTACCGTTTGGTCCTTCCGCCTCGCCTTGGTATCTCCGACACCTTCCATGTGTCCCTCCTAAAACCCGTATTCATCTCCCGGTTGCCTGAGTCATCTGCCGGGACGTCGGGTTCGTCTTCGGACGACTACGAGGTGAATGCCATTGTTGGGTGCAAGGTGGTACGAGGCAAAAAATTTTATTTGGTGGATTGGAGGGGTTATGGGCCTGAGGATAGGTCCTGGGAGCCTGCCGAGCATGCTCACGCTCCACAGCTCATCGCTGCCTTTGAACGCAGCGAGGCCCAGAGGAGGGGGGGTAATGTTAGGGTTCAAGTTCCCACTGCTGCACAAGGGGAGTCTCGAACCCGTCCCGCTGCGGTCTCCCATTCATCTCCGGCCACAGTGGAGCCTGCTCGGCAGAGACGTCGGTCCAGGTGTCTTGCCCACTCCTCTACTGTGCAGTGACTTGCTGCTGCCTTTCCTGGATCTGCTATTATAGCCAGTGCTGGAGCAGTCGTCTTTGAGACAAAGTCCTGCGTTTTCCCATCTGAGCATGCCCAGAGTGAGATCTCTCATTGGAGATCAGGGGTCACATGTTCAGGTGCTGCAGCGGCTCCTATTGGTCCGCCAGGAAGGTCATGTAGCTACGTGTGTTTGTAACAGCTTCTCATTGGTCCTTGTTCCTGGAAGGTCCTGTAGATGTTGCTATAAAAGGGTAGCATGGCTGGGCCGCCATGCGCTAATATCAACCATTGTATGCTATGCGCCAGTGTGATCATGCGTATGTGTGGTTAGGGACCCAGCTGAAATAAGCCACTAGAATACCGACTTAATCGGTGAGGAGTTTGGTATGGTAGCTGGCCAGGGTCGGTGTCCTAGATTCCCTAGATTACCGGCGTAACCGGTGAGGAGTTTTGATTGCCGTATTCAGGGTCTGGCGTTCAGACGCCATAGATTGCGGGTGACTCCCGCGAGGACATTAGCACATGATCACGCGCTATGTACGCTTAGCACTTAACTGTGTACCTGAGAGCCTGACAGGACACAGCACTTTTCCTCAGCGGCCCTGTGACGTAACAGGGTTTGCTTTCGACGCTAGACAGCGCCCTAGCGTTTTACTTTGCGGCTCACTGAAGCTAAGTGAGTTCGCACCTATCGCCATATATCGCTGTGGCATTTCCGTTGGCGGCTCTGGGTATTAACAGAGTTTGCACTTACTGCCACAATGCGCTACGGCGTTTATTTTAGCGACTCTGCGGGATAACAGAGTTCGCTACTTTCGCCATGTTACTAGCAGCAGGTTCCGCCTGCACGGTGGACCCCGGGCTGCGAACGCACCTCTCTACCTCATATATTTGGTGCGTTCCGCAGACCCTAACATAATATTAGCGCCAGGGTCTGGCTGGTAAAATGGCGGATGACCAGCGTCTACTACGGGACATCCAGCAGCTGGAGGGTAGGTTGGCGGCTCTTGAGTGCACAACCTCAGCTGTGGATGTTACCGCAGTCGCTGTTCAGGCTGCTAGCGTGGCTGCAGCCAGTGTGTCCACTGCCACATCTGCCCCCACAATATCCCACCTCCCGCTTCCAGACAAGTTTGCTGGTGACAGCAAGCAATGTCGGGGATTCGTGAGTCAGTGCTCTATACAACTCGAGCTTCTGGCTGCACGTTTCCCCACGGATCGGGCACAAGTGGGCTTTATAATTTCGCTTCTGTCAGGCAGAGCGTTGGAGTGGGCCACCCCGCTGTGGGAGCGTGACGACCGTGTGGTGCGGAGTGCTCCTCGTTTTCTGTAGGCTCTAAAAAAAGGTCTTTTTAGGACCTCAGGTCACCCACGATACGGCGCTACAACTGCTGGCATTGGCACAGGGTTCGTCTTTGGTCAGTCTGTTTTCCGTCCAATTTCGGACTCTGGCCTCAGAGCTAGACTGGTCGGATAAAGTACTCATTCCAGTCTACTGGCGAGGACTGGCTGATCATGTTAAAGATGATTTGGCTACCAGGGAGATTCCCGCCACACTGGAGAAGCTTATCGCCATATCTACCCGCATCGACCTCCGTTTTCACGAGCGGAGGTTGGAGCGGTCCCAGTGTAGGCAGAGGTTCCGGCTGGCTCCCACCTTCGCCAGACCTCTGGAATCTTCCAGCCAGGCGCCCGACTCCCATAAGGCCATGGAGGTTTCTCGAGCGGGACCTAAGTCCCGGGCCGCTCGAGTACCCGTGGTCTGTAACATCTGCCAGCAGTTAGGACACTATGCCAACAAATGTCCACAGCGGTCGGGAAAACGGTCGCGTCTAGTGACCTTGGGAGGAGGTTCACTAGACACTGCGGCATTTTCCACCAAGTGGTCCTTTAAAGGGACAATTACAGTAGGTCCATCCACGCTCTCCGCTGAGCTCTGTGTGGATTCCGGAGCCGAGGGGAATTTCATGTCCTCTGCATTTGCTCTCCGCCACACTATACCTCTTTTGATGCTCGCCAAACCGGTGACTGTGCGAGTAGTGAATGGATCAACTCTGCCCTCCCAAATCACCCACCAGACGATCCCTCTCACTTTATCTATGTCCCCGTCCCATCAGGAGAGTATTTCTTTTCTTGTCCTGCCCGAGGGAATAGACGAGGTGTTGCTGGGAGTACCTTGGCTCCGTTACCACTCTCCCCATATTGAGTGGTCCTCTGGGAGGATACTGGGTTGGGGTGATTCATGTAGAGGCAGGTGTATCAGGGAGTGCGTTCAGGTCTCCACCACAGAGATACCCGTAGATCTCACTTCTCTTCCTCAGTGTTATTGGGCATATGCAGACGTTTTCTCCAAGAAGGCGGCGGAGACTCTTCCACCTCATCGCCCCTACGACTGTCCTATTGATCTCTTGCCTGGAGCAGAACCTCCTCGGGGGAGAGTATACCCCTCTCGCTCCCTGAGACGGAGGCCATGTCCCAGTACATTCAGGAGAATCTGGCAAGATGGTTCATTAGGAAGTCGGTGTCACCAGCAGGGGCAGGGTTCTTCTTTGTGCAAAAGAAGAACGGAGAATTACGTCCATGCATTGACTACAGGGGTCTTAACGCCATCACCGTCAAGAATAAGTACTCGTTGCCCCTAATCTCTGAGCTCTTTGATAGGCTCCGAGGAGCAAGAGTATTTACCAAGCTTGATCTACGTGGTGCCTATAACCTAATTCGCATCCGTGAGGGGGACGAGTGGAAGACAGCTTTTAATACCAGGGATGGGCATTACGAATACCTGGTGATGCCCTTCGGGCTCTGTAATGCTCCCGCTGTTTTCCAAGACTTTGTCAATGATATCTTCCGGGATATGCTCTCCACCTCTGTGGTAGTCTATCTGGATGATATTCTCATCTTTTCACCAGATATATACTCTCACCGGAGGGATGTCAACAAAGTCTTTGACCTCTTACGGGCAAACTCCCTCTATGCCAAGCTGGAGAAATGTGTGTTTGAGCAGGAGTCCTTACCTTTTCTGGGCTATATCATCTCTGCCCAGGGATTGGCTATGGATCCTGCCAAACTACAGGCTGTAATGGACTGGCAAGAACCCCATTCTCTTAAAGCGATGCAGCGCTTTATGGGGTTCATTAATTATTATCGCCAGTTCATTCCCCATTTCTCGACTTTGGTAGCTCCCTTGGTAGCCCTCACTAAGGAGGGAGTAAATCCCAAGTTGTGGTCTGAGGAGGTCTCCAAGGCGTTCTCTTCCATCAAGTCGCATTTTGCCAGTGCTCCCATATTACATCGCCCTGATGTTGATAAACCGTTTGTTTTAGAGGTGGACGCCTCTTCTGTTGGTGCTGGAGCAGTCCTATATCAAAAGGATGCTCAAGGTCGGAAGCATCCCTGCTTCTTCTTTTCTAAGACCTTTACACCAGCAGAGAGGAATTATTCCATCGGGGACAGGGAGTTGCTGGCTATGAAATTGGCCTTCTCAGAGTGGAGACATCTTCTGGAGGGAGCTCAATTTCCCTTCCAAGTCTTCATCGACCACAAGAACTTGGTATATTTGCAAACGGCTCAGCGGCTAAATTCTCGCCAGGCCAGATGGTCCCTATTCTTCTCTCGGTTCCATTTCACCCTCCATTTTCTCTCCGGTGAGAAGAATGTTCGGGCCGACGCTCTCTCTCGCTCCTTAGTGTCATCAGAGGAGGAGGATGAGGAGCCTCGGCTTATTGTCCCTGAAGAAAGCCTGAGAACTGTAGCCCCGGTTTCGCTAGAGTCTGTGCCTCCGGGCAAGACTTTTGTGCCCACTAATTTGCGACCGGAGGTACTCTCTTGGGCACACTCGTCCAGGGTGGGTGGACACTTTGGGGCAAAGAGGACAACTGAGCTATTGGCGAGGACATACTGGTGGCCACATATGGTCCTTGACGTCAGGGAGTATGTTCAGGCGTGTGTCTCCTGCGCCAGGAACAAGTCCCCTCGACAACGGCCAGCTGGGTTACTTTTTCCTTTGCCGGTGGCAGACAGGCCCTGGGAGATGGTCGGGATGGACTTTGTGGTGGGCTTACCCAAGTCACCGACCACTTCTCCAAAATGGTGCACTGAGTGCCGCTACCACGGTTACCTTCCGCACGGGCCTTGGCAGCATTATTTATTAGACACATCTTCCGTCTACACGGTATGCCAGACAAGATTGTCAGCGATCGAGGTCCCCAATTTGCATCTCGGTTTTGGAGAGAGTTGTGTCATCTACTCTGCATTGAATTGAACCTCTCCTCTGCATATCATCCCGAGACGAATGGGTTGGTAGAGAGGGCCAACCAGAACCTTGGTCACCTACTTGCGACATTTTGTCTCTGCCAGGCAGGATGACTGGGCATCCCTGCTTCCGTGGGCGGAGTTTGCGCTAAACAATGCTGTGGCTGACTCCACCGGACAGACCCCATTCCTCTTAAATTACGGCCAGCATCGGTGCCCATCCCGTTGCTTCCGCTGACTCCAGGGTGGCAGACTGGGCTGTGGAAGCACGGGACATATGGGACCGCACCCAGGATGCCATTCAGGCTTCCAAGGAAAGGATGCGTCCCGCTCCGACATTTTCTCCTGGCGACCTAGTGTGGCTCTCCGCCCGAAACATCAGGCTACGGGTGGAATCCACTAAATTGGCACCCCGCTATTTGGGTCCTTTCAAGGTTCTCGAGCAGGTGAACCCTGTGGTTTACCGTTTGGTCCTTCCGCTCGCCTTGGTGTCTCCGACACCTTCCATGTGTCCCTCCTAAAACCCGTGGTCATCTCCCGGTTGCCTGAGTCATCTGCCGGGACGTCGGGTTTGTCTTCGGATGACTACGAGGTGAATGCCATTGTTGGGTGCAAGGTGGTACGAGGCAAAAAATTTTATTTGGTGGATTGGAGGGGTTATGGGCCTGAGGATAGGTCCTGGGAGCCTGCCGAGCATGTTCACGCTCCGCAGCTCATCACTGCCTTTGAACACAGCGAGGCCCAGAGAAGGGGGGGCCCTAGGAGGGGGGTAATGTTAGGGTTCGAGTTCCCGCTGCTGCACAAGGGGAGTCTCGAACCCGTCCCGCTGCAGTCTCCCATTCATCTCCGGCCGCAGTGGAGCCTGCTCGGCAGAGACGTCGGTCCAGACGTCTTGCCCACTCCTCTACTGTGCAGTGACTTGCTGCTGCTTTCCTGGATCTGCTTTTATAGCCAGTGCTGGAGCAGTCGTCTTTGAGACAAAGTCCTGCGTTTTCCCATCTGAGCATGCCCAGAGTGAGATCTCTCATTGGAGATCAGGGTTCACATGTTCAGGTGCTGCAGCGGCTCCTATTGGTCCGCCAGGAAGGTCATGTAGCTACGTGTGTTTGTAACAGCTTCTCATTGGTCCTTGTTCCTGGAAGGTCCTGTAGCTGTTGCTATAAAAGGGTAGCATGGCTGGGCCGCCATGTGCTAATATCAACCATTGTATGCTATGCGCCAGTGTGATCATGCGTATGTGTGGTTAGGGACCCAGCTGAAATAAGCCACTAGAATACCGACTTAATCGGTGAGGAGTTTGGTATGGTAGCTGGCCAGGGTCGGTGTCCTAGATGCCCTAGATTACCGGCGTAACCGGTGAGGAGTTTTGATTGCCGTATTCAGGGTCTGGCGTTCAGACGCCATAGATTGCGGGTGACTCCCGCGAGGACATTAGCACATGATCATGCGCTATGTACGCTTAGCACTTAACTGTGTACCTGAGAGCCTGACAGGACACAGCACTTTTCCTTAGCGGCCCTGTGACGTAACAGGGTTTGCTTTCGACGCTAGACAGCGCCCTAGCGTTTTACTTTGCGGCTCAATGAAGCTAAGTGAGTTCGCACCTATCGCCATATAGCGCTGTGGCATTTCCGTTGGCGGCTCTGGGTATTAACAGAGTTTGCACTTACTGCCACAACGCGCTACGGCGTTTATTTTAGCGACTCTGCGGGATAACAGAGTTCGCCACTTTCGCCATTTTACTAGCAGCAGGTTCCGCCTGCACGGTGGACCCCGGGCTGCGAACGCACCTCTCTACCTCATATATTTGGTGCGTTCCGCAGACCCTAACACAAAGTAGGTGGAATTGTGCATTATAATGAGCTATTGGACTAGAAAGGGCTGATATATTGTTCTTGTACTGGGGCCATTTTCTGTCTGTGTCTGCCTGTTCCATCAATAACACCTCTATATTTTCTGTTACTTAGTCCCCTGAGCCTCAGCACATAGGAAGATAAAGAAAATATTTCCGGACAACAGCTTTTATTAGCTGATTTATGATCTAGTATAAGATCGGACAGAGGGGATGGATGACATAGCTGAAACGCCTATCTGTGTTGGTTCCTCTGTCAGCCAACCTGCTTGGGGAGCTATCAGTGTCAGCCAAGGTGGGAGTGGCACTTTGAGTCAGGGCAAATCTAGAGCTATGTCTTTGTGAGGAGGGCAAAGAGATCAGATAATTTCCTACACTAAAGCAAAAGTAAGCAGCATCAAGAATAGTGTTGATGATTGTTTGGTGGACAAGGCATGGGAACTAGATCAGGGTCTGCAGGAAATTGTGCCATTAACTGAGAGAGGTAGTATCTGCGAAAAAAAGAGGAGTCAATGTCGGTCCAAAGATCTTCCAGGACAGTTCTGCTTCTCCTGAGATTATCTCAAGAACAGCAACTGCAGTTGGTGCACAATTCTCAATTATACCTGAAACCTCTGCTAGTGGTAGTGGTGAGTCCTATATGCAGGCATCTAGATTTGGAAATTGTTTTGCACATTGCCAGCTGACAAATCTTTTGCAGAGTACAGTCTTTGTAGGAGGAAAATAAGCATTGGACCTCCAGGTTCAAATAGACTAGGAAATATGGTTCGCCATCAGCACATAAAGTGGCATCATCTACTCACCAGGAAAAAAAGACAGCCAGCAATATGAGCAATTCTCAAGCTATACGCCTACCCTAGGTATCTGCTTGTGTTCCGTCAAGTAGCTGACATAGCAGTCAGTGCCATACCTGTTACTGGATTCCACTGACTTTCAAGGTATGCTAGCAGGCTGTCAGCCTCACTATAAGATACTCAGTCATCATTAATTTCCAGAGAATGTGGTGCTTGCTGTTTGCTCTAAAGTGAAGCAGAACATTGGCTGATCTTTAAATTTGGCATGGAGCTAAAAAGTGCACTGCACAATTGATGAGTGTGGCAGCAATTCTGACTAGATACAGTATATGCAAGATAAAAGGTTTGGGGAGCGCACATGAGCAGTACTAGTTGGAAAAATGTTGATAAAATGGCACATAAACCGCCAAGGGGCTACTAACCTTTAAGGGTCATGTAATCCCTGCATAAGCCTGGTGATAGGCATGAGCAGGTATTGGAAGCACTCAGAGCCGTGGTGTAGCATTCTGTGTGCTCTTGGAATGCTGCAGTGTCTCCTGATGCTGGTAAGCGATGAAAGCCAAAAGCAGCCGCACTGAGCATCGAACACCACGTGACCGCAGGTCCTGATGATCATGTGACCGCAGGTTCTCAAGGGGAAAAAAGCCTCTACCACTGCAGCTCCAACCACAAACCCTCACAGAGGGATAGGTAATGAATATAAAAGAAAACTAGCAGTCTTAATGGAGCACTTAGGGTAGAGATGAAAAAGGCGTAATTGATTAAAAATATGCAAACCTTTATTATAAGTAACTTCTGTAATAAAGGTTTGCATATTTTTAATCAATTTAGCCTTTTTCATCTCTACCCTAAGCGCTCCATTAAGACAGCGATTTTTCTTTTATATAGATACAGTATATGTCTTTTATGGTCCACTAGGTCAATTCTGTGAGTGGCAGTCATTCACCATCACAACAGGATAAATGGTGAGGAAGCCAGCAAGCAGCAAAAGTGCACAGTATAGGTAAAACATGACGGGCAGGCAGGATATGTGCAGCTGGGTGAGGGGAATTAGTGCTGGTGGTAGCAGAACAGTTTAGATCACAATGAACATGAAGGCACATACTATGGCCAATCCAATCATTAGCATCAGACATAATCAGACTTAGGTGAATAAAAATGGACACTGATCCATGCCTGATTCAGTTTGAAAATTTAAGGTTTTCTTCACTGGTGGAGTAATAAAGTCATCTATGAGAAACTAAGCTAGTTATTACCACCGGTCTAATTTGCTGACTCAGAAGTTCATGTTGGCAGGACAAAGAGTATGTGCCAGAGAAAGCACATAGTTCTGACTGAACCTGGCTTTTCAGCCAGTGAGTCCTTTGGTTCATTATATCATATATACTGTACTATGATTGATGATACTACTTTGACTACTTGTTGCAGCGTTAACGCTGGCAAAGGTGGGAGAGCTCTGGCTCTGTGGGGAGCAGAAAAAGGTGTCCTGGTCACATGTGTGACTGGTAGATGTTTACCCAACGAAAACTTTGCCAAACAGAGAATGCACCAATCTTGACTCCTTTTCAGAAATCGGAGAAAATGCCCCATTTTGCTCTTACAGCAAGGCTCTAAAAAACGTGTTAATCCAAATGGAATCCATATGCCTGTCATTCCACAAGCAATCAAGTATGCCTTGTAAACCAACATGATCAAGGGCTCCATTGGTTCACTTTCAGTATCTAACTTTATATTAACATCATAGCCAGTCTCGTCATCATCAATTTCAGACTAACTGTCAGTCTCGTCCCTTGCTTGTGTCTGGGATCACTCAAAGTCTCCCTACGTATCCACCTTATGCTGCTTCTCCTTCTTCTTTTCCTTCCACATCTAGCTGTATGTAACATTGACCTTGAGGATCCCAACAGCCCCATAAACTTGATGACCATTCCGAAGTCGAATTTCTTCCTCCATCCACAAGTATTTATATTTAAATATCTTTTGATGTATATCATCATAAAACAATTTCTTTAATGAAATTATTTACAATTCCTAAAAAGGTTGTAACAAGAAATGTTAGGTAGGAAAATACATGTCCAAAGAGCCAGCAACAAGCTACTGTATTGGTATAATGTGTATGAGTATAACATTAGACAAGTAAAACAGGTGTGAAAAAACAGACATGTACATGTTCTGTAACTTTTCATCTATTTTTTAAAACAATTTTCTGCACTTCCCAAAAGGTGTGATGCAACAAGAAATGGTAAGTACTGTACACATCCAAAAAAAACAGCAGCTGCCACATTTGTTTGTTGTACTGGAGTGTCAAATTGCAGTAGTAAAACAGGTGTGCAAAAATAGATATGCACAGTGAAATTTGCATTTTTTCAGTCTTTTTTTGCTAATTTTTAAACAATTTGCAAATTCAAAGTAGAAAGAAACATGTCTAAAAAGCTAGCAAATGCAACAGGCCACTGCATCGATGTGACTTGTACAGATGTGAAATTTTTGTAATAAAACAGGTTTACTGTTCACTGAATCATTTTTGATGAAATATACTTCAATAGGTTATTTTTGATAAAAAAGTTTGAGCCTGCAAATAATGTATCTTCGTTCGCAACAGAGATTTTCTAGACATTATGGACAAAACCCTAAGGGTCTGTCTGGGAAATAACTGATAGAACGGCAACCCTTATTGAAGCCAGAAACAGAAGAAAACCTGCTAATCTCATTTTAAATCTTTAATTTCCAGATTTTACAGTATAAATGGTTATTGTAAGTACTAATCCAGAGCAACGTATACATCTCTCTTGATGCATATCCTAATAACCTCCCTTTTTGTTGGTAAGATTAATAGCACATTTACCTAGAGTCATTTGCTTCATATTGGAATCTGCAACATGACCATGAAAAGCATCTGAGAGTTGTTACCTACACATAAAAATAAATGAAATTGATTATTTTGGAATTTCATAATTTCAGTAGGGAATTCAAAGCTCTTTGTGATAATCTATTACGTGCTTACTGTGGATGGTATTGGCTTGCTTTCATGCTATTAAAAAGAATTGAATGGGTAACCGTCAGGTTACGTGCTCCTGAAATTGCGTGATATATTTTATTTTGATTTGGTTATCTTTCGCTTGCAATAAGTTATTTACTTTACAGGAATATCGCAAAGCAAAATCGCTAAAACAAAATCACTAGTAATTACTATGGCAGAAATATGTCTTGTAAGAAGTCTTCTGATGAATTAAATTGCATTTGCTAGCAAGATACAAGATAACCCAGGCTTCCTTTCATCTTGCTCTATCCTTGTAGTGAACAGCTTTAAGATCAATACTAAAATAATACATTTTAAAGGCTGGCCGCTCAACCTTAAATGTTTACTTGGTTTTCTAACAATAAAATATATTTATATGAACCCTAACAAGTGAAGTGCACAAAAGCTTTATAGTACGGAGAACACAACTGGAATCATGTTAAAAATAAAAATAAGAATGGCTGGTAGCATTTTATAGATAATTTTTGATGTCCTGCCTTGTTTTAGGTCTGAATCTCCTATGCTTTAGAATGCATTGCAATCGTTCTTTAAATATTAGTGCTGGTAAAAAAAAATACAAGGTAGTCTAAAGCTACAAGGGTGAAATAACGTTAATTAATATATGTCCTAAGTAGGGTTGAGCGATACTTTCCGATATCCAAAAGTATCGGAATCGGAATGGTATCGCAGATACCATGAAAATATCGGCGATACCCGATACCGATACCGGAAGTCCCATGTAAGTCTATGGGAACAAAATATCGGAATTAAAAAAAACCCATTCTTGCCTTGTTGGTTAATTGTACATGAAGGAAAACAACAAAGAGTAATGTACAATGTATTGGGGAAGGTTGAGGAGACATTAAAGGCATAGATGTTTAACCCAATTAAATGGAATAGCATAAATATTTTTTTTTTAAAGATGTTCGGATTGACGAAGAAATTGACAATGTTGTTAACGTTTTTTCTATTTTGGCAAATATGTATATTTCACAACTTCCATGCTCTTCACCTTTTTAACTTTTGACACACTTTCTCCTTCATAATCTTCAGCAGCATCATCTTTTTCATCAAATTATTCTTCATCTTCACCTTCTTTATCTTCTTCTTAAACTTCTTGCTATTCATCTTTTTGTTAACATTACTCATATTCTTCTTATTAAACTATTATTCTTATTCATATTGTACTTCATCTTCTTCATCATATTCTTATTTGTGACAGAGAATCCTGTACTTGTAATCTGTCAAAGTATGAATTTTTCATCCTTCCGTTCTTGCTGTCACAAAAGATTTAAATTACAACAGTATTTGTCCGTGTTCAGTTTAGCCTGCAGCAGCAGGCATTTTCCAGGGGCACCACGAGGAGGAACGGACTCACCCCCATACACTGCTTAGTCTTCTTCTGCTTATAATTTAGAGCATATATTTTGCTCTTCATTTTGGTCTTATACTTCATGTTCTTCTGCTTTTTGATCTTCTGCTTATTGTTCTTAAGTCTCTTGTTCTGTATCTTGTAGTTTGTCTTAACCTTCTTAGTCCTGTTTGGTAATCTTTTATTTCTTCTTTGTGATGGTGTTTAGGCTGGTTGGCTTCATGCTCGTCGTCCTTGTGGTCGTCATCTTCTTCGGGCTGGTCATCAGGGTCGTCGTCTTAATTGTTGGAGATCCAGAGTGATTACCCAAAAAAGCATTGAAAAAATCTTCAATTTGTAAATGTAGCAGAAGGTACAAGAGTCAATGCAAGTAACGAGGACCAGCTGACTGTGCTGGAACCCGGAGGGGCAGCAGAAGGAAAAGAGCCAATGGCACAACCGAGGACCAGCTGACGTTACTGGGACACGGTTACTAAGCAGGAGGTACCTGTGCTCCAAAGCACTACCAAGGACCAGCAGACGTTGCTGGAACTCGGATACCGAGATGGAGGCACCTAGGCCAAAGGCACTGCGGAGAACCAGCTGACGGTACTGGAACCCGGACGGGTGGCAGAAGGTACAAGAGCCAATGCAAGTAACGAGGACCAGCTGACTGTGCTGGAACCCGGAGGGGCAGCAGAAGGAAAAGAGCCAATGGCACAACGAGGACCAGCTGACGTTACTGGGACACGGTTACTAAGCAGGAGGTACCTGTGCTCCAAAGCACTACCAAGGACCAGCAGACGTTGCTGGAACTCGGATACCGAGATGGAGGCACCTAGGCCAAAGGCACTGCGGAGAACCAGCTGACGGTACTGGAACCCGGACGGGTAGCAGAAGGTACAAGAGCCAATGCAAGTAACGAGGACCAGCTGACTGTGCTGGAACCCGGAGGGGCAGCAGAAGGAAAAGAGCCAATGGCACAACTGAGGACCAGCTGACGTTACTGGGACACGGTTACTAAGCAGGAGGTACCTGTGCTCCAAAGCACTACCAAGGACCAGCAGACGTTGCTGGAACTCGGATACCGAGATGGAGGCACCTAGGCCAAAGGCACTGCGGAGAACCAGCTGACGGTACTGGAACCCGGACGGGTAGCAGAAGGTACAAGAGCCAATGCAAGTAACGAGGACCAGCTGACTGTGCTGGAACCCGGAGGGGCAGCAGAAGGAAAAGAGCCAATGGCACAACCGAGGACCAGCTGACGTTACTGGGACACGGTTACTAAGCAGGAGGTACCTGTGCTCCAAAGCACTACCAAGGACCAGCAGACGTTGCTGGAACTCGGATACCGAGATGGAGGCACCTAGGCCAAAGGCACTGCGGAGAACCAGCTGATGGTACTGGAACCCGGACGGGTAGCAGAAGGTACAAGAGCCAATGCAAGTAACGAGGACCAGCTGACTGTGCTGGAACCCGGAGGGGCAGCAGAAGGAAAAGAGCCAATGGCACAACCGAGGACCAGCTGACGTTACTGGGACACGGTTACTAAGCAGGAGGTACCTGTGCTCCAAAGCACTACCAAGGACCAGCAGACATTGCTGGAACTCGGATACCGAGATGGAGGCACCTAAGCCAAAGGCACTGCGGAGAACCAGCTGACTGTACTGGAACCCGGACGGGTAGCAGAAGGTACAAGAGCCAATGCAAGTAACGAGGACCAGCTGACTGTGCTGGAACCCGGAGGGGCAGCAGAAGGAAAAGAGCCAATGGCACAACCGAGGACCAGCTGACGTTACTGGGACACGGTTACTAAGCAGGAGGTACCTGTGCTCCAAAGCACTACCAAGGACCAGCAGACGTTGCTGGAACTCGGATACCGAGATGGAGGCACCTAGGCCAAAGGCACTGCGGAGAACCAGCTGACGGTACTGGAACCCGGACGGGTAGCAGAAGGTACCCATGGAAATTTAAGATGACAGGCTGCGAGCCGGCCGCAGTTACCGAATCCCACAGTACTACAGTGGGTGATTGTCCTATTGTCACAACGGAAACAGCCTTTATTTGCATATCCCGCAGCACACATAGGAAGCACCTAAACTCCAAGCACCATAGAGTCGGCTAACCCGACCGCAACACGACAGGACAACTTATTGGAGGCTAAGTGACGTTTACACTGACAGGAAACAGATGGCGTGCTGTAACCAGTCTGGGCAGGAGTGAGTACCCGTGCCAATGACACTTCCGAGCAACAACTGGCAGTGTTGTAGCCCAGGGATGAGAAGAGAACAGGGTGGAGGCAGCAGGACTTTTTGCCGTTCACACAGCAGGGGAACAGCTGACATTACTGAACCCCAGTAACACAGGAGCAAGTGTTGACTGTGCTAACAGCACTTCCGAGCAACAACTGGCGGTGTTGTAGCCCAGGGATGAGAAGAGAACAGGGTGGAGGCAGCAGGACTTTTTGCCGTTCACACAGCAGGGGAACAGCTGACATTACTGAACCCCAGTAACACAGGAGCAAGTGTAGACTGTGCTAACAGCACTTCCGAGCAACAACTGGCGTTGTTGTAGCCCAGGGATGAGAAGAGAACAGGGTGGAGGCAGCAGGACTTTTTGCCGTTCACACAGCAGGGGAACAGCTGACATTACTGAACCCCAGTAACACAGGAGCAAGTGTTGACTGTGCTAACAGCACTTCCGAGCAACAACTGGCAGTGTTGTAGCCCAGGGATGAGAAGAGAACAGGGTGGAGGCAGCAGGACTTTTTGCCGTTATCACAGCAGGGGAACAGCTGACATTACTGAACCCCAGTAACACAGGAGCAAGTGTAGACTGTGCTAACAGCACTTCCGAGCAACAACTGGCGGTGTTGTAGCCCAGGGATGAGAAGAGAACATGGTGGAGGCAGCAGGACTTTTTGCCGTTCACACAGCAGGGGAACAGCTGACATTACTGAACCCCAGTAACACAGGAGCAAGTGTTGACTGTGCTAACAGCACTTCCGAGCAACAACTGGCAGTGTTGTAGCCCAGGGATGAGAAGAGAACAGGGTGGAGGCAGCAGGACTTTTTGCCGTTATCACAGCAGGGGAACAGCTGACATTACTGAACCCCAGTAACACAGGAGCAAGTGTAGACTGTGCTAACAGCACTTCCGAGCAACAACTGGCGGTGTTGTAGCCCAGGGATGAGAAGAGAACATGGTGGAGGCAGCAGGACTTTTTGCCGTTCATCACAGCAGGGGAACAGCTGACATTACTGAACCCCAGTAACACAGGAGCAAGTGTAGACTGTGCTAACAGCACTTCCGAGCAACAACTGGCAGTGTTGTAGCCCAGGGATGAGAAGAGAACAGGTGGAGGCAGCAGGACTTTTTGCCGTTATCACAGCAGGGGAACAGCTGACATTACTGAACCCCAGTAACACAGGAGCAAGTGTAGACTGTGCTAACAGCACTTCCGAGCAACAACTGGCGGTGTTGTAGCCCAGGGATGAGAAGAGAACATGGTGGAGGCAGCAGGACTTTTTGCCGTTCACACAGCAGGGGAACAGCTGACATTACTGAACCCCAGTAACACAGGAGCAAGTGTTGACTGTGCTAACAGCACTTCCGAGCAACAACTGGCGGTGTTGTAGCCCAGGGATGAGAAGAGAACAGGTGGAGGCAGCAGGACTTTTTGCCGTTCACACAGCAGGGGAACAGCTGACATTACTGAACCCCAGTAACACAGGAGCAAGTGTAGACTGTGCTAACAGCACTTCCGAGCAACAACTGGCGTTGTTGTAGCCCAGGGTCAAGGAGGATGTTTAAATACTATATCAAGTATTTTCCTTGTTACGTGTCAATTAAAAATGTCTATACTCCAAACAAGAGAAATATAAACTTTAGTACCATAAGATGATGATTTAACTTAAAAAAATATATGTAAATTAATAATTTACAAACATAAACGCATACATTAACATGTTGAAAAGCAATGCAAACCACAATTAAAATAGGTTAAATAATCTGCTATACGGTTTAAAATAAAAGCATACAAGTACACATCAGAATCCATTAATGATGGGTAAGTAACAGTATGTACACCATTTTTATTGTGTAGACAATGAATGGCTGACTTAAAAACATAATCAGCATTACAAGTTTTCTTTGACATTCATAAAACTTTACATTTGGTGAATAATATCACTAAAATTTTTTAAAAAATATCTAAAATTTCAATCATGTAATACTGATAATATGTGCCAATCATTTATATTAACAAAACAAAAATTTAAAAAGAGCATAGTGCAGAGTGAAAACAGATATTTATGCCTGACTGTGGACTTGCAAGCATGACAACGGATAGATAAGGTATATATAGATGAGACTGCATAGCCACAGATGGTGAATGGCGATGTAATACTGTACCTCAATAAAGTGTGCGTTACTACTACATCCTTTTTTTTATGCAGCTTTATAAAAGGTTACGTGCATGTATGGTTGCGCCTTTGTTTGGACGCACAGACTGGCTTCCTGCTGTGACGCGTTGGGTATTGGAGCGTCTGTACGTCTTATGACGCAGACTAACATTCACGGTGCGCATCGTTCATCATCGCAAGCGTACCGACAACACAAAGGCGTTGTCATGACTGCTTTACTCAGTAAACATGCACCTATGATGAAACATACACGCATGTGCCCTATTACATAACAAGCTACAAGAAAAACGAGTGTGAGGTGTGACACGCTGTTTTGTTAAGGTACAGTATTATATCGACATTGTACAGGTGTCGCTATTCAGTCTGATAAATAGATATCATTCACCTATTCTATCAGTTGTCGTTCTTTCAGCACCACTTACAGGTATATATTTTGCTATTGTGACTATGCACTATTGACTTTAACAAGGTAATGCATGATTTTTGTTAGCGATTATCATGTTTACATGAAGGACCTTTATGATATGGGCTGTTAACTTTCTAATCAAATATGTATTTTTTAAAATGACACAAATATAAGTAATGTTGAAGAGGACTATTCCTACATGCATTGTTTGCACAATATTACACGTGTACATCACGTCCCTTAATCAACATTGGATTATTATATTAACTTGTATGCTTTTATTTCAAAGGCAAGAACACTGAAGTATAACCTTCGCACTGCAGCAGTTGTCAAAGTTCAACCCACATTCTGCACTTCCAACATTGCAGCATTGGAGTCATCATGATGTGAGTTGGATTTGTCTAAGCTATGGAGTGACAAGGTTGACCATCAGTATCCTATAGCATAAGTAGGATTTTGTGTTTGCATTTGTTTTCGACACGTGCATATCTGTAATAATATGTCACATTTATTTTGTTACAGATTTGTGACAAAGACTAATCATTTTATGGTTTGAAAGTTGACGTTTCAAATGTTTACAGCTTAGAAATCAGGGTGTAGCCTCATATCTATGTGTAGCACTAGACACTTTGAGATGTCAGGTTTTTTTCACCATGATTAGGTAGCTAGCAGTAATTTTTGCCGGACACACAGCAGGGGAACAGCAGGCGTTACTGAACCCCACAAACACATCAGCGATTGTTTTCATCTGTGCATCTAACACTTCTGAGCAGCAACTGGCACTGTTGAAGCCCAGGGTCAAGGAGGGTGTAGGCAGAGGCCTAGTATGAGACGTTTGAAGTTGAAGTTGTAGTTAGCAGCAGTAATTTTTGCCAGACACACAGCAGGGGAACAGCAGGCGTTACTGAACCCCACAAACACATCAGCGATTGTTTTCATCTGTGCATCTAACACTTCTGAGCAGCAACTGGCGCTGTTGAAGCCCAGGGTCAAGGAGGGTGTAGGCAGAGGCCTAGTATGAGACGTTTGAAGTTGAAGTTGTAGTTAGCAGCAGTAATTTTTGCCAGACACACAGCAGGGAACAGCAGGCGTTACTGAACCCCACAAACACATCAGCGATTGTTTTCATCTGTGCATCTAACACTTCTGAGCAGCAACTGGCGCTGTTGAAGCCCAGGGTCAAGGAGGGTGTAGGCAGAGGCCTAGTATGAGACGTTTGAAGTTGAAGTTGTAGTTAGCAGCAGTAATTTTTGCCAGACACACAGCAGGGGAACAGCAGGCGTTACTGAACCCCACAAACACATCAGCGATTGTTTTCATCTGTGCATCTAACACTTCTGAGCAGCAACTGGCGCTGTTGAAGCCCAGGGTCAAGGAGGGTGTAGGCAGAGGCCTAGTATGAGACGTTTGAAGTTGAAGTTGTAGTTAGCAGCAGTAATTTTTGCCAGACACACAGCAGGGGAACAGCAGGCGTTGCTGAACCTTACAAACACATCAGCGATTGTTTTCATCTGTGCATCTAACACTTCTGAGCAGCAACTGGCGCTGTTGAAGCCCAGGGTCAAGGAGGGTGTAGGCACAAAATATTGACTTATTGCCTTGTTACGTGGCCATTGCAAATGTATGTACTTCAAACAAGAATAAATGAAGTTTTACTAGGACAATAAAATGATGAATTTCAATTCCAAGAATAGAAAAATATTTATACTTGAGAGTCCTCTGTGGTTGATACCGTTTAATGGCTAACTGAAAATATGGTAACAAATTCAAAGCTTTCGAGACTACTCAGGTCTCTTCATCAGGCTAAGACTAAAAAAAAAATGGAAGAATCACATATTTGTACACACAACAGGACACAGGAATAGGTAAGACAAGTGAGGGAGGGACAAGTGAGGGTAGACCTGCCAAAAAATGAGAACAAGGATGAATTATCAGCGCCACACGATAAGACAAAAAATAATGGATTTACCTGTGGCAAAACACTTTTGTATGCCCGGTCATAGCATGATGGATATGGAATTACTGGTATTAAAATATAACTTCAAATATGACAAAGATACAAAGGTTTCAGAATATAAGCTCATCATGACCTTTGACACTGTTAGTGATGGAATGAATAGATCACACGGATTTATGTCATTCTATATCAATTAAGGAATCTGCGTCTCTGCCCTTCCAGGGGCATTAAAACACAAAACCAGACCCCAATCAGAGGGCAATAAAACTTTCTATCCTTATCTAGGAACTGTTCCAATATTTATGTTCATCCCTCTGTGATAATGACAGTTCTGCTACACGTCACTTACTTGTCTTACCTATTGCACTATTCCTGTGTCCTGTTGTGTATAGAAATATGTGATGCTTCATTTTTTGTTTTAGTCTTTGCCTGTTGAAGAGACGTGAGTAGCCTCGAAAGCTTGCAATTTGTTACCATCTTTTCAGTTATCCATTCAAAGGTATCAACCACTGTGGACTCTCAAGTGTAAATATTTTTCTATCTAATGGCTAACACGGTACGAAGATACACATGTTTCCTAACTTCAATAATAAAAATAAATACACTGCAAATATAAACGCATATATGCACATGCCAACAAGAAATGGAACAACACACCACCCAAAAAATTGGTTACAAAATATAGTGTTGTAAATTTAAGAATAAAAGTCCATTTTTGTATTTATGAATAATGCTTAAGGAACGCTATGTTAAACCATAACATAGTGAAGACAATGGATTTTGTAATCGTCACTCATCATCATCATCATTGCAATTTAGATGTGACAGTCACAGACATTTCAATTATTTCAGTTAATAAAATCGTTACTTTGTACAGCATGTATGACATGTCCAGCATGGACTCATCAATGTGATGACACAATAATGTACGATAAAAAATAACCATTTAAAAAAACATAATGCATTGTCACAATTTAAGTGTGTGCCTGCAAGTGTAGGTGAAAGAAAGGCTTCGGATAGCAAAGGTATATTCTATGTCTGTATCAGACAGTGGACAGCCTCTGATGGGTAATGGCGATGTTATACTGTACGTCAATAAAGTCTGCGGCTGCAATCATGCATTTTTTGCTTGGACAGTGTTGAAGAGGGTAAAAGCATGTCTGGTTGCGCAAGGCTTTATCCGTCAACACTACCTTCCTACTGTCACGCGTAGGGTAGGGTAGCGTGTGTCAATTAGATGACTCTATAAAATGTGACGTTACGCAGCGTTATTGCGCCCTAGGGACGCCAAAAATACAACAGCAGTAATCATTTACTGTCTAATACTCCACCTATGACCAACAAAAAAAGACCGTTCCCTCTTTAACAATCTACAAGACTAACAAGCATAATGGTTCACGCTGACTTTATTGAGGTACAGTATTACATCGACATTGTCCATGAGTAACTATGCACTGTGATACCTATATACTATTATTAATTTATATCTGTTGTGGTTGTTTCAACAGCACTTGCAGGTATAACTAGTACTACCTATTGTCAGTATGCATGATGCACTTTATAGATGTAATAATTTATTATTGCACATTATTACCAGGTTTAGATGCTGGCCATTTCATATATGGTGTGTGAAGTTACAGTTGGCATCAGTATGTGTATTTTATAATGTCTGTCATAAATAAAAATCGTGATGATGATTATGAGGATTTTATGATTTGTACATCCATTGACTGCATTATCTTACAGGTACAGATAAAGTTCCTTAAAAAGCATTAATTGATAAGTATGAAATGTACTTTTATGCATTAATTTCAAAAAGTGAAGACTGTTTTAGTTTTTGTTACCATTTTAATAGACATGTGCAGATATGCGCTGTGATGACAAATTATTATTTGTCCATATTTGTCATAAAAATTTATCATTCTAGGCCTGGAAAACTTCACAATTTCCTGTTTTAAGCATAACAATCAGGGTGACGGCTCTTCCCTATTTGGAGCATGTTCGACATGGGTTTTTCTGTGCATGTGTAGGGAACAGGAGACATGGATAACGTTGCGAACCAGTTATTTAATCTGAAAACGGACAGACAAATTCTGGCAAGATCCATGCCTTGTTCATTTTCAGAAAAGTAAGCCGGTCTACATTATCGGAGGATAGTCGCATGCGACGGTCTGTTAGTACACCACCTGCGGCACTAAAGACGCGCTCCGATAATACACTGGCAGCAGGGCAAGCCAGCACCTCCAATGCATACTGGCTAAGCTCTGGCCATGTATCCAGCTTAGAGACCCAAAACTTGAATGGGGAAGAGCCATCTGGGAGTACACTGAGAGGGAAAGACATGTAGTCTGTCACCATCTTACGGAAACGTTGCCTCCTGCTGACTGGAGCCGTCTCGGATGGTGTAGACATTGGTGGCGCTGCCACAAAACTTCGCCACATTTGGAACATACTGGTCTTGCCCTGTGCAGAGGCGCTGCTTGTGCTCCCTCTTGTTGCAGAGCTGTCTCCACTGCCTCGACGCACAGAGCTGCTTTGTAAAGCAGTAGCAGCAGCAGTGCTCTCGGCTGGAATGGAGAACATTATGGATTGCACCAGTATGTCTTGGTACTCCCGCATTTTACGCTCCCGGTTCAACGGTGTGATGAGGCTTTGTAAGTTGTCCCGGTTAGCGAGGGTCTAGGAGGGTGTACACCCAATAATCAGACGTGGTGAGAATGTGGGCGATGCGGCGGTCGTTTCTCAGGCACTGCAGCATGAAATCAACCATGTGCTGCAGACTCCCAACTGGCCAAGAAACGCTGTCCCTGCAAGAGGCGTCATCTCTGACTGCTCTGCATCACCCCACCCTCGCTCTACATACTGACTAGAGCGTTGTGTACCTCCCTCTGGAGCGATGTCTTCCTCCTCCATTGACTCCTCCTCATCCTCCTCACAAAGTGAACACTGCCCAGCCCTTTGTGAGGAACCACGTTGCGCTGACTGTCCAGAAGGTGATGGAATTTGTGACTCCTCATCCTCCACCTCTTCCAAAACCTCATCCCTTATTGCTTGCAGTGTTTTTTGAAGCAGGCAGATAAGGGGGACAGTCAGGCTGACTAGTGCATCATCTGCACTCGCCATCCGCGTTGACTCATCAAACGCACGCAAAACGTGGCAGATGTCCTTCATAGAGGCCCACTCAGTAGTGGTGAAGTGTGAACGACGCAAATTGCGAGTTGATTGCGCCTGATGCAGCTGATACTCCATTACTGCTGGCTGCTGCTCACACAACCGCTCCAACATATGTAACGTGGAATTCCACCTGGTGGGTACGTCACATATGATGCGATGTTCAGGAAGGCGAAATCTGCGTTGCAGAGCTGCAATGCGCGATCTGGCCATGCTGGAACGTCGCAAGTGAGCGCACTCTAGGCGGACCTTGTGCAGCAGTGCATCAAGATCCGGATAGTCCCTCAAAAAACTCTGCACGACCAAGTTGAGCACATGTGCCAGACATGGTATGTGAGTGAGGTTGCCAAGGCCCAGAGCTGCCACCAGATTTCGGCCATTGTCACACACTACCAAGCCTGGCTGGAGATTCGCTGGCAAAAACCACACGTCGCTCTCCTGCTTGATGGCATTCCAGAGCTCCTGCGCTGTGTGGCTTCGATTCCCCATGTAAATTAATTTCAGGACGGCCTGTTGACGTTTGGCCACGGCTGTGCTCATATCGGTCGCATCAGGTAAACGTTCACGGGTCCATGTGGAGGTAGACCGTGACGGCTCCTGCAGCGATGATTCTGAGGAACTGGAGTAGGAGGAGGAGTCAATGTGGACAGACTTGATTCCTGCAATCCTTGGAGTTGGCAGAACACGTACAGCGCCACTCGCAAGATCTGTACCCGGCTCCACAACATTGACCCAATGGGCAGTGAGGGAAAGGTATCGTCCCTGGCCATGGGTACTGGTCCACGCATCGGTGGTCAGGTGGACCTTGCTACTGACGGCGTTTAGTAGCGCATGTTTAATTTTTCCCTCAACATGCTTTTGCAGACCAGGGACGGCTTGCCTGCTGAAATAAAATCGGCTGGGCACATTGTATTGTGGGACTGCCAATGACATTAAGTCACGGAAACTGTCAGTCTCCACCAGCCTGAATGACAGCATTTCAAGGGACAGGAGTTTTGCAATGCCAGCATTCAGAGCCTGTGCTCGTGGATGGTTTGCCGAGTATGGCCGTCTTTTATCCCATGCCTGTGCTACCGATGGCTGTTTTGTGGCCTGGGAGTGTGAGGATGACAGGGAACTTGCAGCTGTGGGTGGAATAACACTGGGTCTCTGGACAACAGTTACAGAGGTTCTTCCATGGCGATCCTGTGAGGAAGCCGAACCAGCTGTGTGTGAGCTGGAGGAAGAGGCTCCAACACGAGCTGAAGATGTAGGTGCTGCTGTAGGTTGGCCTACATCTCCAGTGTGTCTTTGTAACTCAGCTACGTGCTTTGTCCGTACATGTTTCCACATATTTGTGGTATTGAGGTTACTGATATTTTTACCTCTTTTAACTTTTTGATTACACAGCTTGCATTTGACATAGCAAATATCATCTGCAAGTGTGTCAAAAAAGGACCACGCAGTGCAAGTCCTGGGAGCGCCCGGTTTGGCTGTTGGAAGAGAACTGCTACGAACGGGTGCCAAACTGGAGGGTACAGGCAACCGAGTCTGCAGCCTACCTCTCCTTACTGTTTGGACCGTTGGGGCAATCTCTTCCTCAGAGCTGCTACCACCACCTTCCTGTTCCTCACGCCATGTTGGGTCTTGGACCTCATCATCTCCACTACCCTCTTCCAACACCTGCTGCTGTTGGGTGGTCTGGCCAGCACCTTGCTCAACAGAAAATGGCACCTGAGTCTCATCATCATCAGATGCGTTCTGCGGTGTGCTGACCATCGGCACTGGCTCACCCGCCTCTTCACATTCAGAGAGACACAGCTGTTGCGCATCACTGCATACTGCCTCTTCTTCACATTCCAGAATGCTGCTTGGCTGGGCCCCTGTTTCCAAGCCAACAGATTCTGAGAACAGAAGCAGAGACTCAGCTGGCTCCAGTTCATAACTCTCTGACTGCCTGGGCAATTTGGCAGGCGGTGAAGAGACAGATGGTTGTTCAACAGTGCTGTGGTCCTGAGAGGAGGTGGAAGCAATTGAAGTCGATGCATTGGCTGCCATCCAACCAACAACGGCTTCAATTTGTTCTTCCCGCAGCAGAGGGGTACGCTGAGCTCCTACAAAAGTGCGCATAAAGGAACGCTCACGGGGAAAACTGGTGGATGCTGTGTCACTGGGTGCGGCAGCAGCCACAGAATCCCCACGTCCTCTCCCTGCTGAAACTCCCCGGCCACGACCACGTGCCTTACTCCCTGCCTTCTTCATCTTGGTAGATTGATAAAGAAAGTCAGAAAAGTTATAAGGCCTAAGTGTGGTTATTCCTCAGAGACTGCAGTGAACACTGCAGACAACTGTTCAGTAGCTGTGAAAGGCCCCTTTGTGTACTTCTATAGTGTTTGCAACCAATGTATTGTATACGGATGGAAGCGCGTCACACTAATAGATTAGATTTTTTTCAAATATAATGGAGCAGCACCAATTAGTGAAGGATGAGGCAGTGACACACGCTCAGCAGACTACAACCAGCAGTAGTTGAAGAACTAACTGGAGCGTGATCTGCACTCAAAAAATGAAAAGCTCACAGACTACAGTGAACACTGAAACACAACTGTTCAGTAGCTGTGAAACGCCCCTTTGTCTACTTCTATAGTGTTTGCAACCAATGTATTGTATACGGATGGAAGCGCGTCACACTAATAGATTAGATTTTTGGCAAATATAATGGAGCAGCACCAATTAGTGAAGGATGAGGCAGTGACACACGCTCAGCAGACTACAACCAGCAGTAGTTGAAGAACTAACTGGAGCGTGATCTGCACTCAAAAAATGAAAAGCTCACAGACTACAGTGAACACTGAAACACAACTGTTCAGTAGCTGTGAAACGCCCTTTGTCTACTTCTATAGTGTTTGCAACCAATGTATTGTATACGGATGGAAGCGCGTCACACTAATAGATTAGATTTTTGGCAAATATAATGGAGCAGCACCAATTAGTGAAGGATGAGGCAGTGACACACGCTCAGCAGACTACAACCAGCAGTAGTTGAAGAACTAACTGGAGCGTGATCTGCACTCAAAAAATGAAAAGCTCACAGACTACAGTGAACACTGAAACACAACTGTTCAGTAGCTGTGAAACGCCCCTTTGTCTACTTCTATAGTGTTTGCAACCAATGTATTGTATACGGATGGAAGCGCGTCACACTAATAGATTAGATTTTTGGCAAATATAATGGAGCAGCACCAATTAGTGAAGGATGAGGCAGTGACACACGCTCAGCAGACTACAACCAGCAGTAGTTGAAGAACTAACTGGAGCGTGATCTGCACTCAAAAAATGAAAAGCTCACAGACTACAGTGAACACTGAAACACAACTGTTCAGTAGCTGTGAAACGCCCCTTTGTCTACTTCTATAGTGTTTGCAACCAATGTATTGTATACGGATGGAAGCGCGTCACACTAATAGATTAGATTTTTGGCAAATATAATGGAGCAGCACCAATTAGTGAAGGATGAGGCAGTGACACACGCTCAGCAGACTACAACCAGCAGTAGTTGAAGAACTAACTGGAGCGTGATCTGCACTCAAAAAATGAAAAGCTCACAGACTACAGTGAACACTGAAACACAACTGTTCAGTAGCTGTGAAACGCCCCTTTGTCTACTTCTATAGTGTTTGCAACCAATGTATTGTATACGGATGGAAGCGCGTCACACTAATAGATTAGATTTTTGGCAAATATAATGGAGCAGCACCAATTAGTGAAGGATGAGGCAGTGACACACGCTCAAGCAGACTACAACCAGCATAGTTGAAGAACTAACTGGAGCGTGATCTGCAACTCAAAAAATGAAAAGCTCACAGACTACAGTGAACACTGAAACACAACTGTTCAGTAGCTGTGAAAACGCCCCTTTGTCTACTTCTATAGTGTTTGCAGCCAATGTATTGTATACGGATGGAAGCGCGTCACACTAATAGATTAGATTTTTGGCAAATATAATGGAGCTGCACCAATTCCACAAAATCAAATTAAAAAAAGAGTCAGTGAGTGACACGTGCAGATGCCTACAAACAGCGGTGGATGCAGAGCAAACTGCAGCGTCACCTGCACTCACACACACCTTGCACAGAGCTGTTAAAACAACACTGGCAAAAGGAAGCTTTACACAGCGGTTGGTAAACTAGCCTGCCTAAAGCACAGTAGAGTACACAAAATCGCAATGTCTAACTGTCCCTCAGAGTCAGCACAGCAGCGTTCTGTCCCTAACTGAGTTCACAGCACAGTGACGCTAAAATGGCGGCGGCGCCTTTTATAGTGCATTCTGACATCATTTCAGCAGCCAATCACAGCCATGCCATTAGTTAAGATGACCGCAGCATTACAGGATGTGCCCACACTTCATAAGATTCCTCATTGGCTGACTAAAATCACATTGCCTCTCAAAGAATTATGGGAACTTCCGATTCCGGTATACGATATATGAAAAATATCGGAACTAAGTATCGGAATTCCGATACAGCGAATATCGGCCGATACCCGATACTTGCGGTATCGGAATGCTCAACACTAGTCCTAAGTGAAGTTGATTGAAATAATTAAAATAAAATGTCTGTGATTTTTTTTTACAAAGAGTCCCACTCTTGTTCATAGATCATATCTGGTATTACAGCTTACTTTAGAGAAGAGCAAATCGTTTGCAATTCTAAATCACCTGAATTAAAAAAAATCAATTAGCAACTAATTAAATCAAAAGTATAGCAAAGCCTCCAATTATACTGAAAAGATATGTATGACACATTGAGGTTTTCTAGGACTGTATCCATTGTAAAGTCTCTAATGCAAAACCAATCTCTTAGTAATGTCAATGTGATGTCAACATATATGCCAATGGGGAAATGGACTTTATTCAGCAATACGCTGTAACACACTATCTATACTGTTTCTGTGAGCTGTGCCGTTTTGATACTGTCCAGATTCAGCATAAAATGGCCACACAATTTACTACTTCTAATTTTATAGACTTTGATAGTCCCTGATGATTGGCTGTTGGATTCAGAAAATTTTCATCACAAATTCAAGTTACATTGAATTGATTTGCTTGTCTGTAGTTACTGTACGTGAATGGTATTATAACTCCAGGATGTTCAGAATATAAAGGAATAAAAGATTTAGCTTAATTACTGTTTAAAAGGTAATAGTGAGCATTTAAATAGGAAAATTAGCTAAATTTTGTTCACAGGAACAAGTCATCAAGTGTTTTAAGAAGAAAGCAAATACATCAATCTTATCTAGACAAAGTTTGGGGTACTTTTAAATATCTGTTTGGACAATGATGAAGGTCATTGGAAAAAATTGCCAAATCAAAATGAGAAAGACAATATCATTAATAAATTAAGTGGACAAATAGAGTAAAAGGATTTAGGAAAAAGAATAGCCATGGAATAACTAAAAGACCAGATTATGGTTATACCACCTTAGAGAATTGTCTGCAGCAATCGAATAATCAACAGTTCTGGAAAAAGAGAGACTAAACAGAGATGCAAAATACAGATAATATCAAATCAATAAATCATATTCCCTTAAAAGTCCTTTTAAAGATGGTGTCTGTAAGGTATGAATAAAATGAATCAAGAAGGATTCCAATTTTTTTAGAAATCTAATATGATTACCTTCTCGTCTAGCAATAGGGAGGACCTGTTCAAAAATTTGAAATCTCAGCGATGATATAGAATGTTTGGCAATGAGAAAATGTTCCTGAATAGGAAGCCATTTGTTCACGTGCCTGATGGTTGATTTATGGCTGGATATCATATCTTTTATCATTTGGGTGGTCTAACCAACTAGAAATGAGCGAACCTTTTCAGTTTGGTTAGGCTTTGTTAGCCGAACTTCCCGATGTTTGCCAAACAGTTCACCGAACATAGCCAAATAACCATTCAATTCAATGGGAAGCAAAACCAAACGCATAGACAACACCTTCAGGAGGGCCAAAAAGCTGCCAAAACAGCTCAAATTAGGGCAGACACAAGGAAAATTGGCATCAATTGAGTCATCAGTTGCACTACAAATAAATAATAAAAGAAAAATTGATGTAGGTTACCCTGTATTTTTGACAACCAGCCAGGCAAAACTGACAGCTGTGGGGTGCAACTCTCAGCTGTCAGAGTTAGCAAGGCTGGTGGGTATCAAGAATAGAGGGGTCCCACACTGTTTTTAATTACTATGACTCCACACTTGTCACTCGATACCTGCCCAGTTTGACGCTCATACCGACGAGCCCCTTGATGACGTAATACTATGGTGACTTTCACTAGGTTACGCACCTGGATGACACGCTTGGCATTATGTTCATATACAACATCTTTTTCATATAGTTTCTTGACATGTAAATGTCTGCCTTCTTTAATGATTCATATCTCTTCACATAACTTAGCTATTTTATTAATTTTAGCTTGATATTTAGAATATACACTAATTAGATCGTATCACCGTCACACTAGTTGACCCTTCCCTCCATTTTTCCCATTTCCGGCAGCATACTATTTAAATACACACATGGACCAGTATAACTTCACCAAACACAGCTGCCATTTTACACTAAGAAGACTAGCTTTATATTTCTCCTTTGTCAGCAGCTCTGGTGTTGATCTTGGTGTCATCTTTCCTCTGATAACTGGTGAGTATTATATTATTCCTAAACCAGGTCTTAGGTTTATACTTACTTCTTCCCCTTTTTCTTACCTCCATTTTCTTTATAATATGCTTTGCGCCAATATTTGATACACCTGCCATGTTTTTTTATTTTCTCCATGGTGCTCTAGACTTGTTCCGTATGTGCCCCGTATCTTCATGTATAAAAATATGAACCTTATGTCCAGAACCTTTTTAATGTCTTTTTCTCCTGTATTTATAAATAATTTTTCTTATTAAAGATATTTTTTGTTGCTTTCATGTTTTGACACAATCTTATTTCTGTCTTAAAGTGACTAAATGTGAACAAGGCTCGGGATGAGCAGAAACGTCATTTATAATTGAAAAGTCACATTTTTACTGTACGAAAGACATAGTTATCCACATTACTTTTTTGGATTTCTCAAATAAAATTTGTCACTGATGCTAATGATTACTAGAGTGCTGTATCTTGGTCTTTTTGGATTTTTTTCTTTACAAGCAACTTCTCTCACTTAGGGACATAGATTACAGAATTCTAGAATGCTGTAACAGAGGGCTTACAGGTTCTGACCCTACTTTATATGAGGAAAACCTGGTGACAGGTGAAATAAGAAAAAATCAAGAGTTTAAAGTGATTCTCCATTTTGGACAATCCTTTCTATGCCTCTTACAAAAAGCTGATCAGAGGGCCTCCTGTCAGTAAGAATCCTAGAGGTCAGCTGTAAGAAGTGGAGGAACGTGCAAGCAAGTCTTACAAGTGTGCACTGCAGGCCACCATATGGAAAATGAAGCATTGCGCTTTTTAAGTTGTAATCAATGGGAAGTCCAAGTACTGTGAGAGCTTGTCAGGTCCTCCAGAGCCAGAAATACGCTTTGTAGCCATTTTCTGCACTGGCTAATAAAAGAGGATCCTGAATGGACACCTTCCAGATATAGTAACCCCCATATAGAAAAGTTTTTCTATTAAAATATATAATCTGAGAAAGTTTAGAAGCAAATATTTAACATGCTATGTCTTTAATCAACTGTGTACTTACGTATCGGCTTGTTACAGTAATGCTGATAAAAAATGAACATTGCAAAAGAAATCACCTTCATTAATTGTCTGGATACAATTGGCTTTTTAGTCTACATTTTTTTTCTTGTCTTCCAGAGTTTCATTGCAATACTTTTCCTAAAATGCTAATACAGAAATTCCCACCTAAAGTACAAAAACTGCCAAAATTGCAACAAAGGAAAGATATATAAACTATGCCATATGACCCTTTACTCTGAGAGGCAGCAAAGAAATCATTAAAATGAAACAGCTTCCAACTCATTGGTGCAATAGAGAATCTTCAGTGGATAAGGCAAAGATCTAAGAAAAAAAATACACACTACCTCTATTGATAGCTCAACTACACAGATGCTGGGTACACATAGGATTGAAGGAAAAGAACATTTGCTATACTTTAACCATCGAGAATATAGAGAGATTGCTATTGACTATTTCTTCAGAGAGATGAGAAAAGAACCTAAAGGATCGGTGTGTTTATAAGAGTCTACATGAGACACCCAACAAAATAGTTACAGCAAGTTATAAAGTGCTTAGGGTCATTTGGGTTGTTTTAGAAAAAAAAATCTTCTAAAAAAGATCCACATGGAAAAGCTAAACATGCAAAAAAATTTGTGGTTTAAAAAAAAGTTTATAGTTTACATAAAGTTTAGTATACAGCTTCTACTAAGGAGTTTTTACATTCTCCCAGTGTTTTCATGGGTTTCTAATCAGTGTTACGATTTGCTCTCACACTCAAAAGGCATACTGATAGGGAATGTAGAATGTGAGCCCCAGTGGGGACAGGGATGATATAAATTGCTATGGAATTAAATGATATCCACAACTTAATTTATGGACATCTATATTTTGATTTCTATGCCTGTGTGGATTGGATGGGTGTTACTGACATTTGGTGAGAATTTCATGTCAGCACTTTTAGAAATATATTTACTTAGAAAATACTTATTTCATCTGCTGAATAAGTGAGGATACTACATTAAAAAATAAATAAGAGGATACAACTAACAGAAGGCTAAAGTACATAATGAGAAAAGTTAATGTCAATGAGGAGCATAGATTGCTCAAGAGTTTCCATGCACAAATCAAGTAAAGCCCAATGTTAGGAATTAGCTCTTCTTTGTAAAAGACCATCATCTGTATTGAATAATTGTCCACCCTTCGAGAGTCATTTCACATCAGTTGTACAAAGTGACCACAGCCTTTATTTTAGTACCCTGGGCCCTTAATATATCCCATTCATGCAGCTTTGAATGGTACAGTAGATACTCTGCACTATTTGTAGTATCTTTATTTTGCTGATTGGTTGGCGTCCTGGTTTTAACCCCTTTCTGATGTTGGGCGAAATAATACGCCCATTTCGGACTCCTGCGCTTTGATGTGGGCTCCGTTGTTAAGCCCACATCTTTCCCGCACATGTCAGCTGTTTTGAAAACCTGACATGTGCCTCTAACAGCCGCGGGTGGAATCACGAGCCAGCCGTGGCTGTTAACTCGTTAAATGCCGCTGTCAATCTCTGACAGCGGGACTTAACTCACACTTCCGGGAAGTGTGCTGGAAATCCCACCTATCTGAGACCCCGTCATGTGATCGCGGGTCACCAATGGGTTTGCATGACAACCAGAAATCTCCAGCAGACCTCTATGGTTGTCATAGCCGGATTGCTATGAGCGCCGCCCGCTGGACAGCGCTCAAAGCAAGTGAGCATTTCTGCTACATACAGGCGATCTGATCATTGCCTGAATGTAGCAGAATCGATCGGAGTACTGCAGCTTCTAATCTCGCATGGAGGCTATTGAAACATGCAAAAAGTAAAAAAAAGTATTTCAAAATATTAAAAAATAAAAAAAGTAAAAGCTCAAATCACCCCCCTTTCGCCCCATTCAAAATAAAACAATAAAAAAAATCAAACATACACATATTTGGTATCGCCGCGTTCATAATCGCCCGATCTATCAATAAAAAAAGATTAACCTAATCGCTAAACGGCGTAACAAGAAAAAAGTCAAGACGCCAGAATTACATTTTTTTGGTCGCTACGGACAATCAAAAGATTTTATCTACACCAAAATGGTATAAATAAAAACATCAGCTTGGCACACAAAAATAAGCCCTCACCCAGCCCCAAATCAGGAAAAATGGAGACTCTACAGGTCTTGGAAAATGGCACCGTTTAAGTGCTTGAAGAGCAGCAACCAGAGCCAATACTTTCTGCTGTTGTAGAAATACGCCATCTGTACAACACAGCCGACAACTGCCGTGTATCAGGCTGCCTCTGCGCCTATGCCCAATTTATAAAACCATCACTTGAACTGTGATGAAAATATTAAGGTTAAAAGAAGGTTAAATGAATTGTTAAATTTTAAAGAAATGTTGGACCACTGGCACAGCTTGGTATAAAACAACTCACCTTCCCAATACACCAGTATGTCTCCACCGCTTCTCTTGGTGTCTAGTACTGGGTCCAACGCATATGTCATGTTGACAGCCTGGAAGCCAATCAGTGAGCTCAGTGTAGACGAAGTCGCTGAGATAAAAATTTCTTGAAGGAAGATAACAACCCCCTTAATGTACAATATACACAATTTACTTAAAGAAAGGAATTACTTACTGAAGATATTCTAAAAAGAAATTTCCATGATCTTTTCAAATTTTCTTCTGGATTTTTACCAGCATGAAATCTCTTTTGGGTTCTATATTTTATACAAAAAACACGGCTTAAAAAATGTATGCAACTTATCACATTTGAACATAATTTTTTTGTGCTATTTAATTTTAGTTTTTTTTAAATAATTGTTTTGATGTGGTCGGGGCTCAATTTACATCTGATTTAGTAGAGTGTGAATTACAGTCTACAAAATTATATCTAATCTCGTGGAAGCATTTCACAAGTTCCTTATGATGATGTCAGAAGTAAAAGAATGTAGATCATTTTACTTCTGAAGATACAAGTAGTAGTAGTAGTAGTAGTAGAAGACCCAATTTATCTGTTTATAACTTCATTCGTTAAAATGATCATTAATCCATCATGTCCAGGCAGAACAGAAGTCTTTTATCTACACAGTTACAAAACTGTGACATGGTAGAATAAACACAATTTCTGAGTTAAGAATTCTAGCAATTTTGGAATGAGATAGATAGCTATTCCCATCATCATTGCTCTAAAGGGAAAGATTACAAGTTAGAGAAATGATTTGGGACTATTTCAGTTCTGTAAGAACATGAAAAAGTTGCTGAACTGCATGTCTATCCCAAGAGAATTTCTACTCACTTAGCAATGTAATGATGCATATACATATTGTATGTTGTTAACTTAAAAATAGATCTATAGGAACTCCCCTTGACAAAGCAACAAGCGAAACGCACATTGGGGCAGGTACATCCTTGTGGTTCTGTGTGTAAGGATATCCTCTATATATTGTCTTTAGCTAGACACGATTTTGTCCTGACGGCCCATGGTTATATGAAGTTTTTTTTTTCCAACATGTTTTATTGATTTAAAGAGTATTACAATAAAAGAAAATCATACAAGTCTTGAAGTAACAAGCTTATTTGACAGGCGTAAAACTCACAATATTGATTTAAAGAGCATTACCAAAAAGTAAGTCATATAGGTTTGTTTTGTTGGACATATACGATATTTTGTATTTAATTTTTATACACCACCAACCATGGATGTCCTATTTCATGTATTTTCCCTAACTTTTAATGACAATATTTTTAATGTGTTTTAATGATATTTAATAAAATATTTCACTACACCTAATGTAGGACACAATTGTTTTGTAGATTATATAGTTTAAATTCTTTTGTGCGCACAACATTATCTGCGAGTATATAACTTTTGCAAATAGGATATCTCATTTAGCAAATTGTGCCAAAATTCAGCAGCAGCCTGCATCAAAAAGAAGAGAGACTAAATATCTGTTTTAGATGAGAATTAACATTGTAAAGAAAAATAGCTGTGAATAAAGGAACATTTACAATAGATGATACGTGGCATCAAATGATCTCTGATCGATATATATTTGGGGTTATTTAGTAGCTTGTTGACACAGGCAGACTGCGAAGACAATGATCCATTATTGATCATACATAGGCTGCTGTTGTTCACAGCAGCACATGTCCTGTCCCTGTCATAGGATGATTTGCTGCCCAAAGCAATGATCTTTTTATAGAGAATCTGTCACCAGGTTTTGGCTGCTCCGCCTGAGATTAGCATGATGTAGAGGCGGTGACTCTGATTCCAGTTTACTAGTCCTCTAATGATAATCTACTACTGATTTCATAAAAACTACACTAATTAGTCAAGCAAGTGACACATCGATGGAATTGTGGTCTCTCTCTGCATTGTCAAATTAAGTGGCAAACACCTGATGACAGTGCCGATCACTCAATCAATTAATGAGTGTTGTTCTTCTGGTGGAATGGTTTTTTGACTTGCTTAAAGAAGCACCCCCCATCAAAGTTTTTATCCTCTTAATAAATTGCAGTCATCAGATTATATAGCACTGTGTACTTACAATTGCTCATTTTGCCTTTCTACCCAGCTAATTCTTCTCTTTGCTCTAAGTAGAAACACAAAGTCTTTTTCCCTGCTTGAGTCATTCCCCTCTTCAACTCCTGACTCAGCTGCTCAGCTCCTCTTCCGGCCAGGGACTTTTGCAGTGAAAACTTAGGCAGGGAAGAGACACCTCCTGTTTCTACATAGAGCTTAGGCCTCTTTCACACATCCGGCGGGCGCCTCGCGGCGCCCCCAGCATTTTGCCGCAGCGCCGCATCTGAAAATCTGATGCGCCGCATGCGGCTTTTTTCGCATTGACATGCATTAGCGCCGGATGGTGCCGCATGTCAATGCGTTGCATGCGGTTTTGTCCGGATGCGGCGCAAATGTACATTGCGGCGTCCGGGAAAAACGCTGCATGTAACGTTTTTTGTTTTTGCCGGATGGTTTCTGATCTTCCAAGCATCAGAAACCATCCGGCAAAAAAACGCATTTTGGCCGCCGGAAGTGTGAAAGGTTTTCAGATGCGGCGCTGCGGCAAAATGCCGGGGGCGCCGCAAGGCGCCCGCCGGATGTGTGAAACCAGCCTTAGAAGGATTCAGCTAGTCAGTTTATAATCATATGATGTCATAAATCTAAACATAAAATTGAAACAGAAAAGAATATCTGGGTGGAAAGTCAAAATGAGTAGTTCTAACATGATCATTGCAATATGTTAAGAGGTAAAAAACTTTGATGGGAGGAGGAGTGCTTCTTTAAGCAAGCCAAAAGACTGTACCACCAGAAGAACAACAGCTTAGCTCATTAATTGATTGGGTGATTGGCATTCTGTTTACACTGCACAATTATTAGGAAATGAGAATTCTTAGAAATGCTAGTTCCCGATAATTAATAAAACCATATCTTTAATTCGTCACACCCTTGCTTGCTAGCATGGTAGACCAGTAAAAATGTTCTCACTCCTCTTTACGATTTAAGATGCATGGATTTTTCTACTGGCGCTCCAAAGGAGTTCACGAGTTCTTATTCTTAATAATTGCCTTTCATAATTGAAGCCAGAAGCCAACAATGGTCCATAATACCGATGAATTACTGTATATCCATACTGACATCACTCCGACATGTTGATATCAGAGGGAGAGAAAATAGCTGGTTTCTTATCCTAATAACGTTTAATATAAACTAAGTCTTTCTAATGCTAATAGCTATTTTTTTTAAAATGTGTCCCTTCAATTAAATGCAACAGCCCCAAATGATTCTTTTATACATTTTTGCTTCTTCCAGGTAAAAGTATTATTTTTTTACATGAAAAAGACGATTGTTGAATAGTTATGATAACCCCTTTTGATATAGTTCTTACCTTATGTAAAGAGAAAGGCATAAAACTGGTGTAGTAATTTTAAAAAATACATAGACAAACATACTTTTAATCTCTTCACGACCAGAGGTACAGTATCTCCGTTTTTGCGTTTTTCATTATTTGCTCCTCTTCTTCCCAGAGCCATACATTTTTTATTTTTCAGCCAATATGGGTATGTTGTGCTTGTTTTTTGCGGGATAAGTTCTACTTTTGAAATACTCCATTGGTTTTAATATATTGTGTACTGGAAAATGGGAAAAAATTCCAAGTGCAGTGTGGTTGGGGTCAAGTTCCCGCTTCTGCACAAGGGGAATCTCGAACCATCCCCGCTGCGGTCTCCCATCCGTATCCGGCCGCAGTGGACTCTGCTCAGCAGAGACGTCGGTCCCAGCGTCTTGCCCAGTCTAATACTGTGCAGAGGATTACTGCTGCCTCTCCAGGTTCTGCTATTGTAGCCAGTACTGGTCAGCGGCGAGCAGACGTCTTTTGGACTAAGTCCTTGTTTTCCCCTTCTGAGCATGCCCAGGGTAAGATCTCTCATTGGAGATCAGGGGTCACATGCTCAGGTACTGCAGCAACTCCTATTGGTCCGCCAGGAAGGTCCTGAAACTGCTTGTGTTCTGAAACAGTTTCTCATTGGTCCTTTTCTGGAAGGTCTTGTAGTTACTGCTATAAAAGGGTTGCATGGCCGCACGGCCATGCGCTAGTATCAATTCTGTTATGTGCTTTGTGCCAGTGTGGTCATGTACGCATGCGGTTAGGGCTCGGCTGAAATAAGCCCCTAGAATACCGGCACCTCCGGTGAGTAGTTTTTGTATGCATGTGTTCAGAGCTTGGCTGAAATAGCCTCTAGAATACTGGCTACTCCGGTGAAGAGTTGGTTGTTTGCGTTATTGTTGCATGACCACGGACTGCTATCCGCTCTGCAGTGATCTGTGTGTTCCTGTGAGGTTAACAGGACACAGTCTCTACCACAGCGACTCTGTGGAGTAACAGAGTTCGCTTTTACCACCATATAGTGCCACAGCTTCTACATATAGTGCAACAGCTTCTATATCTGCGACTCTGTGGAGTAACAGAGCTTGCTTATACCACCATATTGTGCCATCTTACTAGAAGCAGGCTCTGCCTGCACGGTGGACCCCGGGCTGCGAACGCACCTATTATTTATATTTATTTGGTGCGTTCCGCCAGTCCTAACGCAGTGAGATTGCAAAAAACGAGCAATCCCAAAGTTGTTTTTTTTTTTTTTTTTTTTACCATGTTCACTAAATGCTAAAACTGACCAGCCATTGTATTTTTTTTTTTTTTTACCATGCTCACTAAATGCTAAAACTGACTAGCCATTATGATTCTCCAGGTCATTACGAGTTCATAGACACCAAACATGTCTAGGTTTTTTTTTATTTAAGTGGTGAAAAAAAATCCAAAGATTGGAAAAAAAAATAAGGCGCCATTTTCTGATACCTGTAGCATCTCCATTTTTCGTGATCTTGGGCTGGGTGAGGGCTTAATTTTTGCACATCGAGCTGACATTTTTATTGATACCATTTTGGTGTAGATACGATCTTTTGATCGCTTGTTATTGCATTTTTTTGCAATGTGACGGCTATCAAAAAACCTTAATTCTGGCGTTTTTTTTCTCGTTATGCTGTTTAGCGATCAGGTTAATTCTTTTTTTATATTTATAGATCGGGTGATTCTTAACGCTGCGATACCAAATATGTGTATTTTTTATTTTTTTTATTGTTTTATTTTGAATGGGGCGAAAGGGGGGTGATTTGAATTTTTATTTTTTTTATTTTTTTAATATTTATGAAAACATTTTTTTTTTACTTTTTACATGCTTCAATAGTCTCCATGGGAGATTAGAAGCTGCACTACTTCAATTGCCTGTGTGTAGCAGAAATTCTCACTTGCTATGAGCGCCGACCACCGGCTTCAGACCTCTGGGTGTCATGCCAACCAATCGGTGACCCGTGATCATGTGACTTGGAGACCGATGGCTGGGATTCACAACGCGCTTCTGGTAAACGCGAGTTAAATGACGCTGTCAGAAATTGACAGCGAGATTTAACTAGTTAACAGCTGCGGGTGGATTGCAATTCCACCCGTGGCTGTTGCGGGCACGTCACCTGTATATATCTGCTGTCATGTGCCCAGGAAGGTGCAAACAGGGGGAGTCTGACACCAGCGTTCTAAAACGCCCAATATCGGAAAGGGATTAATGTTTTTTTCTTTTTTGTTTCTCTGAAAATATGCTTGAAATATTTCTTTAAACTTGTCCCAGATCACGATCCTAAAATGTAATCATGTCCTGCATCTGCAATGTGGATTTTTCAAAAAATGAAAATGACAACATGCACCTGTGTATTTATCCAGGAAAATGATGGTGTTTGTATATAAATCAGACGCTGCATGTGTCCTTCAACTCATGCAGGGTCCACATTACTATATGTTTCCTGCTAATGTACATATTCAGCTGGTGCTTACACACATATGTAATACTAGCACAGGCTAATCATAAGCTGAACACTTGGAAGAAAACAATATTTCATAATTGCAGAAAAAAAAACAATCCTATAAGAATTCTTAAGCCACCTCTTCCTCTTTGTCGTTTTGGCTCATTTCAGATTCTTTACCTATTGACAAATTATTTCATATTTCCAAGATTTATCATGATGACTTCTAGGCTGTCTACAGGCATACACTACTCAATTCTCCATGATCACGTACCTTCCAGCTGCCGCCTTTTCATACTTCTAATTTCCACGCAGATAAGATGGAGTTTGGCTTTTGCCCTTAACACTTCTCAGAAACAGTTCCCACTAAAGTGGCTAATGATTTCATTAGAAATAATACATGGTCCATTACTCCTTATTAATTTTCATTGACCTATACTGCATCAGCATCTTATGCCGAGCTGATCATCAGACATTGTGATGCAAATCTTTTTATTTTTCTTTGTTGGGGGGTTGTATATCTTTACGTATGTAAATCCAAGACTAATTTACACATGGAAATTACATTAAGAGAGAAATTTGAAATTGAACAAGCTGCGCACAGGCTCCAATGTATACATCTAACTTGTATGCTATAATATACGACATTGACCCCATAAAAATGCAGAAAAAAATATGTTGTGTATATAGTTGTATTAAAAAGAAAGTATCGTCAGTTGAGGCAAAAGTGTACATAAGTAGGGATAAGCGATCCCAAACTGTAAACTTCGGGGATCATATCCTGAACATGGACTTTTTCCCTGAAATCCGGTGTACTGTTCGGATGCGGATGCCTAATAACTAGTGTTGAGCGATACTTTCCGATATCCCTAAGTATCGGAATCGGAATGGTATCGCCGATACCATTAAAATATCGGCGATACCCGATACCGATACCGGAAGTCCCATGTAAGTCTATGGGAACAAAATATCGGAACTAAAAAAACCCCATTCTTTCCTTGTAAACACTAAATATACACACATAGAATACATATATATATATACATGTCATTGTGACATATATATATATACATATATGTATAGTTTATACACTTCTACATAGTAAAATATCCTCTGATTCAATTGCCGGGTAAAGCCGGCTTCAGTGAAAAGACAGAAGCACCCGACATGAAATGACACTTGGTGTACATAGGGTTAACCATGTCTTTTCATGTCGTTTGCTATCTGATTTGCACAAACAATTAAATCAGTCTATGTTTGCAAAATTTCACACCTGTAGTGGTTAATTAAAGGTGTAAATTCGTTGTAAAAAAAAACGGACTTTTTTGCTACGAATTTACACCTTTAATTAACCCCTACAGGTGTGAAATTTTGCACACATAGACTGATTTAATTGTTTGTGCAAATCAGATAGCAAAGGACATGGTTAACCCTATGTACACCAAATGTAATTTCATGTCGGGTTCTGCATTTTCACAAAAGCCGGCAATTGAATTAGCGGCTATTATACTATGTAGAAGTGTATGAACTATAAAATATATATATATATATATATATATGTGTCACAAACTCAATGACATATATATATATATGAGGTGTAAAATTGCTGAAAAAAAAATGCGTGGGCTCCCGCCCTATTTTCGCAACCAGACAGACAAAGCCAGTGAGTGGGGGCAGATAATAATAGCCCAGAGAGGGACCATTATTTTTGGCCCCCCCCCGGCTACTAACATCTGCCCCCAGACACCCCAGAAAGGGCAAATCTCTAATTAGATTTGCCCTTTCTGGCACTTTGCCCGTCTATTCCCATTGCCCTGTAGCGGTGGCGAATGGGTTAATAAGGGGTTAAAATGACCTTGCAATTGAAAGGTCACTTTAAGCCAGGTTAATAATTGAGAGCTGTCAATTAGACAACTATCAATTATTAATCCTATTGTATGAAGAAAAATCAAACACACACACTTTAATAAAAAAGAAGTTTAATGAAATAATCACACAGTTTTTGACCATATTTTATTTACCTGCTAAAACCATTTCCTGTAATAAAAATAAAATAATAAAGAAAAATTATTCTTACCAATCCGATGCACAGTCAGGTCCCACGGTGTAATCCTTCAGAAAGGGTTAATGTTTACTGCAGGGACCGCAGCTAATGCTGCAGCCTCACAGTAAACCCCCAAATGAATGAGTTCCTCTCCTGGCTGACAGGAGAGGAAGTGGAAAGCTTAATTGATTGCTTTCCACTTTCACTTCAGGTCAGCCAGGGACACCATCAGTGACGTCAGAGGGAACTGATTAACAAAAATAGGGGTTCCCTTCGAAAAAAAAATTGGCGTGGGGTCCCCCCTATTTTTGTTAACCAGCCAGATGAAGCAGACCGCTGAGGCCTGGTTTTTCAGGCTGGTAAGGATCCAATATCCATGGACCTTGCAAGCCTGATAATACCAGGCCACAGCAGTCTGCTTAGCTTGGCTGGTTAACAAAAATAGGGGATCCCCTCGAAAAAAAAAACGGCGTGGGGATCCCCCCTATTTTTGTTAACCAGCCAAGTAAAATGCAGACTGCTGCGGCCTGGTATTAAAAGACTGTCAAGGCCCATGGATTTTGGCCCTCAACAGCCTGATAATACCAGGCTACAGCAGCCCCACATTTGGCGCATCAAAAGATGTGCCAATTGTGGCACTTTACCCGGCTCTTCCCACTTGCCCTGTAGCGGTGGCAAGCGGGGTAATAAGGGGTTAATGTCACCGTTGATTGCACGGTGACAATAAGCCCGGTTAATAATGGAGAGGTGTCAATAAGACACCGATCCATTATTAATCCCAAAGTTATTAAATGTTTAAAAAAAAGACACAGCAAGAAAAAAGTATTTTAATGAAATAAAAGAGACAACACAGTTTTCATTTTTTTTATTACTCTCTCATTCCTGCGACGCCATCGATCTCCTGTAAAAAAATAAAAAAAACAAACCAACAGTATACCACCTGTCCGACGCAGTCCATAGTAACGATTGTCCCACGACGATCCAGCTCTGCTACATCGGAATGACAGGCAGAGCCTGTCATCCCGGCGCAGCACAGCTGCTTACCAGCTTCCCCGGCGGTGACGTCATCGGACTGCTTTACGGCCGCGATTACCCAGCAGTCACTGCAGTTATCACGAGAAACTGCATGTGACCGCCGGGGAGAAGATAATGGCGGCCATTAAGCAGCCCGGGATGTGACCGCCGGAGATCTTCTGCCGGGTAAGTGCCGCTGACTCCTGACAGACCCGACCGACGGACACTGACAGTGACAGTGACAATTCCGATTCCGGTATCCGATATGACGAAAATATCGGAACTCGGGATCGGAATTCCGATACAGCCAATATCGGCCGATACCCGATATTTGCAGTATCGTATCGCTCAACACTACTAATAACGTTTTTTGAAAAGCAGCAGCTCAATCAACAAGATTTTAGACTGTGGGCACATCTGGAGCCATCACAGCCATGCCAAATATTGGAAAGCTGTGATTGGCTGCAAAAAAAGCCTCTGTGTAAGTAATCTGCACCCCTGCTTGTGGGAGTATTGTGCCAAAAAGCCTCTGTGTCTACTCTACACCCTTGCATGTGGGAGTACTGTGCTTTTAAGCTTTAAGCCTCTTTGTGTACTCTGCACCCTTGCCTATGAGAATACTGATGTTTTTTGGCACAGCACTCCCACAGGCAGGGGTGCAAAGTTGACATAGAGGCTTCTTGACACTGTACTCACACAGGCAGGGGTGCAGAGTACACAAAGAGGCTTAAAGATACAGTACTCCCACAGGTGAGGGTGCAGAATAGACACAACAGTTTTGTGGCACAGTACTCCCACAAGCAGGGGTGAAGAGTGCACAAGACTTTGTGTCTATTCTGCACCCTCACCTGGAGTACTATGTCAAAAAGCCATTGTGTCTACTCTGCACCCATGCCTGTGGGAGTACTGAGCCAAAAAAGTTTTGTGACTACTCTGAACCCTTTCCTGTGGGATTACTGTGCCAAAAGACCTCTGTGTGTACTCTGCACCACTGACTGTCTTAGTACTGTGACAAAAAGCATTTGTGTCTACTTAGCACCCCTGCCTGTAGGAGTACTGTTCCAAAAAGCCTCCATGTACTCTGCATCCGTGTCTGTACCAGTAGTGTGCCTTAAAAATAATTATTCTCTGTAGCCATCTGTGTGCGAATTGTGTGCCTTAAATATAATTGTACTCTGCCGCTGTGTCTGTATGAGTAGTATACCTAAAAAATAATTATACTCTACTGCTATGTCTATACAAGTTGGGGACCTGCAAAATAGTTATACTCTGCACCTGTGTTTGTGAGAGTACTATGCATAAAAGCTAATTTTTCTATTCTGCAACCGTGCCAAAAAAATCTGTGTGTGTACTCTGCATGTGTCTATGTGGTAGTACACTGAGAAAAGTCTCTGTGGGGTTACTCTGAAAAACAGTCTGTGTGGGTGTACTCTGCAAAACTGTCATTTATTTTTGTTTTTATTTTAATTTGAGGAGGCTTCAGTACATTGTGAATGGAAAATAAAACAAACAAACTGTGGTGGAGTCTAACAATGGCTGGGTGCTGCTGATATACTTCTCTAGTCAGCGAAACATGTAGACAAGTCCTGTGGGATCCACACATGGTTCATTTCATGAATGTGAGCTTCCCCACGTTGGCTGTGGACAGGCGGATGGACACGTGTTTTATCACACCTCAAGCCATGTTAAACACACTTTCCGACAGTACACTTTCTTCAGGGCAGGCCAGCACATCCATGGGCAAGTAAAAGGCAAGCTCAGGCCATGTGTCCAATTTGGAGTAGCAGAATTAATTGGGCCAGATCCATGACTCAGTAGGTGGAGGTTTGTGGACACATACTCTTTCACCATGTTGTTGAAACTCATGCTCATGGATTTGATCCTTTGAGTTTGTGTTTTGCGGTCAACTTCTCTTTCTGCCAAGCAACAGGAGACACACCTTTTCTCTGGGTGTTTGGGTTCTGTTTCATGGCTGCAGTTTGTCTAGATTAACACAGGTGTTTTCATTTTGTACACCTATTATCTTTTGGATGCAGCTTTATATTCTGTTTAGATCGTATTGATGTTCGGAGACAGTCTGAGATCTTTCCTTTGTTCTCTTCTTGTAGTTAATTCAGATTCAGCTCTGCCCTCCTGTTCTTTAGGAGAAATGTGAAGTAACTTGACGGCCGTCAGAGTTGCCATCTAATAGTTCATTGGTTAGGGTTATCTCTGTACCCACAAACACCACTAGGGACTACAATGTCAGGATATCTAGTCTGTACAGTAACCCTCAAAGTCAGTTGTAATTTTTTAGTGTTTAATCTATTAATCCAGAGTGAGTTGCTACACAAGCATAACCAAAACGCTGCCTCCTGCTAATACGACCTTATCAGATGGTGGTGCTGGAAGTTGAGACATGCTGAGGAAGGTTTTCCATATTTCTGCCATGCTAAACCTCCCTTCTGAGATGGTTTAGATGTCCCAGCTGTGTTGGCGACTTCTTACTCCTCTGGCTTGTGCTTCCGCTGAGCCCCAGCTGTCAGGTGACGACACTGTCAGTAGTGCGTCTAACCAGCATGTGCTTGTATTCTTGCAACAGAAATATGGATGGCACGATGTATTTGCAGTGGGGGTCCAGCAGTGTAGCCACCCAGTAATCAGCACTTGAAACAGTCTGGGCAACTCGGATGTTGTTACGCAAGCACAGCGGCATGTATTTTCTCATGTATGCCAGTCTGCCCAGAGGCAATGACAAGCTGTCCCCAGTGGAAGGAAAACTGTCCCCAGACTAGACAGTTATGTACCTAACCGCTATTGGTACATGAACCCATCCTCCAAGCCATGTGTGGACAATTGGCCTGATAATGGTGTGAAAGGTCCCTGGTCCTCCTCCTCTTCCTCATGTGTCACCACCTCATCCATCATTGACTGAAGCTTTTTTTTCTAGGAGGCATAGAAGTGGAATAGTAACGCTGAAGATGGCGTCATCAATGCTGGCCATATTCATGGAGTAATCGAAGCAGCGCAACATGGCATACATCCTGCATGGAGGCCCACTTGTTGGTCTTGAAGTGGTGTTGTTCCGCAGAGTGACTTACCTGTGCGTGCTGCAGCTGAAACTCCAGTATCTCCTGCTGCTGCTGTTCACACAGCATGTGCATGGTGGAGTTCCACCTTGTGAGTACGTCGCATATGAGGTGGCTAGTGGAAAGGCAGACATGAAGCTGCAGCGCAGACAGGCGAGCAGCAACAGGGTGAGAATGCTGAAGGCTTACACAGACAGCCCATACTTTCAGCAGCAGCTCTGCCATATCTGTCTTTTTTAGGAAGCTCTGCACCACCCAGGCAAGGGATGTGTGTCAAACTGGCTAGGCCCAGAGCTGCTATGAGATCTATCTGTCTGTTATTTCATCCCTATCCACAGCTCCTGCGTAGTGTGGGATTTTTCACACAAACAGATGAGTTTCAGAACAGCCTGCTGTTGTTTCCCTCTGGCTGTGGGAGATGCAGGTGTTACGCTAACTGAATGAGGAGGTGTTGAAGGAAGCAGGGTAGGGAGAGGACATAATATGGACAGAGAAACAACCAAAAAACATCAAGCAATTCTTTGTGGTGGTGGTAGGACATGCATCAAAATGCTTTCTGCTTCAGGCCCAGCCTCCACAACATTTATCTAAAGTGTACATGTGATTTTGTCCGCAACATATTCATGCAGGGCAGGGATGGCCTGCCTTGAAAAGTAGTGACGGTCGGGAACCATGTATTGTGGTTCCCCTGATCCCAAAATACTGTTTGCACTTTAGAAATCACTTGTGAGACCACATGTAAATTATGGGATCCAGTGTTTGGAGGATGTACAGCTAACGCTTTATTGGAATAGTGTGGAAAGCTTGTTGACACTGCTGGTGGTGGCTATGTCACATTTTCCCTTTGCAGGGAGTTAGATGGCCATCTTGCTCGGGAGGGGGGGAAGAGGCCCAAACCAGAGCAGAAGAGGGAGCAGGAGTAGGCTCACATGTTTCTTGGTTTTTCAGGTGTGTACTCCACTGCAGCTCATACTTTTGCATTCAGTTGCCTCGTCATTCAGGTGGTGCTCAAGTTAAGAACATTTATACCTCGCTTCAGTCTCTGACAGCACAGTGAGCAATCTACCTGTGTATTGTCAGGGAGCTCATGTAAGCTGGCTTTGGTGTGATTAGTTTGTTGGCGCTGTGACCAGTAGCAGTCGATGTACTGGCTAGGGGCCGTACATAGTGCTTTCACACTCTGCTCCCTCTTTTGCTGTGCAACTTGGCCAGCATGATCATTCATTACCTCTTCCTCTGAACTGCCTACATCACTCAGATAGCATTGACTCCATGTGGGGTCTAGGACTTCATTATCCGCATCGCATCATCGCACCTTTCCAATCTGTCCTTAACTCTGCTGCCCTACTAATCCACTTCTGTCCTAGCTACTCTTCCATTTTTCCCCTCTGCAAATCCATTTGTTATCTCCCAATTCCACAACGTAGTCACTTCAAGCACCTAAGACTGACTTACAAAGCCATCCATAATCTGTCTCACCTAAATATCTCTGAACTAATCTCCCAATATCTACCAATATGTAATCTCTGGTACTCCCAAGACCTCCTTCTCTCCTCCACAATCGTACGTTACTCATCCATTTACCTGCAAGACTTCTCCTAATTAGCCCCCATCCTGTAGAATTCTGTGGCCTAACACGTCCAATTATCCCCTACATTCGAAACTTTCAAGCGGATCTTGAAAACTCATGTCTTCAGAACAGCAACAGCCTGCAATGACCCCACTGCCACCTCACCAACACCGCAGCTGCAGTAACCCCCAAACCTACTTTCTCCTTCCCCATTATCCTGTAGAATGCGAGGCCTCAAGTGTAGGGTCCTCTCGCCTCTGTACCTGTCTGTCACAGAAAAAATAAATAATAATTCTTTGCATGATGTTCCACCCAGTCCTCACCCCTGCCATCCTTGCCAGTCTGCAGCAATTGGCACCTGTGTTTCATCATCATCATCATCATCACTATCAGAGATGTTCTGTGGTGCTCTGCTGACCATTTGCATTTCCCCTCCCACGTATTCACTCTCTATAAGAACAAGTGGTTGGCATCAGTGCACTCAATCTCTTCCACTTGTGGGTCAGGGCCAGGCAGATGGCCCACAGAACCACAGCCAGCAGAGTTATCAAAAAGCTGAACTGACTGCTGTATGACTTGGGGCTCAGACTGATTGCCTGATATGCAAGGGAGTAAGGTGGAAGGCAGATGCCCATGGGGCGCAAGTGCAAAATCTGTGCTTTTAGCAGAGGACCAAGTGGAAGACAAAGTGAAGGAACTGAAGGCACTATCGGTCATCCAATCAAAATCCACCTCTCTTTGTTCTGGCCTTATCAATCCTCCAGCGGAAGTCGGGCCTACAAAATTACACAGAATTGCATACAATGTGTGAGAAAAATGTCATACTGTGGCCATTTCACAAACATATGCCAAGAAAAAAAAACAAAAAGAGCATGTACCCTGTAGTAAGTGGACAAGTAAATATTAATAGTACATGTAACTACCATAAGGTACTTAGTTAAAACTATTTTGATCAAAAAAGAGTAAAAGCCAGTCCACGCAAGATGTGCCCAATCAGGATGGTCCTATTTTGTCTGTAGTATTAAAACCTCACCTTGTGTCAGCCGAACTCAATACAGATAAGGGCAGAGCAGAACGGGGGCCTGACTGTTTAGACACCAGACAATGGGAAGCTATATAGACGAAATACATAGCTGAGAACGGGAGGCCACACCTCTGTTTGTACAAAGTACAAGAAACTATGACAAAACAGAAGAAATGAGCCGGACCATAAGTTGGTATACATGCAATGTGTAAAAGCATGTTCATGCTGTGGCCATTTCACAGACACAAACAACCCAAGAAAAAATACAAAATGGGCAAATACCCTGTAGTATTTAAATAGTAATAGTGCATGTAAATAACATTAGGTACTTAGTTAACACTACTTTGACCAAAAAAGTATGAAAGCCATCCCTCTGTGATAGGGTGTACCCTATCGGGATGGGCCTACCCTGTTTGCAATTCCAAACACTTTGACAGCTTGCTCTGAAGCGCATCAATGAAATGAGTTGTCAATCAAAAAGTTGCAGTGTGCTTACAGACACCCCTTCCTGTATAGTGAGGGGTGCTGTGAGTGCTGTCTGTAGCCACTCCATCCACATCCCATGACTAAAAAGCCGGCAGCTCTCAGGAAAAAAGTTTTATTCCAGTATCTACTCTTTGAGTAAGGCAGCCGGCAGCATTGCAATGCCACTTACTTGCAGATTAATCCTATGTCTGAAGGTAAATGGTGTTTTCCAAGGTGACAAGTTCAATTCAATTTTCATCTTTTATTATAGTAAGTTTACTTGGTTTCATTGTTATTCAAATGTTTTTAGCCTAATTCATTATTTGAGACTTTTCGAAATGTCTCCAAATTTTGAGGCTGTTGTACTCCAGTAACCCAGTGCAGTACAAAATCTATATTCTTTTTTTCACACAATAACGTGATATTTGAAATGGTCGTGCAAATTCATCAAATGTTACATTCTATTTTTTCTATTTTTTTATGAATTTGGCACAAAATCCTCTAGCGAAAAAAGAGAGACAAGCAAAAGAAAATGACTGAAAATAAGCAATGAATCAGCACAAGAGTTTTAAAGGGAAATTGTCACCGTAAATTGGCGGGATATTTAAATGATGGCAGTCAGGTCAGATGGGCGGTGTTTTGGGTACTTGCCTTAACATGTTGTTCGCCGCTATCTCCATTATTTCTGGGAATTGTAGTCGTTGCCGTCCATATAACGCGTCTGCGGATTGCAATCTTGAATTGCGCATGCGCAGTATGCTTTGCCCGCAGATTGCAATGCGCAGGCGCGCTATATGGAGGGCAACGACTACAATTCCCAGAAATAATGGAGACAGCGGCGAACAACATGTTAAGGCAAGTACCCAAAACACCGCCCATCTGACCTGACTGCCATCATTTAAATATCCCGCCAATTTAGGGTGACAGATTCCCTTTAAAATGAAGTAGTTCTGTTTCAATATTCTCTTTCTTATTTCTACAAGCTAAATTCCTACAACTCTTTTCTAATATTTGTTTTTTAATATTTATCTTGATCTTTTTTAGATTTGTCTTTTTATTATCTTACTTTTGATTCACATAAAGTATTCTATATTTTTATGTACTTGTTTTCTTGGCAGTTGTACACATGCTGTCGGACTTTGTCGAACCTGAGGTCTATTTATATTTACAAAAGACCACCTGTAGCCAGAACTTCTGATCGACTTCCAGGTGAGTGTCTTTGGTTTTCATTCGTACCTATGGGATGAATTACTGGCCGAGTATCCTATACCAGATGCTATGTGTGAATGTGTTTCTTGTGTAATATTGTTTCTTATTGCTCTTTCCTCTCTAAATAATTCATATAAAAAATAACTGTAATTACAATATTTAATTAAATACTTTATTTTTTATGTATTTTTAATGATCTTTTATTATTGCATAAGAAATACATATGCATATTTTTCTGCTGCTTCTTGTAAAAGTACATTAAACTTTTACATGTGGGTGCCAGGTTATCTAAAAATTAAAGAGTTGGCCAAAGGATATATTTATAATTTTTTACATTTTTTTAAGTCATTTACTCGCTCTTACTGATTCTTTACAGCTCCTATTGTAATGTACACCTTTTCGTAATGATCAAGTCCTACTAGTCTTATCTCAAGCATTAAAGGTGAAGTAATATATAAAAAAAACCAGAAAACTCTATGTAAATTCTTTTATGCCAAAAAAACACAAAAGTATTCTGGAAGTGTTAGCTTTTAAAAATTATATAAACATGCCTGATGAAGGGGCCTATTTGTTTCGAAACATTGCAAAAATATTTATTCTGATTAGACAATAATCAATTATGGCATTTTTGGCATAAAAGTTTTTACAAAAACTTTAAAGGCAAAATATGCCTGCTTGTCAGTCAATTATTGCACTCTATAGGGTCCTGCCTCAGTAGAGGAAAGAAAAATGGTAGAGTAAGTGCACATATTGGGTTAAATCCCAATGAAGGAGATAAATATATCAATCAGAGGTGCTCACCTGGGGTGGTTGTGTGAGACACAACCACTGTAAAGGTACCAGATACCTAGCTGCAGCTACCCTTGGCTGGGGGTATTAATTCCGCCAGATACAGTTACCATTGAAACGAAAAGTAGGCGTTATTTGCCATTTCTGGTGTGCTTAAACAAGAAAAGGAAATATAAATCAGCAGAGACAGTTTTGGTATTTTTGGGTATATTTTGATAGAAATCACCGATAACTTATTAGTTTCATCCTCAATGATTTACAGTCCTTCCTTTTTTAGTGTGCATACAGTGGTCAGTCACTCAGTATTTCTGCCCTCAGAAATACGGGTGCAATTATACTGCCTGATTATCGGCAATGCTTGTAACCCAATAATTGCACAGTGTTACAGGCTGCTGATCATTCGCTGAATGAATAAAATACCTGTCCGTCAGGTGAAAATGATCTTTCGGATGGTTTAAAAGATCATCGTCCTTAGTAAATAGGACCTGTGCCCCCAAGAACAATGATAGTCCATGTGCACAGAGCAATCTATTGATAAATCTGTATGCATCGTACCTATGGTCAACCTGCAGCATCTAAAGAGTCTTTGAAACTACAAAAGTGGGTAGTGCTAATTAATGTTGAGTTCTAATGATATCCAGTCAACCACGGTTTTGTGCCCATTTCAAAAATTTGTATAATGCTGGAATAGAGGGGAGGCAAAGCACAAAGTGACTCCATCCATCTCATTAAAGTAAAATACTCTATTGGGTCTTCCATGGTGTTTGCATGTAGGAAAAATGTAGAAATCCAGCAAAGGGGTCCTTAAAATGTCATGTTTATTGGAGATCCATTAAAAATCCAATGTGGAATAGCAAAAATGGGTCTTGAAAAAAGTTGCTATTTAAGGACTCTCTTACTGGATTTCTACAATTTTCCTACATGTCGTACAACAAGGCTGTATCTGCACATCAGCGATCCTTGTTTCGTGAGTGAGCTGATTTTTTTTATTGCTTCTGTGGTGTTTCACTCAAATCCTGAATTTCAGGGTTTAAGGTCTTCAGAAACATAAGTAAGTATGCCTTCAGTAAGGCAGCCGGCAGCATTGCAATGCCACTTACTTACAGATTAATCCTATGTCTGAAGGTAAATGGTGTTTTCCAAGGTGACAAGTTCCATTCAATTTTCATCTTTTATTATAGTAAGTTTACTTGGTTTCATTGTTATTGAAATGTTTTTAGCCTAATTCATTATTTAAGACTTTTTGAAATGTCTCCAAATTTTGGGGCAGTTGTACTCCAGTAACCCAGTGCAGTACAAATCTATATTCTTTTTTTCACACAATAACGTGATATTTGAAATGGTCGTGCAAATTCATCAAATGTTACATTCTATTTTTTCTATTTTTTTATGAATTTGGCACAAAATCCTCTAGCGAAAAAAAAGAGAGATAAGCAAAAGAAAATGACTGAAAATAAGCAATGAATCAGTACAAGTGTTTTAAAATGAAGTAGTTCTGTTTCAATATTCTCTTTCTTATTTCTACAAGCTAAATTCCTACAACTCTTTTCTAATATTTGTTTTTTAATATTTATCTTGATCTTTTTCAGATTTGTCTTTTTATTATCTTACTTTTGATTCACATAAAGTATTCTACGTATATTTTTATGTACTTGTTTTCTTGGCAGTTGTACACATGCTGTCGGACTTTGTCGAACCTGGCGTCTATTTATATTTACAAAAGACCACATGTAACAAGAACTTCTGATCGACTTCCAGGTGAGTGTCTTTGGTTTTCATTCGTACCTATGGGATGAATTACTGGCCGAGTATCCTATACCAGTTGCTATGTGTGAATATGTTTCTTGTGTAATATTGTTTCTTATTGCTTTTTCCTCTCTAAATAATTCATATAAAAAACAACTGTAATTACAATATTTAATTAAATACTTTATTTTTTATGTATTTTTAATGATCTTTTATTATTGCATAAGAAATACATATTTTTCTGCTGCTTCTTGTAAAAGTACATTAAACTTTTACATGTGGGTGCCAGGTTATCTAAAAATTAAAGAGTTGGCCAAAGGATATATTTATAATTTTTTACATTTTTTTTTTAATTTTTTTAAGTCATTTACTCACTCTTACTGATTCTTTACAGCTCCTATTGTAACGTACACCTTTTCGTAATGATCAAGTCCTACTAGTCTTATCTCAAACATTAAAGGTGAAGTAATATATAAAAAAAAAACAGAAAACTCTATGTAAATTCTTTTATGCCAAAAAAACACAAAAGTATTCTAGAAGTGTTAGCTTTTAAAAATTATATAAACTTGCCTGATGAAGGGACCTATTTGTTTCGAAACATTGCAAAAATATTTATTCTGGTTAGACAATAACCAATTATGGCATTTTTGGCATAAAAGTTTTTACAAAAACTTTAAAGGCAAAAAATGCCTGCCTGTCAGTCAATTATTGCACTCTATAGGGTCCTGCCTCAGTAGAGGAAAGAAAAATGGTAGAGTAAGTGCCCATATTGGGTTAATATAGAGTTAAATACCAATGTAGGAGATAAATATATCAATCAGAGGTGCTCACATGGGGTGGTTGTGTGAGACACAACCACTGTATAGGTACCAGATACCTAGCTGCTGCTACCCATGCCTGGGGGGAGTAATTCTGCCAGATACAGTTACCATTGAAACGGAAAGTAGGCGTTATTTGCTATTTCTGGTGTGCTAAAACAAGAAAAGAAAATAAAAATCAGCAGACACTGCGTATGTCTCAGAACAATACTGTAGTTTTGCTAATTTTCTGGTAGAAGGTTTGGTATATTTTCATAGAAATCACCGATAAATTATGAGTTTCATCCTCAATGATTTTCAGGCCTTCCTTTTTCAGTGTGCATACAGTGGTCGGTCACTCAGTAGTGCTGCCCTCAGAAATACGGGTGCATTTACACTGCCTGATTATCGGCAATGCTTGTACCCAATAATTGTACAGTGCTACAGGCTGAATGGGCAAAATACTTGTTCGTCAGGTGAAAATGATCTTTTGGCTGGTTTAAAAGATCATCAATCTTGGCAGCACATCCTCCTTGGTAAATAGGACCTGTGCCCCCAAGAACAATGATAGTCCATGTGCACAGAACGATATATTGATAAATCTGTATTCATCGTACCTATGGTCAACCTACAGCATCTAAAGAGTCTATGAAACTACAAACGTGGGCAGTGCTAAATAATGTGGAGTGCTAATGATATCTAGTCAACCACGGTTTTGTGCCCGATTCAAAAATTTGTACAATGCTGGAATACAGGGGAGGCAAAGCACAAAGTGACTCCATCCATCTCATTAAAGTAAAAGACTATTGGGTCTTCCATGGTGTTTGCATGTAGGAAAAATATAGAAATCCAGCAAAGGGGTCCTTAAAATGTCATGTTTATTGGAGATCCATTAAAAATCCAATGTGGAATAGCAAAAATGGGTCTTGAAAAAAGTAGCTATTTTAAGGACACCCTTGCTGGATTTCTACAATTTTCCTACATGTCGTACAACAAGGCTGTATCTGCACATCAACGATCCTTGTTTCGTGAGTGAGCTGATTTTTTTTTTTTTATTGCTTCTGTGGTGTTTCACTCAAATCCTGAATTTCAGGGTTTAAGGTCTTCAGAAACATAAAATTGTTGTCCGCCCTGATCACTTCCGCTCTGATGACGTTGCACCTGAGCACCACCACTGGGAAACATACACGACTGACAGGGATTTTGCACATTTCCTATTCTGAATAATTAGGATACATGCACAATCCTTTCTGATAGTGGATGCACCTCGGTGACATTACTACAAGTCCATGGACTCACAGTAGGTGCTAGGTTCAATCTACTCATCCTCCAGCTCATTAACGGGTTTTTCAATAGCCTCGTACCTTTTGTCAAATGCCACTCTTGACGCATATAGACTGAGACAAATTAACTTTTATGATTTTGATTTTTACATTTGCATTTAATTTACATGAGCCATTTGTCATTTAATCTACTTACAATAGAACAAAAATGACTTTATATCTTTATGTATATTGAAGTAATAAAATTCTCATCACTGCAAACGGACACCAGCAGCTTTATACCTGTCATCTCACTAAGTAATCATCTACTGCTACCAGAATTCAATATAAGAAATTATATAAGAGTTATAACAAGAGCAAAACCTTGAAGAGAAGTGAAAATGACAGAAAAGTATTTCTTAAGAGAAGTTAAGACACTGATTTTTGGAAATCGGACAAATGACAAACTCAAAATCAACAAGAATTAAGGATGATGACAATTTCAATAGTAACAAAGGGTCTCAGTGGTGGTCGCACCCACAGAGATCATGCATTTATGACCCATCATCTGGATAAATGATAAATGTGTTTAAAAGACCAACCCCTGTAAATTTTAGAAAGTTATAGAAGAGCCTTCTAATTTTCACAGAACCTACCCATAAACTGTACAAGGTGTCATGTACACAATCTATGTGCATTTTGCTTCATTGTGCATAAAACCCAACAGTATCTTGCACAGTATTGTGGTCTCTTACTTTTGCACATGTTCAGAAGCTATGTTACCCTGTGATCAGCTTCTTTTCAAGGAAGCTTTTTAAAAAATAAGTCTATAACCTGTTTGTAACCTATTTAACATGATAAAAGTTATGGCTTGAGGTTAAGGCCCCTAAGATTTTAAAATTGACTTTTTCATCAGTGTGCTGGATCCAATTTTTATACTTTTTTGGTCTGTGTCCACTTTTTACAGTCAGGGTGACATCCACCAGCTGAAGCCGTGGTTCCTCGACTGATGTCTTATCGCCCCGTCACACATAGAGACACACCAGTGATCCCGACAACTATATGAACTTGTCAGGATCGCTGGTGTGTCGCTACATGATCACTGGTGAGCTGCCAAACAGGCAGCTCTGAGCAGCGATCAGGACAGCGACTATGTGGGTAACAAGTGATGCACGTCGCTTAGTTACCCGCAGTGTACCTTAGATACCAGCGCACTGGTGCAAGGAGCTAGTAACCAAGGTACACATCGGGTTTCTAGATGCCGAGTGGCGCCTAGAAACCCGATGTGTACCTTGGTTACCAGCTCCAGCTCACTGATCACTGGTCTCCCGCCTGCCACACGCAGCGATGGGTGCTGGCCAGCGGGAGACCAACGATCAAAAAAATGTCCAGGACATTCAGTGACGATCAGCGATACCCAGAAGGGGGGCTGATTGTCGCTGCGTGTCACACACAGTGATATCGCTGGGGAGATCGCCGTTGCATCACAAAACTTGTGACTCAGCAGCGATCTCACTAGCGATCCCGCTATGTGAGACGGGGGCTTTATAGAGTCTCTCTGGAAACAAAGGCAGCCCCTTTTTATATTGTGCATTCTCTCATTCAGGGCATTCTCACACAGGATTAGGGGAAGGTGGGGGAGGTAATTCCTCATTGTTTGATTGTTCAATTAACCTGCATATTTGTCCTTCAAGGTGTGCAGACTAGTAAACCGCAGGGGGGCTGATACAACATATAATCAAGATACATTCCACATAATAACATACAACAGGATTCAATGTACAGGCTCATATGAAACAATGGCTTATGTCACTGAACCTACTGAACAAAGGAATAATACGTGTTGCATAATTAAGAATAATTCACCCCCATCACAGTGGCTGGGGTGATGCTGTGTCATCACATTAACATCGTCTTCTTAGCAATTGACTAGAAATGCTGAATCTAAGCCAAAAGAATAATAGCTACCTTAGTGCTATATCTCTTATTTCTTGATACAAACAACAATAATTTAATTAACAAGCAATACTAAGGTTAATGAAATGCAAATAATAATAGTAACTGATTAGTGGAGGTGTTATGACCTCCAACCAACCTGAAATGGATGACCTATTCTGTGGGCAATCCCTTTTTATTCACAGGAATTTTCCAAAAAATTTAGACTTTGTTCATATGTAATAGTAGAACATGACACTCCTGAAAGCAGGTGCACAAGTAGGAGCCAAATCCTTGGTATAAAATCTATGAAGAACTTGACACTCACATGCTGACTCCTATGGGTGTTATATCTCTAGTGGTATTCCCCCTCTCTGGTCATGCTGTATTCTGAATATAATTTCACCATTGAGTCCTACAGACCTCTATGGAAAGCCATATCTGAAGGTCTAAACTGAAGACTGATAGAAAATGAACTCGGCACTCAACTTTAGTATAGTGAGAATAAAGATTTTTATTCACAGTAGTAACACGAAACGTTTCGGTCCTATATCATGGACCTTCATCAGTCACTACATTTATAAAAAACAGAAGAAAAAATTATATTAACAAAATAAAGTATGTACAATCAAAATTTGGTCAATAGTAAAGGTAGAGAGTAGTTGTATACAATGCTTCAGGAGATTTAGGGAGCAATCATAGGTCAGAGTTGTATAAGAGGTATCACAAAGGCAGAAAGAATATATATGGTGAGGACATACCAGATACTACTGGGAAGGGTTTGATCCACATAGGGAAGAAAGAAAGGGCTGGATATAGCTGTAGGTGAAAATAAGATAAACGTAAGTGCCGATATACTTTTATGTATAAGTGGATTTTGTGCCTATGCCTGTAGATGTGACATACCCTGTATTGGTGGGGTGAGATGAGGAAGAGGACAATGCCTCTATTGCACTAGTAACCTGTAGAAACAGGGCAAAACATAGATACCATAAATATCACAACTATCAATGTGATGGTGAAGCGGTGGAGCCGCTATACTTGTCTGTGACTGACCTGTTGTGAAGGAGTCCGGCAGTGAGGATAGGTCTCTGCATTGGACGCGGTGTCCACCGCTAGTCTGAGCGCAGAGAAAGCTAGAAAGCAGCATGTATATGAGAGGAAGAGGCGGGACTATAGTGTCAGTCTAACAGAGCATCAGACAGGAAGTGAGGTGGCAGGAAGTTAATGGACATGTGTTCCAAGTGAATACTAGGTAACCAGAGGCCGTCCTACAGGTGGGAGGAGTAAAGGAGCGGCGTGCTGATGGAGATGTGCCCAACAGGATGACGTGGCAGCATTATAGTATTTAATACAAGCGGCTCTAAAGTGAATGAAAGAGAGGCATGTTAGTACAAGCATAAAGGAGTTTACAGCAATAAACATTGCGATCTTATACATTAGCTTAAAGCGATAGGAATACATAACAGGCTTGCAGCATCAGTATGCGTCAAAAGGGGCATAACAGTAATATGAGTACTGATTTAGTACATTATCATAAGACAGTATGGAAGACAAATCTGCAGGCAACAAGGAATAATTAATAAACACCTAACAGAGATCAAAGCAGCATGTGGTAAATGACAGGTGATGTGTAAACATCTGTATGCATCATTTATAAAGTAAAAGGGTGTCACAGCAAAATTCATATTGGTATAGTGCGTTATCAGAAGACAGTATGGGAAAATGGCAGCACGGATTATTAAATAAATAAACACCTGGCTGAGATCAACATATCATGTGGTATATGGCAAGTGATGTATAAAAAAGGGGGGGTGGGGGAATTATAGCCTCAGTGGTCATATGCAGAATTACATGAAGGAGAGTAAATCGTATTCACGATTAAGACCCTTAGGTGATAGAGTGTCTAGGGTGTGTATCCAATACGCCTCTCTCCTTTTCAATTGACGTATGCGGTCGCCTCCTCGTCGTGAATGTGGTATTTGTTCCAAAACTTGGTATTTTAATTGGGCTATGGTATGTCCCATTGTGATGAAGTGATGTGGGATGGGGAGTAAGGTATTCTTACATCTTATGGTTGATTTGTGTTTTGAAATGCGTTGTTTTACAGGTTGACTAGTTTCCCCAACATATAATAACCCACAAGGACACTTAATCACGTATATCACAAAGGCCGTGTCGCAAGTAAAGAAACCACGGACTCTAAATGTTTTTCCCGTATATGGGTGATGGATGGTTTCTCCTCTGAGTACGTTATTACATTGAGTGCATCCCAGACATGGGAAAGTGCCCGTTCTTGGCTTTTTCAGGAATTGTTGTGTAGTTCAAGAACAACGCCATTGTCTGGAAACGTTACATAGACGATGTCTTCGCCATGAAGAAATCTATTCCGACATCCCAATTCTATCGGGTCAAAAAGATCGTCTCCGATCATACCACTCAGGATCGTTCCAGAACTACGGTCACTCGCAATAAACAAGATATGGGGGGCAGAATTGCTTTCGTACACCATTACCACCCCTATGCGTATATATTACACAAATCCATTCGCCAACATTGGCCGCTCCTCCAGACTGCGCACCCGGACATTAAAGAATTCTCTAGACCTTTTCTCCATGCTTCCGCCGTGCACCCAACCTAAGGGATGCATTGATCAGAGCTGACTTAGGCCCTAAAAAATCAGGAACTACACAACAACAAGAACAAGAAATGTTCTAAGAAATGGACTTTTGTTCATTCCGACGACAGACTTCAACTTATTTGAATATGTAAAAGATACTTTACTAGGTAACTCAGATGTAACAAGCACTTTACATGGGAAAATAAACAACATTGTCAATATTATGGTATTCCTGAATCTCTTCTACAGGATGTTAGATTTTTATTTAATTTACTTGAAATTAATCTCAGTGACCATGGATTAGGCCCATTTACCAATTTGAAAGCTAAAAGCAAAAAGATGACCACAGCCCAAAGTGACGTCTCATATATTGACGACTTTGTACATCTGTTATACTGGAACAAGAGAAAAATATATGTGAGATTGTTAGAATCTATTTTGTTTAGACCATCCGCCATCTTGTCGTGGTTTTCTGGCTGCTGGTCTTTTTCCCTGGTGCTGGGTTGTCTAAGGTCAGGTGATCGTATCACCCTTTATTAGCCAGCACCTGCCTCCCAGTCCTTGCTGGACATCAGTGTTAATCCGCTAGAGTTCTGCCTAGGTGCTTTGATAGCTTTCTGTGTTTGATATTGTGCAGTTCTGGGATATCTAGTTCTGCCTGCTTTGTTTTTTGGTTTTCCTTTTGTTTCTACAATTCCCTCTATTTTCCTACTGGGAGGTCACCTGTTTTTGTTACCAGTCACTAGATCGTTCAGGGATACCCTTCCCCCTACCTTTAGGTCATCATTTGAGTTTAGCCTAGGAAATGTCGGTGGGTCTATTCACAAGGAATAGGTCGCCCGCACCATCGTAGGATTTGTTGAGCCTTAAATGAGACAATCATATAACAATTAGTGTTGAGCATTCCGATACCGCAAGTATCGGGTATCGGCCGATATTCGCGTTATCGGAATTCCGATACTTAATTCCGATACTTTTTCAATATCGTATACCGGAATCGGAAGTTCCCATAATTCTTTGAGAGGCAATGTGATTTTAGTCAGCCAATGAGGAATCCTACGAAGTGTGGGCACATCCTGTAATGATGCGGTCATCTTAACTAATGGCATGGCTGTGATTGGCTGCTGAAATGATATCAGAATGCACTATAAAAGGCGCCGCAGCCATTTTAGCGTCACTGTGCTGTGAACTCAGTTAGGGACAGAACGCTGCTGTGCTGACTCTGAGGGACAGTTAGATATTGCGATTTTGTGTACTACTGTGCTTGAGGCAGGCTAGTTTACCAACCGCTGTGTAAAGCTTCATTTTGCCAGTGTTGTTTTAACAGCTCTGTGCAAGGTGTGTGTGTGACAGTGCAGGTGACGCTGCAGTTTGCTCTGCATCCACCGCTGTTTGTAGGCATCTGCACGTGTCACTTTTTTTTTTTTTTTTTTTATTTTATTTAGTGGAATTGGTGCAGCTCCATTATATTAGAAAAAAATCAAATCTATTAGTGTGACGTGCTTCCATCCGTATACAATACATTGGTTGCAAACACTATAGAAGTACAGAAAGGAGCTTTTCACAGATTGTGGACAGTTGTGTTTCAGTGTTCACTTCAGTCTGTGTTTTTTACTTTTTTGAGTGCAGATCACGCTCCAGTTACTTGTTCAAGCACTGCTGCTTGTACTCTGCTGAGCGTGTCTCAGTGGCTCATCCTTTTCATTTATCTCCAATTGGTTCTGCTACATTCCATTTAAAATAAATCTAATCTATTAGTGTGACGCGCTTCCATCCGTATACAATACATTGGTTGCAAACACTATAGAAGTACAGAAAGGAGCTTTTCACAGATTGTGGACAGTTGTGTTTCAGTGTTCACTTCAGTCTGTGTTTTTTACTTTTTTGAGTGCAGATCACGCTCCAGTTACTTGTTCAAGCACTGCTGCTTGTACTCTGCTGAGCGTGTCTCAGTGGCTCATCCTTTTCATTTATCTCCAATTGGTTCTGCTACATTCCATTTAAAATAAATCTAATCTATTAGTGTGACGCGCTTCCATCCGTATACAATACATTGGTTGCAAACACTATAGAAGTACAGAAAGGAGCTTTTCACAGATTGTGGACAGTTGTGTTTCAGTGTTCACTTCAGTCTGTGTTTTTTACTTTTTTGAGTGCAGATCACGCTCCAGTTACTTGTTCAAGCACTGCTGCTTGTACTCTGCTGAGCGTGTCTCAGTGGCTCATCCTTTTCATTTATCTCCAATTGGTTCTGCTACATTCCATTTAAAATAAATCTAATCTATTAGTGTGACGCGCTTCCATCCGTATACAATACATTGGTTGCAAACACTATAGAAGTACAGAAAGGAGCTTTTCACAGATTGTGGACAGTTGTGTTTCAGTGTTCACTTCAGTCTGTGTTTTTTACTTTTTTGAGTGCAGATCACGCTCCAGTTACTTGTTCAAGCACTGCTGCTTGTACTCTGCTGAGCGTGTCTCAGTGGCTCATCCTTTTCATTTATCTCCAATTGGTTCTGCTACATTCCATTTAAAATAAATCTAATCTATTAGTGTGACGCGCTTCCATCCGTATACAATACATTGGTTGCAAACACTATAGAAGTACAGAAAGGAGCTTTTCACAGATTGTGGACAGTTGTGTTTCAGTGTTCACTTCAGTCTGTGTTTTTTACTTTTTTGAGTGCAGATCACGCTCCAGTTACTTGTTCAAGCACTGCTGCTTGTACTCTGCTGAGCGTGTCTCAGTGGCTCATCCTTTTCATTTATCTCCAATTGGTTCTGCTACATTCCATTTAAAATAAATCTAATCTATTAGTGTGACGCGCTTCCATCCGTATACAATACATTGGTTGCAAACACTATAGAAGTACACAAACGGGCCTTTCACAGCTACTGAACATGGGTTTTTAATTTTTAACTAAAATATGTATTTTTTCAAATGACACAAATATAAGTAATGTTGAAGAGGAATAGTCCTACATCCATTGTTTGCACAATATTACAGGTGTACATCATGTCCCTTAATCAACAATGTATTATTATATTTACTTGTATGCTTTTATTTAAAAGCCAAGAACACAGAAGGATAACCTTCGCACTGCAGCTGTTGTCAAAGTTCAACCCACATTATGCACTTCCAACATTGCAGCATTTGAGGCATGATGTGAGTTGGATTGGTCAAAGTTATGGAGTGAGAAGGTTCACCATCAGTACCCTATAGCATAAGTATGCTTTTGTGTTAGCATTTGTGTTAGACATGTGGATATCTGCCATAATATGTCACAATTATTTAGTTACAGATTTGTTACCAACACTAATCATTGAATGGTTTTAAATTTGACGTTTCACTTGTTTACAGCTTAGAAATAAGGGTGTAGCCTGATATCTATGTGTAGCACTAGCCACTTTAACATGTCATGTTTTTTTAAACATGTGTAGCTAGGTAGCAGTAATTTTTGCCGGACACACAGCAGGGGAACAGCAGGCGTTACTGAACCCCACTATCACTATAGCTTGTGTATTGGTCTGTGGACACGACACTTCTGAGCAGCAACTGGCAGTGTTGTAGCCCAGGGAGTATAGCTCAGGTGGTAGAAAGATGAACATAACAGGAGACATGGAAAACGTTGCCAACCAGTTAGTTAATCTGAAACCGGACAGGCAAATTCAGGCGAGATCCATGCCTAGTTCATTTTCAGAAAAGTAAGCCGTTCTACATTATCGTAGGATAGTCGCATGCAACGGTCTGTTAGTACACCACCTGCAGCAGTAAAGACGCGCTCCGATAATACACTGGCAGCAGATCAAGCCAGCACCTCCAATGCATACTGGCTAAGCTCTGGCCATGTATCCAGCTTAGAGACACAAAACTTGAATGGGGAAGAGCCATCTGAGAGTACACTGAGAGGGCAAGACATGTAGTCTGTAACCATCTTACGGAAATGTTGCCTCCTGCTGACTGGAGCCGTCTCGGATGGTGTAGACATTGGTGGCGCTGCCACAAAACTTCGACACATTTGGAACATACTGTTCTTGCCCTGTGCAGAGGCGCTGCTTGTGCTCCCTCTTGTTGCAGAGCTGTCTCCACTGCCTCGACGCACAGAGCTGCTTTGTAAATCAGTAGCAGCAGCAGTGCTCTCGGCTGGAATGGAGAACATTATGGATTGCACCAGTGTGTCTTGGTACTTCCGCATTTTACGCTCCCGGTTCAACGGTGTGATGAGGCTTTGTAAGTTGTCCCGGTAGCGAGGGTCTAGGAGGGTGTACACCCAATAATCAGACGTGGTGTGAATGTGTTCGATGCGGCGGTCGTTTCTCAGCCACTGCAGCATGAAATCAACCATGTGCTGCAGACTCCCAACTGGCCAAGAAACGTTGTCCCCTGCAAGAGGCGTCATCTCCGCCTGCTGTGCATCACCCCACCCTTGGTCTACATACTGACTAGAGCATTGTCTACCTCCCTCTGGAGCGATGTCTTCCTCCTCCATTGACTCCTCCTCATCCTCCTCACAAAGTCCTTCAAATACATATAAATTTACAAAATTTAAAACTCAAAATTTAAAAACTTTGTATCATAATTCTGTAACATCAGTTTATGGAAACACAATAGCATTACAAAAGGATAGACAAAAAATGTACATTATGTGCTTTGTAAATACATTAAAAGTTTGTAATGGTTATGAAAATATAGACAGCGACTCTGGAGGTTCAATTGTTGATACAGCATGGTACTTTGAAAGTCCTCCAGCCCTTTGTGAGGAACCACGTTGCGCTGACTGTCCAGAAGGTGATGGAATTTGTGACTCCTCATCCTCCACCTCTTCCAAAACCTCATGCCTTAGTGCTTGCAGTGTTTTTTGAAGCAGGCAGATAAGGGGGACAGTCAGGCTGACTAGTGCATCATCTGCACTCGCCATCCGCGTTGACTCATCAAACGCACGCAAAACGTGGCAGATATCCTTCATAGAGTTATTCGCCACTCATTACACTGGCAGTGGCTGCCCATTCATTATAGGATCCAATTCTAATTACTGGTTCTCACCAACAAAGCTCTCCACAGCGCAGCACCCCCCTACATCTCCTCCCTTATTTATATTTATCGGCCTAACCGACTGCTGCACTCTGCAAACGACCTTCGACTAACCTCTGCACTAATCCGTACCTCCCACTCCCAACTCCAAGACTTCACCCGCGCTGCGCCAATCCTCTGGAATGCTCTACCCCAAGAAATTAGGACTATCCGCAATTTGGATGGTTTCAGGCGCTCCCTCAAAACACATTTGTTCACAGTGGCCTATCACATTCACTAATCAAAGTCATTCTATGTGTAATTCTGTGTGTGTAGCCCATTCACTATCTCCATGCATCCCTCACTTCCTTAAAATGGCTGGACCATCATTGTAAAAACACCATTGTATATAAACACCTGTACTTTGTATCTCCCACACCTCATTGTAGATTGTAAGCTTTCACCAGCAGGGGCGGCTGATTTTGCTTTAATTATTGTATTGTTAACGTTGTTACTTATGACTCGTGTTTTGAAACTGTTAAACTGTAAAGCACTGCGGAATATTATGGCGCTATATAAATAAATAATATTATTATTCTTATTATAGAGGCCCACTCAGTAGTGGTGAAGTGTGAACGGCGCAAATTGCGAGTTGACTGCGCCTGATGCAGCTGATACTCCATTACTGTTGGCTGCTGCTCACACAACCGCTCCAACATATGTAACGAGGAATTCCACCTGGTGGGTACGTCACATATGATGCGATGTTCATGAAGGTGAAATCTGCGTTGCAGAGCTGCAATCAGCGATCTTGCCATGCTGGAACGTCGCAAGTGAGCGCACTCTAGGCGGACCTTGTGCAGCAGTGCATCAAGATCCGGATAGTCCCTCAAAAAACTCTGCACGACCAAGTTGAGCACATATGACAGACATGGTATGTGAGTGAGGTTGCCAAGGCCCAGAGCTGACACCAGATTTCGGCCATTGTCACACACTACCAAGCCTGCCTGTAGATTCTCTTCCAAAAACCACACGTCGCTCTCCTGCTTTATGGCATTACAGAGCTCCTGCGCTGTGTGGCTAAGATTCCCCATGGAAATTAATTTCAGGATGGCCTGTTGACATTTGGACACGGCTGTGCTCATATCGGTCGCAACAGGTAAACGTTCACGGGTCCATGTGGAGGTAGACCGTGACGGCTCCTGCAGCGATGATTCTGAGGAACTGGAATAGGAGGAGGAATCAATGTGTACAGACTTGATTCCTGCAATCCTTGGAGTTGGCAGAACACGTACAGCGCCACTCGCAAGATCAGTACCCGGCTGCACAACATTGACCCAATGGGCAGTGAGGGAAAGGTATTGTCCCTGGCCATGGGTGTTAGAACCCTCTTGTTAGGTTTTGTTTCAGTTTGCTGGTCACATGACCTTTTTTCCCTATTTAGTCTGGCTCCGCCCTTCTGGCTTTGCTTGACTTCATTGTATTATCTACTGTTAAGCTAGCCGGGTGCTTAGGTGCCTTAATCTGTCAGTTTTGCTTGATGTTAGGATCACAAAGTATTTATTTTTCTGTTTAATTATCCATGCTACAATTTATGTTAGGAGGTGTCCACCTTTTCTCCAGTCCCTAGATCTTGTAGGGATTACTCCCTCGCAACTATAGGTCTTCGTTCACACTAGATGAGGACTTTAGCGGGTCTGGTCGCAGGATCAGGTTCCCCGTTGCATCGTAGGGATTCAGCTTAGTTGTATTGTAGGGACAGAATTCCCTTCTTTCCTTACTGGTTGTAGCAGATCATAACAATGGGTACTGGTCCACGCATCGGTGGTCAGGTGGACCTTGCTACTGAGGGCTTTTAGTAGCGCATGTTTAATTTTTCCCTCAACATGCTTTTGCAGACCAGGGACGGCTTGCCTGCTGAAATGAAATCGGCTTGGCACATTGTATTGTGGGATTGACAATGATATTCAGTTACGGAAACTGTCTGTCTCCACCAGCCTGAATCACAGCATTTCAAGGGACAGGAGTTTTGCAATGCCAGCATTCAGAGCCTGTGCTCGTGCATGGTTTGCGGAGTATGGCCATCTTTTATCCCATGCCTGTGCTACCGATGGCTGTTTTGTGGCCTGGGAGTGTGAGGATGACAGGGAACTTGCTGCTGTGTGTGGAATAACAGTTTGTCTCTGGACAACAGTGGCCGAGGTTCTTCCATGGCGATCCTGTGAGGAAGCATAACCAGCTGTGTGTGAGCTCGATGAAGAGGCTTCAACACAACCTGAAGATGTAGGTGCTGCTGTAGGTTGGCCTACATCTCTAGTGTGTCTTTGTAACTCAACTACGTGCTTTGTCCGCACATGTTTCCACATATTTGTGGTATTGAGGTGACTGACACTTTTAGCTATTTTTAATTTTTAATTACACAGCTTGCATTTCACATAGCAAATATCATGTGCAAGTGTGTGAAAAAAGGACCACGCAGTGCAAGTCCTGGGAGCGCACGTTTTGACTTTTGGAAGACAACTGCTCCGAACAGGTGCCAAACTGGAGGCTACAGGCAACCGAGTCTGCAGCCTAACTCTCCCTCCTGTTTGTACCGTTGGGGCAATGTCTTCCTCTATCTTCCTTCTATCACTAACCATTTCTCTAGGCCTCTCCCAGCTTTCAACCAAAGTACTGGTTCTCACCCACAAAGCTCTCCACAGTGCAGCACCCCTCCTACATCTCCTCCCTCATTTCTATCTATCGGCCTAACCGACTGCTGCGCTCTGCAAACGACTTTCGACTAACCTCTGCACTAATACGTACCTCACACTCCCGACTCCAAGACTTCTCCTGCTCTACGCCAATCCTCTGGAATGCTGTACCCCAAGAAATTAGGACTATCCACAATTTGCATGGTTTCAGGCGCTCCCTCAAAACACATTTGTTCAGAGCGGCCTATCACATTCACTAATCAAAGTCATTCTATGTATTCTGTGTAAGTGTGTGTGTGTCTCTAGCCCATTCACTATCTCCATCCCTCAGTCCCTTAAGATGGCTGGAACATCATTGTAAATGCACCATTGTATATAAACACCTATACTTTGTATCTCCCCCATCTCATTGTACATTGTAAGCTGTCACGAGCAGGGGCGACTTATTTAGCTTAAATTATTGTATTGTTAACGTTGTTACTTATGACTTGTGTTCTGAAACGGCTAAACTGTAAAGCGCTGCGGAATATGATGGCGCTATATAAATAAATATTATTATTATTCCTCTGAGCTGCTCCCACCACCTTCCTGTTCCTCATGCCATGTTGGGTCTTGGACCTCATCATCTCCACTACCCTCTTCCAACACCTGCTGTTGGGTGGTCTGGCCAGCACCATGCTCAACAGAAACTGGCACCTGGGTCTCATCATCATCAGATGCGTTCTGCGGTGTGCTGACCATCGGCACTGTCTCACCCGCCTCTTCAGATTCAGAGAGACACAGCTGTTGCGCATCACTGCATACTCCCTCTTCACATTACAGAATGCTGCTTGGCTGGGCCCCTGTTTGCAAGCCAATAGATTCTGAGAACAGAAGCAGACACTCAGCTGGCTCCTGTACAGAACTCTCTGACTGCCTGGGCAATTTGCCAGGCGGTGAAGAGACAGATGGTTGCCCAACAGTGCTGTGGTCCTGAGAGGAGGTGGAAGCAATTGAAGTCGATGCATTGGCTGACATCCAAACAACAACGGCTTCAATTTGTTCTTCCCGCAGCAGGGGGGTACTCCGAGCTCCTACAAAAGTGCGCATAAAGGAACGCTCACGGGGAAAACTGGTGGATGCTGTGTCACTGGGGGCCGCAGCAGCCACAGAATCCCCACGTCCTCTCCCTGAAGAAACTCCACGACCACGTGCCTTACTCCCTGCCTTCTTCATCTTGGTAGATTGATAAAGAAACTCTGAACAGTTATAAGGTCTAAGTGTGGTTATTCCGCAGAGACTGCAGTGAACACTGCACACAACTGTTCACTACCCAATGCGTCTCAGCAGGAAGGCAGTCTGTGCGTCAAAACAAAGGCACAAGCATACATCCATGTACCCTGTTTATAAAGCTATATAAAAAAAATTATGTAGTAGTGACGCACACTTTATTGAGGTACAGTATTACATCGCCATTCACCATCTGTGGCTATGCAGTCTCATCTATATATACCTTATCTATCTGTTGTCATGCTTCCAAGTCGACAGTCACAGTCAGCCATAAATAGCAATTTTCACTATGCACTATGCACTTTTGAAAGGTTATGTTTGTTAATAAAAATGATTATTGCCACATATTATGAGTATTACATGATGGAAATTGTATAATTTTGTAATAAAATATTTAGTGACATTATTCAGCAAATGGAACATTTTAGTAATATCACAGATAACTTGTAATGCTGATGATGTTTTGAAGTCAGACATTCATTGTCTATACAATAAAAATGGTGTACATACTGTTACTTATCCATCATTAATGGATTCAGATATGTACTTGTATGCTTTTATGTACAACCGTATAGCAGATTCCTTAACTAATTTATTTTGTGGTTTGCATTGCTGTTCAACATGTTAATGTATGTGTTTATGTTTGTCAATTCTTTATTTATCTAGATATTAGTTTAAATGAAATCATCATCTTATGGTAGTAAAGGTTATCTTTCTCTTGTTTGAAGTATAGACATTTAAAATTGACAGGTAACAAGGAAATTACTTGATCTAGTATTTAAACATCCTCCTTGACCCTGGGCTCCAACACCGCCAGTTGTTGCTCGGAAGTGCTGTTAGCACAGTCAACACTTGCTCCTGTGTTACTGGGGTTCAGTAACGTCAGCTGGTCCTCGGTTGTGCCATTGGCTCTTTTCCTTCTGCTGCCCCTCCGGGTTCCAGCACAGTCAGCTGGTCCTCGTTACTTGCATTGGCTCTTGTACCTTCTGCTACCCGTCCGGGTTCCAGTACCGTCAACTGGTTCTCCGCAGTGCCTTTGGCCTAGGTGCCTCCATCTCGGTATCCGAGTTCCAGCAACGTCTGCTGGTCCTTGGTAGTGCTTTGGAGCACAGGTACCTCCTGCTTAGTAACCGTGTCCCAGTAACGTCAGCTGGTCCTCGGTTGTGCCATTGGCTCTTTTCCTTCTGCTGCCCCTCCGGGTTCCAGTACCGTCAACTGGTTCTCCGCAGTGCCTTTAGCCTAGGTGCCTCCATCTCGGTATCCGAGTTCCAGCAACGTCTGCTGGTCCTTGGTAGTGCTTTGGAGCACAGGTACCTCCTGCTTAGTAATCGTGTCCCAGTAACATCAGCTGGTACAAGATTGTGCTACAAATACAAGATACGGAACAAGAGACACAAGAACAATAAGCAGAAGATCTAAAAGCAGAAGAACATGAAGTATAAGACCAAAATGAAGAGCAAAATATATGCTCTAAATTCTAAGCAGAAGAAGACTAAGCAGTGTATGGGGGTGAGTCCGTTCCTCCTCGTGGTGCCCCTGGAAAATGCCTGCTGCTGCAGGCTAAACTGAACACGGACAAATACTGTTGTAATTTAAATCTTTTGTGACAGCAAGAACGGAAGGATGAAAAATTCATACTTTGACAGATTACAAGTACAGGATTCTCTGTCACAAATAAGAATATGATGAAGAAGATGAAGCAGAATATGAATAAGAATAATAGTTTAATAAGAAGAATATGAGTAATGTTAACAAAGATGAATAGCAAGAAGTTTAAGAAGAAGATAAAGAAGGTGAAGATGAAGAATAATTTGATGAAAAAGATGATGCTGCAGAAGATTATGAAGGAGAAAGTGTGTGAAAAGTTAAAAAGGTGAAGATGAAGAGCATGGAAGTTGTGTAATATACATATTTGCCTAAATATAAAAAACGTTAACATTGTCAATTTCTTCGTCAATCCGAACATCTTTAAAAAAAAAATATTTATGCTATTCCATTTGATTGGGTTAAACATCTATGCCTTTAATGTCTCCTCAACCTTCCCCAATACATTCTACATTACTCTTTCTTGTTTTCCTTCATGTACAATTAACCAACAAGGCAAGAATGGGTTTTTTTTAATTTCGATATTTTGTTCCCATAGACTTACATGGGACTTCCGGTATCGGTATCGGGTATCGCCGATATTTTAGTGATATCGGCGATACCATTCCGATTCCGATACTTTAGGATATCGGAAAGTATCGCTCAACTCTAATAACAATAAATCCCTTTGACAAGGGGGAAAAATTACTATCAAGTGTGTTCCACGATTTTGGGTGACAAGAACTGTTATCGAATCCTTGCATTAGACCCCCACCACACTTTACTTAAAAGAACTTAAAAACATACTTTTGGTGGGTCTTTTCATATATATAATATAAAAGAATGAGTATGATATAATTTTTCCTTTACACCCTATAATTTCCACATTTTACAGTCTCCGCAAGGTCAACAAAGGCCGCACTTAAAGAGAGACCCATTGTCTCCAGCATAGGTAGTTTCTGCCAGAATGCTGGTACTTACATGGATACCATTTTGAGACCTTTTGTATTATCTTTGAATTCATACACTAGTGAAACTAACGTCCTTTAGTTGGAAGATGGAAGAGATCACTTTGAAGTCGGATATGATGTGAGCTAGCATAAATGTGGAGGCCCTATTTTCGTCGATCTCACACAAGGGTTTGAAAGTAGAAGAATATTATCTTAGGATACAGTGCCTCCACATGAAGGTTCACAATGAAATTGTCCTCAAGGTTTTGCGTTTTTGCCTTCCCAGTAATTTTTTTTCTCTTTTTTTTTCTCTTTGACAGGAAATGCCCCTGCACCCTCCATATCCTAACTTGCTCCTGGACTGGTGGGAGGAAACAATAGTGTTTTGCAAATGGACACATCCATTTGTTGAAAATATAATGATGTGGTGACACATTATATCAATGTCGTTTTCATAATTTGGAGAGGCGGTACATCTGCATTTTCATCTTTTGTGCGTAGTCTGAATGCCAACAATTTAGGCTTACAATTCACATTTGAAACCAATCTATATTTTTTGGACATTCTTTTTGAGATTGCTTCAGGGGGCACATACAGGTAGTCTATCTCTACCAACTTACTCTTGATATGGGAAGCACAGTCATCCTGTAAACATGATAAAAGGCATCCCCATGGGCTAGTACCTCAGAATTCAGGGAAACTGTTCAGATCACACTATCGTCAAAAAACAAGCCGAAGACCTGAAGCACAGGTTCCTTGAAAGGGGATACCCCAAGAGTGCTATCACTAAAGCATTTAATATTGCCAACCAAAGGGAAAGGGCATAATTATTAACACCTATATCAGAGAGGAAAGAGGATAATGTTATAAGAATCATCACTACCTGTAACAATAATAATAATAATATTAATAATAATAATCTTTATTTATATAGCGCCAACAGCGCTTTACAGTTTAACAGTTTCAAAACACAAGTCATAGGTAACAACGTTACCAATACAATAATTAAAGCAAAATAAGCCGACCCTGCTAGTGAGAGCTTACAATCTACAATGAGGTGGGGGAGATACAAAGTACAGGTGTGTATATACAATGGTGCATTTACAATGATGGTCCAGCCATCTTGAGGGAGTGAGGCATGGATGGAGATAGTGAATGGGCTACACATACACACTTAAACATAGAACGACTTTGGTTAGTGAATGTGATAGGCCACTCTGAACAAATGTGTTTTGAGGGAGCTCCTGAAACCATGCAAATTGTGGATAGTCCTAATTTCTTGGGGTAGAGCATTCCAGAGGATTGGCGCAGCGGGGAGAAGTCTTGGAGTCGGGAGTGGGAGGTACAGATTAGTGCAGAGGTTAGTCAAAGTCGTTTGCAGAGCGCAGCAGTCGGTTAGGCCGATAGATAGAAATGAGGGAGGAGATGTAGGGGGGTGCTGCACTGTGGAGAGCTTTGTGGGTGAGAACCAGTACTTTGAATTGGATCCTATAATGAATGGGCAGCCAATGTAAGGACTGGCGAAGAGCGGACGCGTCCGAGTACCGATTAGCCAGATGGATGACCCTGGCTGCTGCATTAAGGATGGACTGGAGAGGGGATAGTCGAGTAATGGGGAGGCCAAGTAATAGAGCGTTGCAGTAGTCCAGGCGGGAGTGGATCAATGCTACAGTGAGGGTTTTTGTTGTTTCCATAGTGAGAAAAGGGCGGATTCTAGAGATGTTCTTTAGGTGTAGACAGCAAGAGCGGGCAAGAGATTGTATATGGGAGGTGAAGGAGAGATTGGTGTCAAACATAACACCCAGACAGCGAGCCTGCTGCCGGGGTGTTATTATGGTGCCGCCCACAGAGAGGGAAATGTCAGATTTAGGGAGGTTAGTAGACGGCGGGAGCAGAAGGAGTTCAGTCTTGGAGAGGTTAAGTTTCAGATAGAGAGCGGACATGATGTTGGAGACTGCGGACAGACAGCCGGTGGTGTTCTGTAGAACAGCGGGGGTAAGGTCGGGGGATGACGTGTATAGTTGTGTGTCATCGGCATAAAGATGGTACTGAAAGCCAAATCTGCTGATGGTCTGTCCAATTGGGGCCGTGTAGAGAGAGAAGAGAAGGGGGCCAAGGACTGAGCCCTGGGGTACACCGACAGTGAGAGGAAGAGGAGATGACGTGGAGCCAGAGAACGAAACACTGAAGGAGCGGTCAGAAAGATAGGAGGAGAACCAGGAGAGAACAGTGTCCTTAATACCTAGTGACTGGAGCCTAGAGAGTAGGAGACGGTGGTCAACCGTGTCGAAAGCTGCAGAAAGGTCGAGAAGAATGAGCAGAGAGTGGTCGCCGTTACGTTTTGCTGTAAGAAGGTCATTGGTCACTTTGATGAGTGCAGTTTCAGTCGAATGTAGGGGGCGGAAGCCGGACTGTGAAGGGTCTAGGAGGGAGTAAGTGGAGAGGTAACGTGTGAGGCGGGAGTAGACTAGGCGCTCCAAAAGTTTAGAGATGAAGGGGAGATTGGAGACCGGTCTGTAGTTGTTTGTGCAGGAAGGGTCAAGAGCGGGTTTCTTTAGTAATGGAGTAATGATGGAGTGTTTGAAGGAGGATGGGAAAATGCCAGAGGAGAGTGAGAGATTAAAGATTGTAGTTAGGTGAGTTGTGACAACTGGAGAGAGAGACTGGAGGAGATGTGAGGGGATGGGGTCGGTAGTGCATGTAGTCGGACGAGAGGAAGAGAGGAGTCTGGAGACTTCTTCTTCTGTGATGGGATCAAATGTGGAAAGTGAGCCAGGGGAAATGCAGGGTGGGATGGGAGTCACAGCACTTGGTGGTTGAGAGCAGATTTCCTGACGGATAGTATCTATTTTTTCTATAAAGTGGGAGGCCAGGTCGTCAGCACAAATGTCTGTGATAGGGGCTTGTGCTTTTGGCCTGAGGAGGGAGTGAAAAGTGTCAAAAAGTTTCTTGGGGTTGTTGGCTAGTGAGGAGATCAGTGTGGTGAAGTAGGTCTGTTTGGCGAGGTGAAGGGCAGCATTATAAGTTCTTAACATGAATTTAAAGTGGATGAAGTCTTCTGGTGTGCGGGTTTTTCTCCAGAGGCGTTCAGCACTCCTAGAGCATCGCTGAAGAAGTCGAGTTTGCAATGTGAGCCAGGGCTGTTTTACTGTGTGTTTGGAGGTTCTGAGGGTGAGCGGTGCTACTTGGTCAAGGGTGCTTTTAAGAATGTCATTGTAGTGATGAACAGCCAGATCAGGACAGGAAAAAGAGGAGATTGGGGACAGCGATGAGTGTAGGGAGTCTGAAAGTGTCTGAGGGTTAATGGCTTGTAGATTTCTGAATGTGTGGTAGGTAGGAGTGCGCTGGGGTGGTGGAGGATTTGTGAGCGTGAAGGAGAGAATGTTGTGGTCAGAGAGTGGAAGCGGTGAGTTATTTAGGTGGGAGATTGAACAGAGGCGGACAAAGACCAGGTCAAGGGTGTTGCCATCCTTGTGTGTCTCAGAGGTTGAAAGCTGTGAGAGGCCTAGAGAAGTGGTTAGTGATAGAAGCTGAGATGCAGATGTGGAAGTAGGGCTGTTAATGGGGATGTTGAAGTCTCCAAGGATAAGGGTTGGTAGTTCTGAGGACATGAAGTGCGGCAGCCAGGCTGAGAAGTGGTCAAGGAACTGGGTGGGTGAGCCTGGGGGCCGATATATGACCGCTACTCTGAGGGAGAGGGGATGGAAGAGCCTGATGGTGTGGACCTCAAAAGAAGGGAATGAGAGTGATGGAATTGGGGGGATGACCTGGAAAGTGCATTGTGGGGACAGGAGTATGCCAACTCCACCACCATGTCTGTTTGTGGGTCTCGGGGAATGGGAGAACTGTAAACCACCATAGGAAATGGCAGCAGGGGAGACAGTGTCAGAATCCTGAATCCAGGTTTCAGTGAGGGCCAACAGATTAAGAGAGTGGTTCAGAAAGTAGTTGTGCAGGAAGGATAGCTTGTTGCATGCAGACCGTGGATTCCAGAGGGCACAATTGAAAGAAGGAGATGAGGGAGTGCAAGTAATATTAATAAGATTATTATGGTTTCGGTATGAGGTAGGGTAGGGATTGAGGTTGGGGGATGGTGGACTAGGGTTGGGGGAGATGTCCCTGAAATCAGTAGGAGTAGGAAGATAAAGAGCAGGTAGTTGTTGGAATTGTGAGTAGGTTTTTTCTGTGATGTGTTTGGGCAAGATGGGCTGAGGTTTTTCAGGAAGGTGAGGAGTGCATGGGAGCTGTACATGGGAGAGGGAAGGATAGAGGGGCTCATGTGTATGAGTAGGGATGGAGGGGGATGGGGCGGTGAATGTGGATGGCAAGGGAACACAGGAGAAAATAGATAAAGTACATAATGAAAAATAATGCAAAGTGTGGGGTACCTGATTCCAGCCCTGATTAACTGCCATGAATAACTGCCGTTTTCAAGATGCTTTTCTTCTGTGATGCTTAACTTCTGGGATGCATGCGCCCCCACAATGCATGCGCCCCTTAGACTACTCCTAAATATATAGTCCACACTACAGGGTCAGGAAAGTGGGATTGTGGGAGCTGCTTTGGGATAATTTGCCAGCTGGGGCCAGCACACCAGGGGGTGGTTAGATCATCAAAGGCACTAGACCTGGCAACATCTATATGTTATAGCACTTTCCACCTGATAGCATCTACAGAGGCCCCAGTCACACGAATACACAGCAGTAAGTATTAAGCACAGTGCAAAAATGAATTATACTAAAGTTTTACCAGGCACATTAAACTATGTTGCAAATGGTACAAGGGGCAATAGAATATGGTTAATATTCCGCAGACAAAGGGTTTCACAGTGTTGCACAATGAATGTAATGAGAGTTTGAAATTTACATTGCTATATATTTCCACATGCAAGACAGAAGGGGCTTGTGTCATTCAGCTGCTTGCTGACAATGAATGGAGTGCATACATGCAGAGAGGATCAATTCAGAGGATGAATGATTTGGTTACCATTGCTATATATTTCCACATGCAAGACAGAAGGGGCTTGTGTCATTCAGCTGCTTGCTGACAATGAATGGAGTGCATACATGCAGAGAGGATCAATTCAGAGGATGAATGATTTGGTTACCATTGCTATATATTTCCACATGCAAGACAGAAGGGGCTTGTGTCATTCAGCTGCTTGCTGACAATGAATGGAGTGCATACATGCAGAGAGGATCAATTCAGAGGATGAATGATTTGGTTACCATTGCTATATATTTCCACATGCAAGACAGAAGGGGCTTGTGTCATTCAGCTGCTTGCTGACAATGAATGGAGTGCATACATGCAGAGAGGATCAATTCAGAGGATGAATGATTTGGTTACCTGTGTGAAGAGAGAACATGAATGTTAATTCTTTGCCATGAATAACTGCCGTTTTCAAGATGCTTTTCTTCTGTGATGCTTAACTTCTGGGATGCATGCGCCCCCACAATGGTGCTAAGGAGATTAGGTCCATACTGGAAAAATACAGGCCGATCCTCCAAATGGATATTGAAATAGGTGATTCTATTGCATCTTACCCTCAAATCGTCTTTAGAAAAGGTAGATTTTTAAGTGATAGACTCATACACAGCCATTATGTACTCCCTACAAAACCAACAACCTGACTTCCCTCTGATATAACCGGTTACTATAGATGCGGGGACTGTGTTGTTTGCCCTTTCCTCATGGTGACTAAGACATTAAGGAGAACTGTCACAAATAGAACATTTTGCATAAAATCTTATATTAATTGCTTTACTAAAGGGATTATGTATAAGGCCACTTGTGTAGGTGGATTCTAGTATATAAGCAAGACAGCACGTGAATTTCAAAGAAGAATCTCAAAACAGGTTAGAAACATCATAAACAAACATAATAATACAATAGCCAGGCGCATTAATTCCAACCATGGGAGTACCACATCTTGTATTAGTCTCATAGGTATTGATAAGGTAAAAAAAAACCCGCAAGGGGTGCTGACTGGAACAGAGCCATCTTGCTATGTGAGTCAAAATGGATCAACCATCTTAGGATCGTCATCCCTTTTGGTTTAAAAAAAAACAATTTTCCTTTAGCTGTTTTGTATAATACCATTAGAACACAGTAGAACCTATTTTAGGGATAAATAGCGAGGGACAGCCACCAATGAGCGGGGGTGCCGTTGTGTAGGTTTTTGGATGCAAACTCCTACTTGTAGGTAGTTCTAAGTCTTTAAATTGGGACAGTTTGTTTAAGATGTAACTCGTCCAAGATCTCGTATCTTTCAGTGGGTGTCTGTGATGGGGAATATTCACTCTGATATTCTCTCTTTATTGTTCTCTCCTCTCTATGAAATTTTAAATTAAGATTTCTCTAATTAAGAAATGACAGTAAACAGGAACAGTGGAAGTCAACATAAGGTCTGGAAGACCAAGCAAAATTTCAGTGAGAGCCGCTCGTAGGATTGCTAGAGAGGCAAATCAAAACACTTGCTTGACTGCAAAATACCTTCAGAAAGGTTTAGCAGACTCTGGAGTTATGTTACATTGTTCTACTTTTCAGAGACACCTTCACAAATATGGCCTTCATGGAAGAGTCATCAGAAGAAAATCTCTTCTGCGTCATCACCACAAAATTCAGCACAAGAAGTATGCAAAAGAACATCTAAACAAGCCTGATACATTTTGGATACAAGTCCTGTAGACCAATGAGGTTAAAATAGAACTCTTTGGCCACAATAATCAAAGGTATGTGTGGAGAAAAGGGGCAAAGAATTTCAGGAAAAGAACATCTTGCCAATCATTAAGCATGGGGCCAGATCAATCATGCTTTGGGGTTGTCTTACAGCCAATGGCACGAGAAACATTTCATTAATAGAGGCAAGAATGGATTCAATGAAATTTCAACATATTCTTGATGCAAACATAACATCATCATTAACAAAGGTGAAGTTGAAAAGAGGATGGTTTCCACAAATTTCTTGATGCAAACATAACACCATTATACTTTCAAAAGGGATCCTACTAGGTACTAACCATGCAGAGAGACCAAACCTTTGTATCCGCCCATTTTCCTTTTTGCAATTTTTAAAATGTAAAACATAAAAATATATTTTTTTGGGCCTAAAATACAAATATAATGTGTCATCTTTAACTTTAGGTGTTTGAGAGATCATTTAATCTGCAACTTGCTTCACTGTTCACAATAACAGTAATTTTGACCAGAGGAGCCCAAACTTTTACATGCCACTGTATGTCATAGAGCCTTAATGTTTCCCAAAACCAGTCTCTATACATATTTAGCAGATGCCAACTTTATTTATTGTGTTGAAGTATGACTTAGTGAGGATTGTTTTCATAATTTTATTATATATCTCTAGTTAGCGAAAATTGTTATTGCGCTATACTATATAACATTTGTATATATGGTTATCAGTGTGTAGTTAATACTGGCCTTATTGACTTTAGTGGACCTAAAAACGATTATGTTTTAGATACCCATACATTGCTTTTTACATTTATGAATACCAGTGGGTCTATTTCCTATGTTGTTCTATTGCTAGGTTTCTTAGAAAATTTCTACCAGAAAAAATTAATTGCAAATCTGAAATAAAAATCAGATCAGACTAATTGTATGTATAGAAAAATCCACATAGAAATACTATTGCTTCTGAACATATTCTTAAAGACTAGAGTTGAGCGAAACAGGTCGGTCAAATTCAAAAGTCGCCGACTTTCGCCAAAGTTGGATTTCGTTGGCCGAAACCCGACCATAGCGTGCAGTCGGCCATGTGGTCGGCAAAACGAGCGCCAAAGTCGAATTTCCCAGAATTCTTTCAGGCGCCTTTTTTCAGCCAATGAGCAAGGACATACACTGTGGGCAACGAGATGACATGGGCAGCGTCCACCACCATCTTAGAGAAGGGCATTGTAGTGATTGGCTTGCTTTGGGGGGCGTCATAGTGTCTATAAAATCCCTGACCGCCGACCGCCATTTTATTCCTGCCGATATTAACAGTAGGGAGAGGTTGCTGACGCTGTTTATCAGTAGGGAGAGAGTTAGGGCTGGAAAGAGAAGTTCTTCTGTGCTTGTGCTGATAGCAATTGTGCTGTACAGTTAGTGTGCAGTGACAGAGGAGGATTTTCTTGTGTGCAACAGCGCTGGTTATTAGGCTGCCTGATAGCTGTATTGCTGTGTGTACACTGCTGTGCAGACTGCTTTTTACACAGCACTAATACTTTTATTCTTTTTTTCTGCACAGTTACTGAGCATTCATTTTTTCCCACACCTCATAGAGGTGTACGCTCCTCACACACTACCGTGTACCGGCTGGTATCATGGACAAATACATGCTGACTATCTGTGTGTGACTCCGGAAATATATACGGAGATTGAAATTTTCCCCTACACCGTATACAGCTGTATGCTTCTGAGACAGTACCGTATATCTGCTCTTTGTATTACGGTCAAATCCACTGGGGTCGGATTTTCGACTCCGACTCGACTTTTTCCGTTGGTCGACCGACTTCGTTCGACTCGACTTTTGGGAAAGTTAGGTGGCCCGAAACCCGACTCGACCCTCCCGGAGCCAAAGTCGCTCATCTCTATTAAAGACATTATCCCATGAACTGAAAAAAACAAGCAAAACCCTCATGAGTAATTCATATAAATACTTTAACCGTAGATAGTATAATTTTCACACCGTTCGTCCTCTTTACTGACTCCTCTTCAATTTTGATGTATCTCCTTTTGTGGATGGGCAGCAGCTTGTCCCACGTGACCAAGAAATAACTCTCTGAAGTTGATTGTAATCTGCTCCTCACCTCCTTTCTCCATCTCCTGCCTATGTCCACTGACCTGCAAAAAATCCCCAGCTCATATCTAGCCATTATCTATATTTGTTCTATCTAACTAATCGCGATGAGTGATCGATTTGCTGAGAATAAAATAAACTTCAAATTTTACCAAGAAAATGTAGTCTCCAGAATCCATTTTTTGTGATTCATTTTTAGTGTATGCAGCTAATTTGCGGATGACCATATACTAAGCTTTGTAATTTTTACTATATCCTTAAAGAAGTTAAAGTATTTGTCCATCAAAGAAAACCCAAGTTTTGAAGGGTAGCTCCCCAGAAAGTTCCAGTAATAAGAGCATGCTGCACTACAGTTGAAAATGCAAATGAAAGTCATACCGATGTTGCAGCAGTCAACGTGACGGCAAAGTGAATGGGAATGGACACTCTTTAAAAATAGCAGAGAGTGCTGCTGCCATGTTGGCTGCTGCTACATTAGTAGAGTAACATCTGTAATATTCCTCCTCCCAAATATCACATGCTTTTCCACCCCCATTGCCACAGCCATTGGTATAATGGGAAGTTTTAGGACCCTAATGCAGAATTTGCAATGGGTTCCAAAACTACTCCATACTATTTGATTGCAGTATTAGTGTATTTATAGGATGTACAAGAATCATGTTTGGCTTCATAGCCTTCACAAAAAAGCACATGGGCATATCGTCCAATCATGAAATTCCCATCTAAGAAAATTCACTAGATTTACTTACCAAAGGATAAACTCAGCACTGATATATGAGAAAATCACTTTCAATACATAAATATGTAGAGAGAGTAAGATAACATGTAAAAGTATATTTTATATTGAGAACTACAGTTATTATGGACGATTAGCTTTCTAGACTTATACATTGGGCCCAGCACAAATATTGTTCTCTTTCGGAAGATCTGAGTTTGCACTTTAATAAATCTTCTGTACAGTCACAGAATGCACAAATTAGTATTCAAGACCTGTAAGAAGAAGTACTCCTTTATCTGACCTCTTCAGTTTTTCATCCAATAATGATGTTTCTGGTAAGATATCATTGTCAGTACATTATTCATTGCACATCTTGGCTAACATCCACATGCTTTCAGAGTAACTTGGTCAGGCAAAAGAAGAATGGTACAGCTGGGATGAAATTTTCCTGGAGGGCATTGTAGCAATTAGATAGATGAATGACCATAAGTTTTAATTAGAACGCTAGGTACACATTCCATATCATTACTCCTGAAAACAAAGCTAATGCAGTGCCGAACGCCTTGGCTTTACAGAGCAGTCGATAACATAGAGATACAGAGATACACAATCTTTAGCTTGATGTATCATTTTTAACACTGCTGATTTCATCTACAGTATGTCCAAGTGTAAAATAATCACTATATATTTTCTCATGAACTTTTTGATACCAGTTCTATACATATAGTTACTGTAGAGTAAAGTGGTACTACAAGAAAAAATAAATTATCTTTGGTAAAGTTAGGGCATTCTATTATCTATCTATCTATCTATCTATCTATCTATCTATCTTTAAATATATTGGATACATTGTACATTATTTCATATACAGTCATGGCCAAAAGTTTTGAGAATGACACAAATATTATATTTTCACATGATCTGCTGCCCTCTGGTTTTTATGTGTGTTTGACAGATGTTTTTATCACAGACAGAAATATAATAATTGCAAACATATGAGTAATAAAAGCTTATATTGACAGTTAGAATGAGTTAATGCAGCAAGTCAATATTTGCAGTGTTGACCTTCTTCTTCAGAACCTCTGCAATTCTCCCTGGCATGCTCTCAATCAACTTCTGGACCAAATCCTGACTGATAGCAGTCCATTCTTGCACAATCAATGCTTTCATTTTGTCAGAATTTTTAGGTTTTTGTTTGTCCACCCGTCTCTTCATGATTGACCACAAGTTCTCAATGGGATTAAGATCTGGGGAGTTTCCAGGCCATGGACCCAAAATCTCTATGTTTTGTTCCCTGAGCCATTTAGTTATCACCTTTGCTTTATGGCAAGGTGCTCCATCATGCTGGAAAAGGCATTGTTGATCGCCAAACTGCTCTTGGAGGGTTGGGAGAAGTTGCTCTTGGAGGACATTCTGGTACCATTCTTTATTCATGGCTGTGTTTTTAGGCAAGACTGTGAGAGAGCCGATTCCCTTGGCTGAGAAGCAACCCCACACATGAATGGTTTCAGGATGCTTAACAGTTGGCATGAGACAAGACTGGTGGTAGCGCTCACCTTGTCTTCTCCGAATGAGGCGTTTTCCTGATGTCCCAAACAATCGAAAAGGGGATTCATCAGAGAAAATAACTTTACCCCAGTCCTCAGCAGTCCACTGCCTGTACCTTTTGCAGAATATCAGTCTGTCCATGATGTTTTTTCTGGAGAGAAGTGGCTTCTTTGCTGCCCTCCTTGAGACCAGGCCTTGCTCCAAGAGTCCAAGAGTCTCCGCCTCACAGTGCGTGCAGATGCACTCACACCTGCCTGCTGCCATTCCTGAGCAAGCTCTGCACTGCTGGTAACCCGATCCCGCAGCTGAAACACTATTAAGAGACGGTCCTGGCGCTTGCTGGTCTTACTTGGGCGCCCTGGAGCCTTTTTGGCATCAATGGAACCTCTCTCCTTGTAGTTCTTGATGATGCGATAGATTGTTGACTGAGGTGCAATCTTTCTAGCTGCGATACTCTTCCCTGTTAGGCCATTTTTGTGCATTGCAATGATGACTGCACGTGTTTCTTTAGAGATAACCATGGTTAACAGAAGAGAAACAATGATGCCAAGCACCAGCCTCCTTTTAAAGTGTCCAGTGGTCTCATTCTTACTTAATCATGACAGATTGATCTCCAGCCATGTCCTCATCAACACCCACACCTGTGTTAATGGAGCAATTACTGAAAAGAGGTTATCTGGTCCTTTTAAGGCAGGGCTGCAATGATGTTGAAATGTGTTTTGGGGATAAAGTTCATTTTCTAGCCAAATATTGACTTTGCAAGTAATTGCTGTTAAGCTGATCACTCTTTATAACATTCTGGAGTATATGCAAATTGCCATTATAAAAGGTGAAGCAGTAGACTTTGTAAAAATTAATATTTGTGTCATTCTCAAAACTTTTGGCCATGACTGTAGGTTATGTTTTACTAACCCATCCTCACTTTTCTTAATTGCTTCCAGTTGTGTCTCGAGACTTTAAAGAGGTAGTGTCATGCTCGTGATGGGAAAGTCCGGTGGACAGCCTAACACACACAAACAGTGGGATGGAAAAAGGGAGAGGAAGGCCCTAACAGAAAGAAGCGAGGGATGGGGCACCTCCTAACAACTTGTACCTATTTCTAAGCTCCTCTAACGCCCTATGTGGGTCCTTCTCCCTGCTGCCATCACATGCCTAGTCATTAGCTGTCACCTCACAATACCCTGGCTAGTGCACTAGCCAGCAAGGACTCTAGCCTCACCACTGCAGATGGTATCAACATAGGGGGTAGTAAGAAGCATGAGACAGACAAGGCAAGGAAAAATTAAAATTAGCTCCAGCCTCTGCTGCCAAGCTCCATATAGCAGAGGATACGGAAACAGGACACCAAACTCCTCAGGAGCTGCAGATACAACCTTGGCACCAGAGAGCCCCAAACTCCTAGGCTGGTCTTCAGAGACAAACTCTATTATCAACAGTCAGCTGATGCATCATGTGTAGTGTTGAGCGATACGATACTACAAATATCGGGTATCGGCCGATATTAGCTGTATCGGGCTTTCGATTCCGAGTACCGATATTTTCATCATATCGGATACCGGAATCGGATTTGTCACTGTCACTGTGAGTGTCCGTCGGTCGGGTCTGTCAGGAGTCACTTACCTGGCAGAAGATCTCCGGCGGTCACGTCCTGGACTGCTTGATGGCCGCCATTATCTTCTCCCTGGCGGTCACATGCAGTTTTTCGCGATAACTGCAGTGACTGCAGGGTAATCCCGGCCGTAAACCAGTCCGATGACGTCACCGCCGGGGAAGCAGGTAATCAGCTGTGCTGCGCCAGGATGACAGGCTCTGCCTGTCATTCTGATGTAGCAGAGCTGGATCGTCGTGGGACACTCGTTACTATGGACTGCGTCGGACAGGTGGTATACTTTTTTTTTTTTTTTTTTTTTACAGGAGATCGATGGCGTCGCAGGATGAGACTGTAATAAAAGTAATGAAAACTGTGTTGTTTTTTTTTTATTAAATTAAAAAACTTTTTTATGAACATTCACCCGTCCGGGTACATCAACAATTTAACTATTTACATACAGGGACCCTGTCCGGGTTATTTATAATTCTTTGGCAGGGGTGTTCCAGGTACCACCTGGTACTCTTCTGATGCTTGCCAAACATCCGAGACACCAAGGACCACCAGGACCTGATGACGTCGTGTGGCCTGTACAGTCAAGTCGTGACCCGCTATCTGTGTCTGTGTGGCCACCTCTTTCATCTCCCTCCGGGTCTGGAACCCTATGTCCCGGACTGAACGAACCCCAGGGGGCCTAACAGGCGCCGGGTACGGGCCAGCTATACTTATCATGTCCATAGCTGGGGCTGCTGAGGAGACCACTGAGGGAGGCTGGGGAGATTGACGGCGTGGGGTGGGCACTTGTGCAGAGGCCTGGATGTGGGAGGCTGAAGGCTCCGAGGGTCTCACAGGTTCCTGACACTCTGGGGAGTAGGTGTCGCACCTGGTAACATTTAGGGCGTACCATCCATTGTAACCCCAGTGTCGGGTGTAAGTCACCAAGTCTCCTGGCAACAGGTCCCTCCCCGGGTGTCCTTCTGGGAGGTGAGCCTCCACGTCCCGCCGGGTTACAAAAACTTCTAAATAAAGTCCAGGCTCCTGGATGAAGCCCCAACCACCTTTCAATTTAAAGTTCCGTACTGCACCCTTACGCCGCGGCTCCCACAGCGTTCCTTTATCTTTTCTCATCCGGTCCTTATCTGCCCGGTCCTTCTCCAGGTTACGTTGCCGAAGCTTTTGGGTTTCTCGCTGCTCCCTTTGTCGCTCTGCTTCCCGCTCCCAACGTCTCCACTCTTCCTCCTGATGCCGGTTGAAATTCTCCTCCACCAGCAGCTCCATGTCTCCACCATCAAACTGCAGCTTACAGTGTCCGGTTTGCGGCAGCTCTCCTGGCGCCCCCCAGTCCTGGCGGCGCTCACCTGCGGAGGAAGCAGCCGGCTCTGGAACAGATGACAGTCGGGGCTCCGGTACAGACAGGTAGACCTCTGGTGCCTGCGCGGCCTCCTCCATGAGGACGGGTGTCGCTTCTTCTGTCTCAGCGACGGGGGCAGACAGCGGGATCTGGGGTGCTGCCAGTGCAGAGTTTTTTGCAGGAACGGGTGCCTCCACTGCGACAACGTCAACCGGATCACATTGCAAGGGCTGGGATGCCCGCACGGACTCCTCTACTAGAACGGGTGCCTCACCTTCCGGTACAGACACTTCAGGTAAGAGGGATTGGCGCCGCTCCAAGTTTAGTTTTAGGGCACGCCAGCTGGCTTCCATCCTGGCGACCTCCTCCCGGTGCCGGGCCAGGCCTCTTAGGGTATCCTCCGCTTCTTGCAGCGTAGGAGGGTTTCCAGGCCGGGTGCCCAACGGTGGTTCCGTGGCGATCGGGTCGCTTCCGTGGGGGGAGAGCTCTGACTGCTCCATCCCTTCACACTTCTGCTCATGTCCATTAGCAATCTCTGCCAAGTCACATGTGTCATTAGCATCTGGAGAGGGCCCCTCTTTTGTAGTGAGGCGGGACCTTCTTGTTAGTTTCCGCACACTGAGGAGGATGAGGATGCGGAACTGAAGAGCTGTGGGGCACGATCTTACATTGCAGTACCATTTACAGTGGTCGGCCATCGTTTTCACGCCACTGAGTGAGTGTACACCCACGAAGAGCACGCCCTTCTTCTTCACCAGTGCCTCGTCGTGACGCAGATATGGCTGAAAAATGGCAAATACATTCTCTGATGATTTTAGCAATTCTCAAGCACAAAACCAGTTCAATTCAGGCACACAGGACTCGCTTATAGCGAGCTACAGAATCCTGTTTGTGACGCCCAAGTTGAGTCGCACAGAGCCAGAGGTTTTGGGGGTACTCGGCACCGAGCCCGTCGACTTCTATGGGGTATGTCACGGCTTTACCCGGCAATTGAATCAGAGTCTATTTTACTATGTAGAAGTGTATAAACTATAAATATATGTATATATATATATGTCACAATGACATGTATATATATATATATATGTATTCTATGTGTGTATATTTTGTGTTTACAATGAAACAAAGGGTTTTTTTTGTTGCGATATTTTGTTCCCATAGACTTACATGGGACTTCCGGTATCAGAATCGGATATCGACGATATTTAGTGATATCGGCGATACCATTCCGATACGATATTTTTAGATATCGAGCAGTATCGCTCAACACTAATCATGTGACTATTTAAAGGATGGTAGGAGTGGTCACCACCCACATCAGCTAACCAGCAACAAAGCAGCAGCCAGCAAGGAAACTGACATTATCCCTTGCTTGCCCAAAAGTAAAAGCAACATTTAAATTAAAGCAGAACCAGAGCTGTCATGACTCCAAAAATGAATTGTGTCAGGTAGGTGAAAATAGATTAATTTTAAAAGAGCTCAGACCGGTAAAAAAGGGAGGAAAACTGATTTCCAGCAGTGTCTGCTCCAATGCCTATCTAGTCCCCCTTGGCTTTAATTTGTAGTCATTTTTGACTTATCGGAACTACCAGGAAGAGAAATTGCTGGATGAAACTTGTAATTATTTGAGCATGTATGCTTGCAATGGAAGATTATTCATAAGTTGAATTGAACCAAAAGATTTATAGGAACCCGGTCTCGTGGCCATGTTGGTATTCCATGGCAGCTGAAACCAGAACATTGCAAAACTGCTGCTACATGCAAAATCCTCAGTGCCTCTTCTGATTAATAGGAAGAGCTGTAGTTTAGGTGTTGCTCAGGAGATAGAAAATAATGGGATGGGAGATGGCATCAGAAAAGAACTTGCTCAGGGAAGGAGCTGGTTAACAACTGACAGAAGAAACAGCAAGGTGTCAGTGCGCTACTTGGTAAAAAGGTACAATGCTCAGCGAATTTTGAGTTACCTTTATAAGCTAATATATTAATACGTTTTCAAGTGTTTTTTACATAATTTGTATATTATAACAAATGTATACAATCTTACCCGCTTTCACTGCCAAAATACAGCCATTTAAACAGCCCTTGGCATGAACTCTGTATTTATACCTGAAGAAGGCACCTCTTCTAAGCCGAAAATCGGTTTGTGATCTGTGTAACGTGGACTTTCAATAAACGTGACTCAAAATTTGCTGAGTATTGTACTGTTTTACCAACATCTTGCCATTTCTTAGTACCGTATATACTCGAATATAAGCCGAGATTTTCAGCCCATTTTTAGGGCTGAAAGTCCCCCTCTCGGCTTATATTCGAGTCATATACCAGGGAGTCGGCGGAGGAGGGGGAGCGCAGCTGTCCTGTATACTCACCCTTCCGCCGGCCCGGTCTCTGCAGCCCTGCACCTCTCCCACGGTCCCGGCGCCAGTATTCAGCCTTCAGTGTTACCGCTCATTAAAGTCATGAATATGCACATATTCATGACTTTAATGAGCGGTAACACGTGACCGCTGAACACTGGCGCCGGGACCGTGGGAGAAGAGCAGGGAAGAGACGCGCCAGCGGAAGGGTAAGTATAAGCGATACTTACCTGCCCCGTTCCGCTGTGTCCTTGGGTCCTCTTGCTGTTATGATCAGGCAGAGGGCGCGATGACGTAGTTACTGTGCGCAGCGCCCTCTGCCTGTTCATTGACTGCTGGAGGACCCGGAAGATGGCGGCGAGCAGCGGTGACAGGTAAATATCGCTGGTGCCGGGGCCCTGAGCGATCGGTGACACCGGCACCTGTCCCCCATAGCGCGCCGGTGTCCCCGCCTGCTCAGGACACAGGCACCTGGCCTCCCAGCAACGAGAGGTGAGTATACCTTTTTTTTTTTTTTGGTTGCAGCAGCAATTGAGGTCTATACTGTGGAGCATCTATGGGGGCATAATCTATGGGGCATTATCTATGGGGGAATAATCTATGGGGGAATAATCTATGGGGCATTATCTATGGGAGCATAATCTATGGGGCATTATCTATGGGGGCATAATCTATGGGGCATTATCTATGGGGCATTATCTATGGGGGAATAATCTATGGGGCATTATCTATGGGGGAATAATCTATGGGGCATTATCTATGGGGGAATAATCTATGGGGGCATAATCTATGGGGTATTATCTATGGGGCATAATCTATGGGGCATTATCTATGGGGCATTATCTATGGGGGCATAATCTATGGGGGAATAATCTATGGGGCATAATCTATGGAGCATCTATGGGGGCATAATACATGGGCAGCATATAGGGCATAATCTCATTTTCCACCCTAGGCTTATACTCGAGTCAGTAAGTTTTTCCAGTTTTTTGGGTCAAAATTAGGGGGGTCGGCTTATGCTCGGGTCGGCTTATACTCGAGTATATACGGTAGGTTCCACAACATCATAATGTTATGTTGCAAATGCATGCTTGATGTCAAGGGAGCTCACTAACCAGAAGAGGAGCTGGGGATATCATGGGCAGTAGGAAGCTCTCAGTGCACTAGTCCAGAAACAATAGAATAATTACATGGCTGCTGGAACCTTGTCCTTTTTAAACATTTTTGATCAACTCTGATAAGTATTGATTTTTTTATGATGAATCAGATGAGTATCCAAAAAACGCAATTGTTCAATCAATATTAATCTAATTTTAATGTTTTAAATGACTGTCCTTTGTTTGGTTTTAAATATCTTGAAATAAATCTAGTGGACAGCGCCAGAGACTCCAATTTTTCTACTCGATGTGTATCTTCTACTCCGGACTTATCTGACATTCTGGATTGGAGCAGTGGCTGTGCTTTGGTGCATTGCTCACAAAGGCGGATAAAAACTGTAGGGTAACAGAGTGCACCAGGTCTCCCCTTCAGCAGCGTGCTGGTTTCCAACGTACACATCGGGTTTCCAGGCGCCGCCTGGCGCCTGGAAACCCAATGTGTACCTTGGTTACCAGCTGATCGCTGGTCTCCTGCCTGCCACACGCAGCGATGCGTGCTGGCCAGCAGGAGACCAACGATCAAAAAAATGTCCAGGACATTCAGCGACGAGGAGCAGGAGGCTGATTGTTGCTGAATGTCATACACAGCGATATCGCTGAGGAGATCGCTGTTGCATCACAAAACTAGTGACTCAGCTGTGTGTGAAGGGGGCTTTACTGTCAAATGAGTAAACACCAAAATAATTAGCAATTGATATGTTTATTTCCCTTTTTAGATCTTGAATCGGGAACAAAGAAAAGTTAGGCCTCTGGCTGCCACCAACTGTAACCCAGAGGCCTTTATTTATAACAAAAACAGTGATTCCACATAGATCCAAATGGTGATGACCAGGGTTTTTCTACAACTCTGTGCCTCAGTTTAACCTATGGCAACCTGACCATGGAAAAAAGTCTTTTTATTTATTCAACAATAGATTTTGTTCTACGTCTCTCTCTACAAACTTGTACATTAACCTCAGGCTTTAAATAAAAACTCAAACTACATTGTTATGGGTATTTGATGTTCTTCTCAAGCATTTCACTTATTTTGACACATATTTCACATTTGAAATAACTCTTAAATTTGTTTTAGGGGACGGTGGGGGCTGCAGATACCTTAACTCCTCTTTCTTGTTCTCTATGTGTTTTGCTATCATATTTTCAGATCTCTCCTATATGAAAGCTTTGTAGCGTGAGATAAAATGTTATTGCAATCAGAGGATTAGCTCAGGCAAAGCGAATCATCCTCGATTATACTATGAACTGTAGAGACGGTTGTGGGAAGCTAAACTTCAGGAGGTAAATTACATGACAAAGATTTAATAGAGAAAAGTCACATATTGTGAAGGATTAATAGTGACATTATGTGAAGGGTCTTTGAAGTTTGTGCTAGAATGATTTTTAGTCCTTGGAACATTGAAATTGATTTTAAATAAAAGTAATAATGCAGGTAAAATATGCAGGATTTCTCTTTTCTCCTTAATAATAAAATAAAAATCATTATATAGGTGTAATAATATTTGTATAGCTATTGTATAGGTGTTAGGCTCGGTGCACCTTTCATTCATGCACTATGGTCACGCGTAAGCCCCCATTCACTAGATATGTAGCAAAAGAGTATTTACCTGGCCTCCATCCAGCCGGTAGACCTCTACATGCCACTTATTTAAGGCTATGTTCCCATGATAAGTATTTGGTGAGTTTTTGATGTTACAGATTTTCCGCGCCTATTACATAAATTACGGTAGGTTACTTACATTTTTTTTCATTGCGTTTTGATCACATTTTTTAGATACATTTTTATCTAGTTTTGAAGCTGCGCTTTTTGTCTTCTGCCGATATGTCATGTTTGAAATAAAAGCTGCTTTATTTTTGTTGTATCCTAGTATTTGACTTTGACAAAACTTTATTGGTACACGCATGTGCAGATTGTGTTTTTAGTGGTTTCTACAGAGAAAAATGGACAAAAGCCTCATATGCATTTTTTTATCTTTGGATTTTCCGCATCTAATGTATTTCTATGGAGAAAATCCGCTTATAAAATTCAGCGTGCCCGCCAGAGAAATTGACATGTTGTGGATTTTAAACAGTCAGATAACACCGTGTAAAAAAAAGTGCAGCAGGCATGAGATTTCAGAAAATTCCATGTATTTTGCTGTAGCTGTAAGACTCTGCATTTTATATACTGAGTAAATTCGCAGAGTCAAAATGACCCCAAACATGTAGGCGATGTAACTAAGAGCAATGTTCAGTGTAAAGAAGAAAAAGGAGTCCTGGAAGTGATGATCCGGCTCCCACAGAGCCTTGACTCAACATCAAGTCTGTCTTTGATTACATGAAGAGATGGAAAGATTTGTGCAAGCGACATTCACAGAAGATTTGTAGTTAGTCCTCTAAGATATTTGAAACAACGTTCCTGCTGAGTTTCTTCAAAAACTGTGTGCAAGCATTACCTAGAAGAAATGATGTTGTTTTGAAGACAAAGGGTGGTGCATCAATTGTTTAGATTCAATTGTTCAGATTTTTTTTGTTCATTCACTTTGCACTTTGCTAATCGATAAAAATAAACTATTGACACTTCTATTTTTGAAAGCACTCTTATATTGCAGCATCTTTTCCAAACCTACCTAAAACTTTTTCACAGTACTTGCACATCATTGAACTGTATGGCATGCATTGCCCCTAGAGAACAGACGTGCACACATTATAAATAAGTCATCTGAACCCTTCGATTCCATAGTTTCATACTTTTTAAGGGTCAAAGTAGACTTAGATCCATTGAGTTTAACCTATAGTCTGACATTTTCATACAAAAGAAGGCAAAATCTCCATGCGACAGACACTAATAGCTTCATATTATGGGAAAAACTCCTTCCTGGCTTTACATAAGACAATCAGACAAGTTCCCTGAATCAATGTCTCATTACAGAATCCAGTCCCCGTAATCTGTAATATATTTCTCAAGAAAGGCATCCAGATCCCTCTTGAATTTTAGTAGTGAATCATTCATAGCAACATCATACGGCAGAGAGTTCCATAGTCTCACTGCTCTTACAGTAAAGAATCTTCATCTGTAATTATGATTACGCCTTTTCACTAGGCATGGAGGATGCCTCCTTGTCCCTGTTGCAGGTCTAGGTGTCAAAAAAATTATTAGAAGGATTGGCTTACCATCTAATGTCTATTTAATGTTTGAACATAATTTGTTCAACCTATGTAAGGTACTGCCACACTAAGCAATCCGCTAGCGATCTCGTTAGCGTTGCATACTAATGAGATCGCTAGCGGGATTGTTTCTATATCGCTAAATGCTGCCGATTTAGCGATATAGTTAACGACGCTATCGCCGTTAGCGATCTTCTTAACGACTTTAGCGGTACAAAAGTACCGCTAAATCGCTAAGAAAAGGTGCCACACAGCGATAAGTACTTACCCAGCGGGAGCGCCAGCGATGAAATAGGGTCCGGAGCGATTCCAGCGACGAGCGAGATCACAGCAGGAAGCTCGTCGCTGGAAGCTGCCGCACTGAACAATATCGCTAACGGGATCGCTAAATAGTGACGTTTTTTAGCGATCCCGTTAGCGATATTGTTTAGTGTGGCATACCCTTTAGAGAAAAAGGATTAGGATTGTTTAATTTCATCACACCAGTTCCTTTGTTCTGTTAGGTGTTTGTTGACAGCAGCTTACTTCCATCTCCCCATTCTGAGCAAATTCAGGCTCAGTATTATTGAGCATGGTGGCTCAGTGGTTAACACTGTTTCTTTGCAGCACTGGGGTCCTGGGTTCAAATCCCAGCAAGGAAAACATATGTAAGAAGTTTGTATGTTGTCCCTGTGTTTGCGTGGGTTTCCTCTGGGTTCACCAGGTTTCCTCCAACACTCGAAAAGACATACTGATAGGGAACCTAGATTGTGAGCCCAAATGGGGACAGCAATATCAATGACTGTAAAGTGCTATAGAATTAATGGTGTAAAATAAATAATAAATAAATGTATAAATGAGGAATAATTGTCGGCTGAATGAGCATTTGGCTGACACTTACTGAAAATCTATGGCCAACTTAACATATAGACTAGCTTGAAGTGAAGATCTTGCTACAGGAAACATCACATCATATTCATGTTGGTCTAACAATGTACTGTGGGGCTCAGACTCTCACATTATAGTGGGCCCCTAAAGTAACAATTAGCAGAGTTTACCCCACTTGAAGCATTTTTAACTATTACTTACCACTAGGATATATTTCCATGAGATCTGATTGATATTTTCCCTAGCCTTCATAAATATTAGATATTTGTAAGCTAAAAGATCATCAGCCAACAGCCATTTCTTCCTAGTCTTCCATAGACAAGAACGATCCTGTGTTTGCTCTGAGAGAGCCACTACCAGACTCCTTTGTCGGTGGTTTACAGAAGGATTGTCCTTTGGAAATCTGACCTGTTGGATCCTTCTCCATCGTAACACAATCTGTCCACTAATCCAGCCAAAATCAATAAGGGCGGCCAGCTTTAGTCCTATTTGTATGCAGGCCTCCAATAATAACAACCATTATAACCATTAATGTAATTAACAGTAGAAAAGCACATGTTCTATAAAGATAGAGGATAGACACGTGGCAGTACCATTTCCTCTGGCAGGCCCAGTAAACCCATCCTATACTGTGTCACCATGGCCCATAAAATTCATTCTAAACCAATTATTTAGGTGCCTAATTCACAAGTTAATGTACAACCTCCTTGTTGTAAATTTGAATGAATATTCAATAGATAGAATTATGTCATCTAGTTTAGCATTTTTATGGCATCTTTGGCACTTTCTTACCATTTACTTTATTGTACATTTCTCTGTACCTGAAAAAATATTTAGCGTGGGTCTGAAAATATATTGTTTTTTAGAACGAATTCTGGGGGTCAATGCAATATTTATATAAAACACGTAATGTTTCATGAACAATTGACAAGGTGTAATTCATGGTGATTATGTATGAGCAACAGTAACTTATTTAATAATCCTCCTGATAAAATCTTCCAAAAGACAGATTCACACAACCGAGCTGTCCTTTCATCCCAGTGCAAGTTAATGGAAGATGATTTATCTTAAAGGATACTGTTGTATTAATATTAATAAAATGTCTCATTTCTTGCATAATCAACTCATTTGTATTATGAGAGTCGCCCTCAATAATGTCTGATATACATACAGAAGATACTGTATCTCCCCTCGTTTGTCTGTGCAAGGATTATGCAATGTACTAAAACAGATCACAAGATGCATATTAAAGAGAAATTACACAAAAACTGTTGCCTTAACCGAAGTTGACAAAATGGAAGATCGGAACGATACATATCTGCTCATAAATTCTTGTAATTTGTTGAAAAAGGTCTCCAAAGATAGCATTAAATGTATGAATCTAGGTTATACCACCTACAAGAAGAAATACCTTATTAACACCTTAGCAAGCAATCAGCATAACTATTTTCATCAAATATGGGAAAAACAGTTGAGAATATTGGTATTCCTGCATTATCAGCAAAGTTCCCATCTGTTAATGTGGTGCCCCTGAGGGTCAAGTTGCCACAGAGGTACTGCACCTCAGTCAGAGGTGTGGTACTCAACTTTCGGGTAAGAAGGGACACTGCCAGGTACCCACACACTAGCACTCAACACCAGACCTCTTCAGACCAGGGAGGGACTAGGTAGATGTTGGTGAAGAAAAGTAGAGAAGGGGAGGAGCGTAGTGAGAGGTCGGAGAGACCACAGGGAGTTAGTGACAGTTAGAGGGAAAAGACAGTTGGGGAGAAGTTGGAGTGGGAGGAAGGAATTGATGCTGGGGACTGGAGTGAGGAGCTCGTCCCTAGAGGGGAGGACAGTAGAGAGAGAAGAAAGACAGAGACAAAGAAGCTTCAGTGAGAGAGAGAGGAAGAAGGGGACCTACGGGCACGGGAAGTGAGAATTCCACCCATGGCGCCTGAATCTACCTGACCGTAGTTGGGTGGAGGGACCAGGTCGCAGTAGGGCACCGGCCCCAGCCTAGTGGAGAAACAAAGGATTCAGCTAGCAAACCGGAGATGTGGTAAATGCATGTATTACAGCCACATTCACACACATTCGCTGAAAAGGCAGCCATATAGGACCAAGGGGACCTAGAGTACATCGCCCGACAAGAGTCAAGGCTGCTGGCTTGGGATACTGTGTGTGAGGCGCAGGGTAGGAGAGGCGGGAGCCAGCACAGGGAGACAGCCCGAGAAAGGAACACGAGAAGGGGGTCTTGGCAAAGTTACCCCAAACTACCAGAGAGCTGTCTGGACCACCCACCTGGAGGATACATCACCCCGGCTGGGGATTGTAGCCTGCAACACCGTGAGAAAAACTGAAAAGACTGCACACTGCTGTGCCCTCAGAATTATTTACTGTGTCATCTGCCCTGCATCATAACCACCATCACAAACTTTAACACTTTAACTGCCCTGGGGCATAGCTCTACCTGTGGAGAGCTGTAACAACCCTGCTGCATCACCAACTGCCACAGTGAACCTGAATCGCAGCGTCAGCCATCTTATTGCCGAACACCACGGGTGGCGTCACAAACTAATCCCCATCCCCTATAACTTTTATTTTTACATCTTCATCATTTTTATTGGATGCCCAGAGCCACGGACCGGGTTACTGCTGCCGTGACCTTCCCCTTTAAGAACCATCCGACCCAGGTCCGAGTACCCCACAGCCCTTGGGGGCGCTCCAATAACTCCTACATTCACTGGTGTATGTTTACTTGCTTTGCTTAGCAGGCTAAAAAATGGCTTTAAAAGGGAACTCATTAGCTGCCGTAGCCCCTAAACTGCCACCATGCCTGTAATGCACTCATTTCCTGCTTTATAAAAAGTCCATTTTTCCTGGATAGCGATTGCCTCTTAAATGCAAAAAGAACTGTGAACCCCGCACACTTGTGCTATGTGAATCAGTGCGTGACTAATCAGTGTGGGACTTTGATTTCCCCTTACTAATCCTCCCTCTTATCAGGCAAGCTTGTTCTCCAGCAACAAAGAAAAATAGTTAAAACTTAGCCTTTAGTCATTTTTGTATAAAACCATTGGCAGAAAAGCATTAAAGTCTTTTTTGATATGTGAGCATTCTGCCAATATTTTTATCCTACAGTACATGATTAAAGGCTAAGCCTAAACGATTTTCCTTTAGTTCTGGAGAACATCCCATTTTGGACCATGGGGAGCACGTATTTGACTTGGAAGCCAGTCCTTTGTATACCCCGTGCACCACAACCAGATGACAGACTGTCTACTCTGGAAGTTTCCTGGAATACTTATATCTAACACAGAAGACCAGTGCATACTCCATGTACTATACCCAGACCACAGATGGTCTACCCTTGAAGTTTCCTGGAATACTTATATCCAACAGAGAAGACCAGTGCATACTCCATGTACTATACCCAGACCACAGATGGTCTACCCTGGAAGTTTCCTGGAATACTTATCTCTAACACAGAAGACCAGTGCATACTCCATGCACTACACCCAGACCACAGATGGTCTACCCTGGAAGTTTCCTGGAATACTTATCTCTAACACAGAAGACCAGTGCAAGCTCCATGCACTACACCCAGACCACAGATGGTCTACCCTGGAAATTTCCTGGAAAACTAATCTCTAACACGGGAGACCAGTGCATACTCTGAGCAACACTCCCAGATCAGAAATGGTCTACACTGGAAATTTCCTGGGATGTTTATCTCTAACACAAGAGTGGGAGCTGAAATGACACTTTTTGTATTTTTTGTATTGACTTGAGCACTAACACAGATCTCGGTCAGCAACGGAATTCCAAAAAGCTGGCGGTGACAACATTCTTACAAATCATGTCGCTTACGCCCATAGGAGCGTCATTACATGATGAAAGGGAACATTAGTCCAGGGAAATCTTGACTAGTCACCCACTGATTTATGTAGCATGAGCATAAGATTTAAAGTTAATCTTAAAATTATTTAGCAGTCGCCAGTCAGCAAATCAGTTTGTTAGAATGCAGGAGAAGGGTGCAATACAGACATGGTGGCTTCCTACTAGGTACAAGAGATTAAACAGACTTTATAATAAGAGCAAAAGTTTACATAAGGACTCAAAACATAGAAGAATAGGAAACCCGTGCATTCATTTCCAACATATAGATGACTTGCCAATAAGATAGGTCATTGATACCATATTAGTGGAGGGCACAACTGGCATCCCCCATCAATTAGCTCCATATAACCTCATGCAGTGTATGGAGCAAAACACCACTAGGGCCATTATAAAAAGATAATAGGCGTAATTTACTTCACCCAGTTTTATGTTATGTTATTACGTAAATGAGTTTAAAGTAGGTTACATCTGTGGTACCTTAATCAAGAAACTCAACTAAAAATGAAAAAATCTAAATTTAGATTAAATTATTACAGAAGTTTTCCACTACATTGATAATGATGACCTATTTGTAGAGAAGGCCTTCAATATCAGATCAGTGAGGGTCCGACACCTGGTGCTGCCACCGATCAGCTGTTATAACCGCTGTCTGCGGCCAGATGTAAACAGTGCATGAAGCAGGACATTGATGTTCATTGAGTGAAGAAGAAAGAGAATATTGCTGGCACATGACCTTAAGAATGCACATCGTACATGAATGGTCACATGATGATCAATTGAACAATCAAGTAGAGCGGAAACCTAAGGCCACAATTACATGTTCACTATTTGTTAATATTTTGCATCAGTATTTGTTAGATAACATCAGGAGTGGATCAATCAAAGCAGAACCATAATAGAAACACATCACCGTCAAACCACCTCAGATAGATGTCTGTCCAGCCTCTGTTTGAAGACTTCCATTGAAGGAGAATGCACCACCTCTCGTGGCCGCCTGTTCCACTCATTGATCGCCCTCACTCTCAAAAAGTTTTTTCTAATATTTCTAATATTGATGTGGCTGCATTGTCGATTAGCTTTATTTCTTTTCTTTTATTATTTGCCGCACAAGAACCTTGGTTTCACTTGGATAGCGCTGCTTTTTCCATTAGTGATATCCCCTGTTTTGTTGTGAACTGCTTCTCATACACAGACATCGCCTATGTCCATTTCTCCTTATTTGTGTTGTGTCTTTATAGATTGCTCATAACCCATTTTCTTTGTGATTGCTTTTGCTCGCTTTGTTTGCGATTGTGCATTATATCATGTAGAGCTAATTACATGGACGCTCAGTCAGAGAGGGATGAAGAAGAATAAACTATGGTTGGATGTTGATATATTAATATATATAGTTTAGCATTTCGTGTCCACGTAGAATTTTACAGCTATGATTAGACAAATATGCCAAACCTATAATGTGGCTGATAAAAGCTGACAGTTTATTTGATAAAAATAATGGGAACACTAGAAGAAAGGAAAAACATTTACATATTTCATTATTATATGCGCCTTAAGCAATATCTCTCGCAAGCCTTTTCTATTTTTTCACATTACCACTTGTCTACTTAAAAAAGCCACAACAGCTCCCACAGTATATAGTAATATGCCCATAGTAATAATTTATTGTATATTGGCCATCTCACTATATACATTTATCTTCTTCCACAGGAATTACTAGTTTTATTGTGTTGTTTTTATGTACTTTTTTATGCAAGTACAATATAATCAAGAATGATGTAAGTAAGACGTGAATCTGCCTTGCATGATGCATCTTCGTACTCATGTAGCAAGGCTGAGCTTGTCAGATGTAGAAAATCCAGGTTTGTCTTCAGCTGCAAAACACTAGGATTTCATTACAACAAGTGGCAAATGCTTATTTCCAGCTGCCTCTGAGCCTGAGAGCAGTTGATCGGTGGGGATGACAATCAGGGCCGGACTGGCCATCTGGCAATTCTGGCAAATGGCAGAAGGGCCTGTCTGGTCTTGGGCTGCCTTGTCTGCTACGTTGTTAACATAATCATTATTCTCAAGACACCCGTACTGTTAAGAATTGGAAGGAGCCCAAATTTGCTGACTCCATCACTTACCCCAGCAGGCCTCCGATATCATTAGAAATATTGCTCTTGTAGTAAATCTTGCTTTCCTCCACCCAGGGTAATAGTAGTAATATATCCCCATCTGGTGCTTGGGGATGGGGACAGCTGTGCCTATGTGATTTCAAATGCCAGGGCTAAATTTCAGCCCCAGTCTGTACCTGTATGAGAGAAGGTGGGCACCACATAGAATACTGCCAAATAATATGGCCTGGTGCAACTATGCGCCAATAGTAATACAAGCAAACCAAGAAAAGAAGCGCAAGAAACAGTGCACACACAGCCTATATACTGTATAAAAAGGCTTTATTTAGACAAAAATGCCAAACAGACAGAAGAAATGACAATTAAAACACCATTAAAATCATGTGCAAAGCAACATGCAAGGACAATATAGAACAGACGCTTATATCTAATAGATAACACTGTCCAATGATATGTATACAAAAATGGAAAGATCAATCCACCACCAGGGAAACTATAATTAATCAAAAAATGCAAAATGGACATACAGAGGAAACAGCACATAATAATAAATAGGAATATAATCCATTTTAAATTATGACATAGATGGCTGAATAATAATATTAGTACATGTTATCAACATTTGCCCTATAATTGGGCCATTCCTCATGAAGGTCCTATTTTATGTAGTATCAAAAATGAAACATGTTAACCCAATAAATAAGCCTTCATGCAATAGGGAGATTGCTTATACATCACAAATACATGCACCCAACGATATGGTCATAGTTACCAGGTGGAGGTTTAAGCCGTCTGCTCAGTCCAGTCCGACGCGTGTCGCTGCCCTAAAGGCAGATTCGTCAGGGAGAGCAGTCATACTGTGAGTCAGGTCCCTATAAATAACGTGTAAGTGCACTTACAAATTACCCAGGAGGCGTCGGCACCTGTGAGCGGCGCCTGCTGGGTATTACCGATAATGTGGAATGTAGAGCTCCAGAAGGTCATCCACGCATGCACAGATATAATCCTATGCTTTCCACTGCATCAAAGATGTTCCAACGACAGTCCATACCTGATGACAATTGTCGGATCCTTATTAATCAGATATTGATTGACCTATCGAAAGAAAAAGTGATGCAAAATAACAGTAACCTTGGAATTTTGAGGTTTTGTTCTTTAGATTTTGTTTTCAATTCATTCACCATATAAGTGAGTTCGCACAGTTAAGGTAATGCCAAATTCATACAGTTTTTCTATAAATCTATTACTGGATCTGGGCTTTGCTTCTCTAAGCCCAGTTTGCTAAAACTTTTGTGCTTCAAATGGGGCTTTGCAAATTTTTGCAAATGGCCCGTTGTGTTCCCTTATCATCTGCCTAGGCCTTTATACTGTATAGGTTCATTAAAACAAACACCTGTGCCTTGATATTAAGACTTTAATGTTTCTGCTACCTGTCTGCAGTCTCCTGAACACCTCCTGTCTACCTTTGGTGCCAAGGACCTCTGCTACCTATCTGCAGCACCTTTGATACCTGTCTGTGGTGTTCAACACATCTCCTGTCTACCTGTGGCTTCCAGTACTTCTACAACTTGTCTGCAGCCTACCTGTGGCTTCCAAAACTTCTGCTACCTGTCTGCATCCAAAAACCCAGCACATGAAACAGGGTGTTATGTTGGTTTGGCATAAATAGGTGTAAAATTTGGTCTGTGAAAAAAGTATGCAAAAAATATGATTACAAACACACACTTTGTGAGGTAGACAGTAACCGTTGAAGGTGTGGATTTTCCGTGAAAATTATTTCACAATAAATGTAAATGCAGTTAAGTCACTTGTGACAAGCAAGCACACCCTCTGACTGTGAAATTGACACAAAATTGATACAAGATATTGTGCTGACTTACTGCTGCTTTCTAGGGTGTTAAGAATGAAGAAAAAAACATAATGCAAATGCAAGAGGAAAGATTTCAGCCACACTATATGACTAATCAATCGTAATGAGTCTGGCAGTGCTACTGATGGCACCTATTTTATCTTTCATCTTCTTCAGTGCTGCAATGGTACAACTCATTACTGTTTGGAGTATTTGTCCAATGTTTTAGGGCTTTCTCTCACTATCTCTATTTCTGAGCTGTGAGGTGTTCATACTATTCTAAATAACCCTGCTTAATGCATTCCCTGCCTCAGTTTTTATACAGGCTATGATACTGACTACCAATTGGCTGCATTATACCATGTGATGTGATAGCTGCAAGACATTATTCGGTAACTCGCGCAGCCTCATCTGAGGTCATGTGAGCCTTATCTGACTGATGCAATCTTTTGGTGAAATGGTGACGGACTTATTTTTTGTGATTTGTGAGAATCAAGATGTACATTGTTTTAGTTCACTGGATTCTGGGAAATTCTTAAAATTTGACAAGAAATGCAGGGTGTAAAATGAGTGCTAAGATTGCAGTCATGGGGGCCATGTTTAGACATGCCATAGAAACCCATTGAGACCCCAAGATTTAAATATTTGCTGATAGGTTACAGAAGGAGCCACCTCTCACTTTTTAAATATTTAAATACTGGAGTGCCACTCCATTTGACAGATTCCAGTGGAACCCTGACCTTCACCCTTTAATCCCTGTACAGGGATCTGGTCTTACAACAGGGTATACTGGATTTCTTCCACAAAAGGGTTGCCATCCTGAGACGCAAAGTTTAGGCAGGAAGAGTCGCCAAGCAGGATCAAAGCCAAGAGGTCATGTCAGGGACAAAATAATAAAGCTAGTGGGTAGTCAAAAGTCAAGGTAAGGTAAAAAAGTGGGAATACTCACAACAAACCAACAGGAGAACAGCACAGCAATATATACCAGGACAGCAATGTTATTGACTGGCATTGGGATTCAGAGCTTCAGTGGTTTAAATAACTGACTGTCCCACCCAGGGCTCTCAGGAAGAGTAATCAAAACCTAGACCAAAATTTAACAAAAAGTCCAAGGGGCAAAATAGAACTAGCGCTTTCATGCTTCGCAAACAATAAAGATTTGCCACTGCCCAGTGGCCAAAGCAGAAACAGAGGAGGCACAAATCAGTGCAGATGTTACACATGGCATTTGCAACAGGAACATTATTTTTGTGACTGATATCATAAGTGCACTCAAAGGACCTGAGAGATAAATATGAAAAAACTGTAGAGCTACATGAACTATCATCCAACTTAATGTACATGGGTCGTTAAAATGTATAGTATCCAATTTAAAGGGAATCTGTCACCCTAAATTGGCGGGATATTTAAATGATGGCAGTCAGGTCAGATGGGCGGTGTTTTGGGTACTTGCCTTAACATGTTGTTCGCCGCTGTCTCCATTATTTCTGGGAATTGTAGTCGTTGCCCACCATATAACGCGCCTGCGCATTGCAATCTGCGGGCAAAGCATACTGCGCGTGCGCAATTCAAGATTGCAATGCACAGGCGCGTTATATGGAGGGCAACGACTACAATTCCCAGAAATAATGGAGACAGCGGCGAACAACATGTTAAGGCAAGTACCCAAAACACTGCCCACCTGACCTGACTGCCATCATTTAAATATCCCGCCAATTTAGGGTGACAGATATCCCTTTAAGAAATTAACAAAAAAATACTCACAGAATAAGGAAAACATAAGAATGATTTCTAGATGAAGTTGTAAAAATCTATTATTTTATCCCTAAACATTTTGTAAGCTGTTAAAATGAAGATCTGAGGATCCATCACACAGCTTCAGACTTCATTAGTTCTCCTTTTTTCTAGGTATCACGTGTAGTTTCATTGTCCCCTAAAGATAGAAAAGCAATGTAACTACAACAGTGTTTACATAGTCTGGGTTATAAAACGGGCATAAAATAATAGTAGGAAACAATTGTCAGCCCCCAACTGCAAGATAAAGTGGCTTGTTTTCTTTCTTTTAATTAGTAGCAAGTTAAGATACAGGCCAGTAACTGCTTGTAGATCTACATATGGGAACAGAAAATGGTATAAAATATACTAATAATCTAGTAGGAGCCCCTCACACACATATAAATGGTGTTGCTTAAAGCTACTGTTCCCCAGTGCTGATTGGTAGAATGGACCTCTGTAATACTGATGAAAATGTTGACGAAAATTGGATAAAAAAATTATCCTGTTACTAAATCTGATTGGGGAGTAAAGTGGGAATCAACCAAAGGTCCCCTCTTGTAACAGTCTGTGTAGGCCTACATTAATATTGCCTGATTCTAAAGCTCTAAAAATGACTGTACTGAATGGGTTAAATTAGAGATGAAGAAATCAATTTGTATCTAATCAAATTTATTATACATTTCATGAAAATTTCAAATGCACCAACATTTTCAGAATTCGATGTGCACAAATTATGCAAAATAATGGGCAGCCATCTTGCATTTGCTGTTTTTTTTGAGGGTGGGAAAAATGTATAAATTGAAAAAATAATAAGCAAGTAAAAGATTATACTTATCTGTCCTAAAGCTGCCCATCACTCGTTCTGCCGCTGCAGCTCCTCTCACAGTCTTCTGCTCACTTTAGCAAGTCTATGGATCAGTCTTCTGTCTGGACCTCACTACTCTGATTAGGCTTTTCACTGTAAAGTTAGGCGTGATGCACCTAAATGACTTGCACCAACCCACGAGGTCATGGGTGTCATGCACCATATGAGAAGGTGAGGCTTTATCAATGCCAGAAGATCCAGACCAAATACCAATCTAAAAGCCGATCCCAAGAGAGTGGAGTCTAGGGCAGGAAGCTGCAGCTGCAAGACCGTTATGGGGTGGCCAAGAACAGGAGAGTATATTTTTTAAATTATTTTTAATGCTTTCTGACTCATTGTTTATTAAATTTTGTGTCTGGGGAAGCCTCACAGCATAACATACATCTTTCAGTGGCAAATTCTATTCAATCTAAATTTTATTTGAAGCGAATCGAATATGTTGGCGAATTAGACCAAATCTGTCAGAAACAAATTTTGGGAAATTTACTAATTTGTAGTTTACATCTGTCACTCAAATTTTTTTTGATGTAAATAATAACAATAATAATAACACCAACAACAGCTTTATCTTACAAGTCTATCTTTTGAAATTGCTGTAAAATCTGTGGTATTTTCCGGTATCATAAGAGAAAGAAAAGCTCAGGCAGCAGTTTATTGCATTCCCAGCTTCTATCTGCCAGTAAAATATATTTAATATCAGTAAATAAATGGACAGAAGTTACACTATGTAAACAAAATGAATTTCAGTTACTGAGGACTACTACTTTTTTTGATAATTGAATAAAAATTGAAGAGCAACAGAAGTTAGATAGATGGAGGCAATTTGCAACAAACATTTTAAGTAGGTGTTATTCCTTCATAGCGTTGCTCAGAATTTGCTGACTATTCGGAGTTTACATGTCCTTTTATAGCACAGGCTACAGAGATGAAATGCTTTGTATTTACAAGGCAATTCATAAAAAAAGTATTTTTATTAAGGGGAACATCAGCAGTGAAAATCTGTTTGTCTGAGTTTCTCAATTATTTCTCAAAATGTTTACTAGCAATGTACAAAGCTTTATGAATTATGGAATTATGACATTAGACTCCATTAACATCGTGCTAAGAGCTCTATATACAATGGAAAAAACCCACAACCAGAGGCGGAGTAGGGTAGCCAGGGCCCGGAGCAGCTTAGAAGGCATGGGACCCTCCACAGGTGCCCGATGTATCATGTTAACAAGAGACTTGGCACTCAACTTAGATTGAGAAGTGAAATTTTAATGATGTCCATGCAGTAACTAAGTTGGGTGCCGAGTTTCTTGTTAATAGTTTATGGTTTGGGAATCTACTCTGGCACCTCCTTTAGGCTGTGCACACGTTACTTTACTCTACCCAATGTATCATGTGACATATCACATGATCCCCTTTGAAAGAGCATGTGATAGGTCATGTAACACACACATGCAATGGTGCACATCTGCAGATGGAAAACCACAGAGATAGCAGCACGCTATGCACATTTTTTCCTTGTGTACAGCAGTAGACAAGACATAATGCTTTACAAAATAGAGCAGGGTAGGAGATTAATTTTTCTAAGGGGCCACTTGACATATATGATTGTTGTGGAGGCCGTAATTATGTGCAACATTGCAACGGATAAAAGGGCTGCAATAATTTACCAAGTTACAAAAGGTAATGCACCATCAGCCTAGCAGTATACAGCTCAGGCAAAAATTAAGAGGCCACTGCAAAATGTTCAGTTTGTCTGATTTTTCTCTTTGTAGGTATATTTTTGAGTAAAATGTAAATTGTTCTTTTATTCTATAAACTTTTTACAACATGTCTCCGAATTTCCAAGCAATAATTTTGTATTTTTTTTCTAAAAATGAGAAATGGTCAAAATTAAATAAAAGAACCAGTGCTTTCAGACCTCAAATAATGCAAAGAAAACAAGTCCATAATCATTTAGAAACAACAATACTAATGTTTTAACTCAGGAAGAGTTCAGAAGTCAATATATTGTGGAATAACCATGATTTTTAATCACAGCGTTCATGCGTCTCGGCATGCTTTCCATCAGTCTTTCACACAGCTCCTGGCGCAAAAATTTAAGCAGTTCTTCTAGTTTGATGGCTTGTGACTATCCATCATCCTCATGATTACATTCCAGAAGTTTTCAATGGGGTTCAGGACTGGAGAATGGGCTGCCCATGTAGCAGGTGTAACAATGATAATAATAGCAAATATCTCCTATTGCTGTATTATAGTTCTTCTCATTCACTGTGTCACTTTCCCCATGTGCAGGGCATTGTAGTAGCTTAGGGATCCATGGTTATAAACTACTTCAATGCGCTGCACCAAACCATGAGGTTTTAGAGGAGGAAAATAGGAAAAACTATTTTGAAGCAAAAAATGTGGTAAATATTTAATAACATGTCTGCTGATCACTGTTAAGGGAGAGATCTCCTGCTGGAGGGCCATAGGTTGTGCAAGATTCTTGTATGGGGATAGCAGTGGTACACAACCTATATGGCTCTGTAGCTGTTGCCAAACTACAGCTCCCACCTTCCCCAACCTGTGCAAGAATGAGGGGAGTTGTGGTTTTGCAACAGATGGAGGGTCGTATTGACAAGTGGCCCTACAGTTGAATTTAAAGAAAGAGGTGTCCAGTGACCAGGGCCGGTTTTAGACAAAGTGGGCCCTGAACAAAAGTTTAAAGTGGGACTCCAAATGCTATCATATTGCACTATCACACAGAAACTTTTTGGTTGTATTTAGGCCAGGTTCAGGCCATTAAACGAGCGTGATCATCAATATTGAAGTAGTTCGATGCTTGTTTCCTTGCCTCTTTACATGGGCTGAGGAAGAATGGTGGCACAGAACGATCACTAGAAAATCAATTTGTCACCATACAGTATCATGTTAGCAGCATATCTGTAGTTTTAACCAATCGATGTGCTGTTGAGAATAGTGTTGCGCATTCCGATACTGCAAAATGTATCGGATATTCCGAATTCCGATGTTCCGATATTTTTGTCATATCGGATACCGGAATCGGAATATTCCTGTCACTGTCAGTGTCCGTCGGTCGGGTCTGTCAGGAGTCAGCGGCACTTACCTGGCAGAAGATCCCCGGTGGTCATGTCCTGGACTGCTTCATGGCCCCATTATCTTCTCCCTGGAGGTCACGTGCAGTTTCTCGCGATAACTGCACGTGCTGCCGGGTAATTGCGGCCGTAAAGCAGTCCGATGACGTCACCGCCGGAGAAGCTGGTAAGCAGCTGTGCTGCGCCGGGATGACAGGCTCTGCCTGACATTCCGATGTAGCAGAGCTGGATCGTCGTGGGACACTCGTTACTATGGACTGCGTCGGACAGGTGGTATACTGTTGGTTTTTTTTTTTCTTTTTTTCCAGGAGATCGATGGCGTCGCAGGATGAGGTGTAATAAAATTAATGAAAACTGTGTTGTCTCTTTTATTTCATTAAAATACATTTTTCTTGCTGTGTCTTTTTTTTAAACATTTAAAAACTTTGGGATTAATAATGGATCGGTGTCTTATTGACGCCTCTCCATTATTAACCGGGCTTATTGTCACCGTGCAATCAACGGTGACATTAACCCATTATTACCCCACTTGCCACCGCTACAGGGTAAGTGGGAAGAGCTGGGTAAAGTGTCACAATTGGCAAATCTTTTGATGCGCCAAATGTGGGGCTGCTGTAGCCTGGTATTATCAGGATGTTGAGGGACAAAATCCATGGGCCTTGACAGTCTTTTAATACCAGGCTGCAGCAGTCTGCATTTTACTTGGCTGGTTAACAAAAATAGGGGGATCCCCACGCCATTTTTTTTTCGAGGGGATCCCCTATTTTTGTTAACCAGCCAAGCTAAGCAGACTGCTGTGGCCTGGTATTATCAGGCTTGCAAGGTCCATGGATATTGGATCCTTACCAGCCTGAAAAACCAAGGCCTCAGTAGTCTGCTTCATCTGGCTGGTTAACAAAAATAGGGGGGACTCCACGCCATTTTTTTTCGAGGGGATCCCCTATTTTTGTTAACCAGCCAAGATAAGCAGACTGCTGAGGCCTGGTATTATCAGGCTGGCAAGGTCCATGGATCTTGGCTCCTTAACAGCCTGAAAATCCAGGCCTCAGCAGTCTGCTTCATCAGGCTGGTTAACAAAAATAGGGGGGACCACACGCCATTTTTTTTTTGAGGGGATCCCCTATTTTTGTTAATCAGTTCCCTCTGACGTCACTGATGGTGTCCCTGGCTGACCTGAAGTGAAAGTGGGGAGCAATCAATTAAGCTTTCCACTTCTTCTCCTGTCAGCCAGGAGAGGAGAAGATTCATTCGGGGTTTACTGTGAGGCTGCAGCATTAGCTGCGGTCCCTGCAGTAAACATTAACCCTTTCTGATGGATTACACCATGGGACCTGACTGCATCGGATAGGTAAAATAATTTTGCTTTTTTATTTTATTTTAATTACAGGAAATGATTTTTGCAGTAAAATAAAAGATGGTCAAAAACAGTGTCTTTATTTCATTAAAATGATTTTTAATTAAAGTGTGTGTGTTTTATTTTTATTTCATGCAATAGGATTAATAATTGATAGTTGTCTAATTGACAGCTCTCAATTATTAACCTGGCTTAAGGTCACCTTTCAATAGCAAGGTGGCTTTAACCCCTTATTAACCCATTCGCCACCGCTACAGGGCAATGGGAATAGAGGGCAAAGTGCCAGAAAGGGCGAATCTAATTATAGATTTGCCTTTTCTGGGGTGTCTGGGGCAGATGTTAGTAGCCAGGGGGGAGCCAAAAATAATGGTCCCTCTCTGGGCTATTATTATCTGCCCCCACTCGCTGGCTTTGTCTGTCTGGTTGAGAAAATAGGGCGGGAGCCCACGCATTTTTTTTTCAACAATTTTACACCTCAAATATATATATATATATATATATATTATACATGTCATTGAATTTGTGACACATATATATATATATATATTTATATTATAGTTCATACACTTCTACATAGTATAATAGCCGCTAATTCAATTGCCGTCTTTTGTGAAAATGCAGAACCCGACATGAAATGACACATGGTTTACATAGAGTTAACCATGTCATTTCAAGTTGTTTGATATATTGTTTTCACTAACAATTACATGAGTGTATGTGTGCAAAATTTGACACATGTAGGGGTTAATTAAAGGTGTAAATTCGTAGCAAAAAAGTCCGCTTTTTTTACAACGAATTTACATCTTTAATTAACCCCTACAGGTGTGAAATTTTGCACACATACACTCATGTAATTGTTTGTGAAAATCCAGATATCAAACTACATGAAAAGACATGGTTAACTCTATGTAAACCATGTGTCATTTCATGTCGGGTGCTTTTGTATTTTCACAAAAGTCGACATTACCCAGCAATTGAATCAGAGGCTATTTTACTATGTAGAAGTGTATGAACTATAAATTATACTATATATATATATATATATAATATATATATGTTTCACAATGACATGTATATATATATATATATATATATATATATAGTATTCCATGTGTGTATATTTAGTGTTTACAAGGAAAGAAAGGGTTTTTTTTAGTTCCAATATTTCTGTCCCATAGACTTGCATTGGATTTCCGGTATCGGAATCGGGTATCGCCGATACTTTTTGGGTATGGCGATACCCATTCCGATCCGATACTTCTTGATATCAGGAAGTATCGCTCAACTCTAGTTGAGAACAATGATTTATGTTCCTTCTTAAACAATCTAATCGATGAATTGACAGCATGTTGCTTGTTTAGTATAATGCACCACATAGTTCTCCACAAAGAATAGTGCACACCCCATAGTCCTTCATAAAGTATAATGTGCCCCGCAGTCCTCCACATAGTATAATGTGCCCCATAGTCCTCCGCATAGTATAATGTGCCCCATAATTCTCCATACAGTATAATACACTCCACATAGTGCTCCATATAGTATAATATACTCCCCATAGTCCTCAATATAGTATAATGCACACCCCATAGTCCTTCATAAGGTATAATGCACACCCCATATTCCTTCATACAGTATAATGCACCCAATAGTCCTTCATACAGTATAATGTACTCCATAGTCCTCCATACAGTATAATGCACCCAAAGTCCTCCATATAGTATAATACATTCCCCATAGTCCTCAATATAGTATAATGCATCCCATAGTCCTCCATATTGTATAATGCACTCCCCATAGTCCTCCAAATAGTACAATGCATTTGCCATAGTATAATGTAACCAAAAGTCCTTCATATAGAATAATACACTCTCCATAGTCCTCCATACAGTATAATGCAGCCCCATAGAGTACACATTGTATAATTAACAGTCCATAGTCCTTGACAGAGCATAATGCAGCCCCCATATTGTACATATTGCACAATGCACTTCCCATAGTCCTCGACAGAGTATAATGTAACCCCCATAAATGTGTCATTTCAGCCAGTGATATACATACGCCCTTACCTCACTTAGGGGATCTACTGTGTCTGTGCTGATGTGACTACACTGGTTCCTCGGAATTTACTATTGCACTGGCACTTTATTTACATCTTGAATACTTAGCTCTCTCTGATTGTAATTCTGTCATGGTATTGATGTTATTTTGTAACGCTGTTTTATACTGATTATTAATAAAAATATGTGATTTTCCATTCCTTGGTGGATTGATTACTCTATTTCTTCGCATGTTTACAATTTGGTGGGAGTATATCCATGGCTATTGCCACTGGTGGTTTGGGTATTTAGACCTAGAGTCACCGCCTATATATTTTGTTCTGTTCCTAAGATATTGAATTATAAGCCCCTATAGTCCCACAGTATAATGGCCACCACATACTCATGGATTAAAAAATATATATAATACTCACCTCTCCCACAACACACTCGTGACAGGAGGCTCCTGCAAATTGTGATGACAGGTTCTGGCATCACGATTTGTATGAGCCTCCCTTTTTAAATTTTATGCTATGCCACATATTCAGGTTCCAGCATTCTCCAGCAATATGGCACTGGGTGTGGCAAATGTTCAAATTTACCTTCGGCAGTCTCCAGCAAAATGTTCACCCACTGCTCTAGTCTCTGCAATGGGTCTACTCAGCTGCTAGACTGCCCAACACAATGTGGCGCACGATGAAGTGACATCATCACGGCCACTGCATCAGATACAGAGGAGGAATGATGTGAGAGAGAGCATCACCTGACGTGCTCTCCTCCATCATTGCTTTAAATTGTATTAGCATCAGTTGAATGCATGATGCGGGTATGGGGTCTGGAGCGAACACTGGCACCTGGTCTCCTGACTCACGGGCCCCATAATGGCTTGTATGCCGCTATTAGTGGCACATCACTGACTAGGGTCCCCTGGGGAGAGGGGGCCCTAGGTAAATGCCTAGTTTGCCTGCCCCTAATGCCAGTCCTGGCTGCGATGGTCTTAGGTAGGGGAGGGGGGCCTCCAACTGTCCCTGGAATTGGGACCCTAATTATCCCTGTCCCAGGGTACTCTTGATGGTAGAGAGACCCAAGTTTCCAACCTCACTATGCTCCTGGTAATCCCTAGTATGTCCCCTCACCCCCACCCCATGGAGTTTAGGATAGAATTGTAATGTGACCAAGGCACACAAGACACAACAGTGATAACAGAAACCATCTATCATACAAAGCACCAATAGGAAGAAGGATAGGGACAGGGAGGAATAAACTAATCGGAAACAGGAGATAAATACACATGTACAACACAGCTTCTCTCCAAAATGCTTAGCTTAAGCACACAGCATAGGAAGACGAATCCCCAACAGCAACAACAAACTCCTATTCAGCATAGCATCTCCTAAGAGCAAGGAAGTAGAGCTTATACTGGCAAGACAGAGAGGGTCTGGCTGGGTTTCATAGGAAGAGTTAACAATCAGATCAGAAGCAGCTGAAATGGAGCTGCATGTTTCTGACCCTCATGGAAAGAGTTACTAACCTCTTCTGTACCAAAGGAAACCAAATTTAATTTATATGGGATCCAAACACACAGGTTAAATGGAAGATCTGCGATTCACAATACGCAGTGATCTTCTACCCCAGAGCTCTCATGTTGGTGTGACACGTTTGTGACAGGAAATCAATCAAAATTTGAAATTAAACCGCACCTCAAATGACCAAGATCCTTCAGGACACTAATTAAGACGCACGTCACATCCAGGGAGTTCATCCTAGAAAAAAGTCCATACCAAATAGTAAAAAGAACAGCGCCTCCAAAGTTGATGAAAAAAGAGTTCACATTTATTCTGCCTCCTGTGGCAACGTTTCGATCTGAAGATCTTTCTCAAGCACATTCATGACAGGAGGCTCATACTGAACAAATCGTTATGGCAGATTCTGTCATCACGATTTGTATGAGCCTCCTTTTTTATATTTTGCTCTAGTGCCACCCTTTTCATGGGCAATGATCGCGCACATTCATGTCCCATCATTCTCCAGAAAAATGGCACCGGGGCGGCACATGCTCAAATGTACCGCCGGAGGTCTCCAGCAAAATGGTGGCTAGGCATGCGCAGATTGAAATTTCAGCTCAATGACGAGCCGAGATCTCGATCTGCTCATGAGCCGCCAGCGCTGCTATTTTGCTGAAGATCACCGCCGGCTTCTTTGAGCGGTAACGTAGCTCCTCCCCCCTGTGACCTCACTTCACTGCAGCCGCCCCACCCCACAGCGAACCGAGCAAGCTACATTTGGACTGGAAGATGCACCCCCAACTTCCTGCCAAATTTGGGCCAAAAATGTGCGTCTTAGAGCCTGAAAAATACAGTAATTTCTTTCATGACACTGCTGTTTCTGTGTGCTACCAAGGAGGAAAAGAGGAGAAATCCCTTTCTGTACCTTTAGTTTCTAGGACACATCATGGCAGCTAGTCTCCATTCAGTAGCTTAGAGTCAATTGCAAATTAGAGATAGAGCCTACAAAGGGGAAAACTGTCAAAAAATAGAGGCTACAATATATCAGCAACTATGAAGAATCAAGTTGGTATTTCTAGGATTAAGGACAAGTAATACAATGACTAGAAAAAGTGTTATTCCACCTACAGACACACATGACAGCTTATTAAAAAAAAATACTAGAAAGCATAATTCCCCTTTAAGGCCCATAAACACATTAGACTTAAGTCATCTAAACTCGCTCATTTTGGCTATACCAGCCGTCCATTTGATTTGTATGGTGGCCTTCTGAAAATAAGAGCAAAGAATAGTCAGCTTCTGTATCTGCTATAAACCAATCCATAGGATACATGCTGTGATCAGTAGAGATGAGTGTATATACAGTATTCAAGTAGAATTAAATTCTACTCAAATGTTACAAAAAAATTTTTTTTTGTGATTTGCTTCAGCTGTCGGCTTCTATTTTCTGAATCATAATGGACCATCAAAAGGTTAAAAAAATAAAAATCATTACACTCCTGTCATCGATCACATCTTTGGCCCTTCTTCTCAACATCATGACACCTGAAGTCTGGCACAATGTCAAAGGACTGAAGATTCCGATGTGGGGGAGGAGGATCAGCAGATGCGGTAAGGATCGGATGGGTGTTGTTAAGTAGTAGAGGGGTCCGAAGAAGTGAGCGGAGGGTGAGTGTAAAGATTTTGCTTTTTATATATTACATTTATGCTCTGGGTTATGGAGAGACCACAGAGCATAATAAGGGACATGCAATTTCCTAAAAAACTACCTGCGTAAACAGGCAAATTTGAATTTTGCCTGATCTTCTCCTCTTTAGTAAACTATTCTTTCTATTTATACTCTAACGTATCAATAACACTTTTATTGCAAATTAAAACTGTTTATTTTCAGTGGTGATAAGCAAATGTCAAACAGGTCTTGAGTTTTTTTTTCCTCCTTCTCCCCATTGAAAATATATGAACTCTTGGTTGAGCGAAAGCTGCATGTGTTTAGTAGAAGTCGGTTTGTCTGACAGCTACCTCTTTTGTATGGGCGCCTTAGACATAAATAAGGAAATGGTCTAACAAATTTTTAAAGGGCCCCTGTCAGGCAACTAAGGGGAACAGGGGCCCAAAAGGTAATGGGTTCATTTCCACCTGGGAAGCAGGAGAAATTGTGCATTATGATGAGATAGTGGACTGCCAAGGCCCATATGTTGTCCTGGCACAAGGGCCCTCTTTTATCTGTCTCCACCAGGGGAGTAGGGTGTTGTTAATGGGGCATCTAGAGCGAACGTACAGTCTGAGATGTAATAAGAGGTTTGTTAGAAGGACATTAGAGGGCAAAATCTGAATCCTTGCATAAGTCTCCAGTGACTTAAATGGAAGACTTACGGAAAATGCAATAATATCCAGCAACATCCAAAACAACAGTAGATAAATGATATTTACACAGAACTATTGCAAAAATCAGAACACAATTCAGTCTCTGCATGAAGATGATCAGTAATGTCTCCGTAAAAGTAGTGTTTTACTATGGTTGTCATGGAAACAAATTTCACATCTCTGAAATGCAATCGAAAAACATTACAAAAACATTACAGTATAAATGAAGGTGAACAGAAAGATATTAAAATAACTGGATAGCAATACAGACATAGCATGATAGATAAAGATAGATAGACGGACACTGTATATTTAGAATATAGTAGCAATATAAAAGCGAGAGATTACATTTTAAAACATGCAAGAGCATTATAACTTTCCATTTTTGTAGCTACAGTTGAAGAGCATTTACAATATCATAATATGTATTTAGATACTACCGATAAATATATGTTTTTCCACCACAGTTTGGACCAAAGATTGTGACCGATTCATAAATAATGGTGTTGGGTCTTTCAGTCTTAATGAATGAATATAGTAATATTTGCAACTGCTGTGTGACTCCACCAAAACTATTACTTCAGTCAGGGGTCAGCTTATATTTCTGGTGTAATTGATGTCACTAAAGTGGAGCAAATTTGGATGGTTTTGTAAGCTGCCCTCTGTCCAAGTTGGCCAAAACTGACATACAAACTTAAAAAGTTACACAACATTTTTGGATAACTTCAAGTTTTGCGCAACTTTCTGGTGTAAATATCTTGATGAATTGGGCCATTGTTTTAAGGTTTTAAAGGTAATTTGTCATCCATGGATAGAAAAGTAAAGCTTTTTTCAGGAAGTTCCCAATTTTTTCATAAGAAGAGATAGACATGTCAATCAAACACATCCAGGCTCAAACATTTGTGCTGGTTTCTGTCCCATCTGCTTCAACCCCTTGGAGACACCGTGGCCTTTGTTGCAGGTGATGCATGACAGCTACAGTCCTGTTTTATTCCTGGGTGGAGATGAGCAGATTCATGGGACTCAGGACCAGTGTGCAGGTTAGTGATACCTTGTGGCTAGATGGAAGGCTCACAAATCTCTTAACACCCAGTGGGAAGGACGGTAGCTGTACCAATAAGGGGATAGATAAAGTAGACATAGACAGTTGGGGTAAATGAGAATTTAGGAGGGCTGGTACATGAGAAGAAAGTAGGGAGGTGTGTAGGTGAATAAATGTGCTAATAGTATTAAATGTCTGCTGGCAAATGCAAGAAGTCTTGCAAACAAATGACTGAATTGGAGACTTTCATGTCAGCCACATATTATGATGTGGTAGGCATTACGGAACCTGGCTTGACAAAAGCCATGACTGGATGACAAAGGTAGAGGGCTACACTACATTTAAAAAAGACAGGAAAGATAAAAAAGGTGGAAGGGGGTGTATTTTTGTTAACTCCAACTTTAGACCTGTGCCCAATGACAACATTTGGCGGGAGCTGAGACAATGTAATGTTAGTGTAGGTAAATGTATATGGGGATGGCAATAAAGGAAAGCTGCTAATTGCTACAAGACTCCTAATGTAGCTGAACAGGTAGAGGATGACATGCTGCAACAAATTAAAAAGGCAGCAAATAATAATAGGGTCTCTATTATTGGGAATTTTAACTATCAGATATTCAATGGGACATCAAATCTTCTGGTTGTGCTAAAAGCTGCAGGTTCTTATCCACAGTTAAGGACAATTACCTCTCTCAGCTGGTTGATGAACCAACCAGGGGAGGGAATCTGCTGGTTCTGATCCTGTGAAATACACCAGATATAATTTTAGAACTACAGGTCAGGGAGCATTTGGGATGCAGTAACCATAATATGGTAAGTTTTAATGTAATATTCAAGAAAACATTTCAAAGGGGAAATGCAAAAACCTGGAACTTTAGGAAAGCTGATATGAACAAATTAAGTTAAGTGCTTAATCATGTAGACTGTGACCATGGCATGACAATTGGGGACCACAAACATTAATGGGGTGCATTTAAGTATATACTACTAGAATACTGTAGAAAAATTATACACTCTGGTAATGAAATGTCCAGGAATAAAAAGAAACCATTATGAATAAATATGACAGTACAAAGTTTAATAAAACAAAAAGAAAAGGCATTCAAAATCTTGAAGGCTGCGATATCAGATATTGCATTTCAAATGAATAAAGATCTAAATGAGAAATGTAAAAAAGAAACCAAGCTAGAAATGTTATCTACAGAGACATAAATTGCCAGCAAAATTAAAAATAAATTCTCCAAAATTTTATAAATACATCAATGCTAAATAGAAAAAAAAACAGATGGTATCGGGTCCTTAAAAGATGATAGTAATAACAAGATAATTATAGAGTACAAAGAAAAGGCTGAGATATCTAACAGGCACTTTTTTTATCCATGTTCACCAATGAACTGACTGTTTCAGGGATCATTCAACAAGGCAAAACTCAGAGTTTAGCACAAAAAGAAGTTTTTATGGTCTGAGTAAATTAAATATTGAAAAATCCCCCTGCCCAGATGGCATTCATCCATGGATATTGAGAGAATTGAGCTCAGTAATTGACAGACTGATGTATCTCATCTCTTAGCCTCTCTTGTAACAGGGATGGTATCACAGGATTGTGGGATGACTGATGTGGTACCGATATTTAAGAAAGGTATGTGTTAGGGTTCGATTTCCCCTGCTGCACAAGGGGAGTCTCGAACCCGTCCCGCTGCGGTCTCCCATTCATCTCCGGCCGCAGTGGAGCCTGCTCAGCAGAGACGTCGGTCCAGGCGTCTTGCCCACTCCTCTACTGTGCAGTGACTTGCTGCTGCCTTTCCTGGATCTGCTATTATAGCCAGTGCTGGAGCAGTCGTCTTTGAGACAAAGTCCTGCATTTTCCCATCTGAGCATGCCCAGAGTGAGATCTCTCATTGGAGATCAGGGGTCACATGTTCAGGTGCTGCAGCGGCTCCTATTGGTCCGCCAGGAAGGTCATGTAGCTACGTTTGTTTGTAACAGCTTCTCATTGGTCCTTGTTCCTGGAAGAAAGGCGGACACCCATGTGCAAAAGAAACAGGGGAAAAAGAAGAAAACTCAACCCAAGACAGTAGAGGTATACAATGTATAAATTTTATTAATTACATACATAAAATAGCACAAACATCAAAAATCAATTAAAAAAGGAAGCATAAATGACACCTATTGGTATCCAATACCCGGGTTTTTATAAATCATGTAAACAGGTAAATATGCAAATAATGCATAAGTATGTAATTTTGATATAACAATGGCACACAGAATCCGATACAAGGATGGTACACACCCAAATAATGAAAGTGCAACAAAAAAGCAATATTTATGAAAAAAATACCCAATTTGTGCTAAATTATATTAGATTGTGTAAGTCAGTGTACAAACACAATGTGCATGTGCACTGGGCAGAATGAGGTGAAAAAATACTAAAAATGGTGCTTAAACTAAAGCGCAAAATAAAATTAAAAAATATATAAGAAAAAAAGGGGGACGTCAGTGAACCACAATAGTGCCAAATAAAGTGCAAATTACAATATTGTGACAAAACTTAACCCAAAATCAACCTCATAGAGCCATATAGGCAAAGATAATAACTATAGAAGTGCAGATACACTAATTGTAACGAAAGCTCGAATGAGCTGTAACCCCAAACATGTATCAGCCTATATAAGCCACATAGGCAAAATGAGCAATAGATACCTGAAAAAACCAGGGGAGGAAATAAACAATGGTGTCAATGCTGCCTCAAACGCGCCCCGACGCG
>JARQOD010000005.1:513960341-514203765 GCA_033576555.1 Oophaga sylvatica
AAAGAGTTACTAACCTCTTCTGTACCAAAGGAAACCAAATTTAATTTATATGGGATCCAAACACACAGGTTAAATGGAAGATCTGCGATTCACAATACGCAGTGATCTTCTACCCCAGAGCTCTCATGTTGGTGTGACACGTTTGTGACAGGAAATCAATCAAAATTTGAAATTAAACCGCACCTCAAATGACCAAGATCCTTCAGGACACTAATTAAGACGCACGTCACATCCAGGGAGTTCATCCTAGAAAAAAGTCCATACCAAATAGTAAAAAGAACAGCGCCTCCAAAGTTGATGAAAAAAGAGTTCACATTTATTCTGCCTCCTGTGGCAACGTTTCGATCTGAAGATCTTTCTCAAGCACATTCATGACAGGAGGCTCATACTGAACAAATCGTTATGGCAGATTCTGTCATCACGATTTGTATGAGCCTCCTTTTTTATATTTTGCTCTAGTGCCACCCTTTTCATGGGCAATGATCGCGCACATTCATGTCCCATCATTCTCCAGAAAATGGCACCGGGGCGGCACATGCTCAAATGTACCGCCGGAGGTCTCCAGCAAAATGGTGGCTAGGCATGCGCAGATTGAAATTTCAGCTCAATGACGAGCCGAGATCTCGATCTGCTCATGAGCCGCCAGCGCTGCTATTTTGCTGAAGATCACCGCCGGCTTCTTTGAGCGGTAACGTAGCTCCTCCCCCCTGTGACCTCACTTCACTGCAGCCGCCCCACCCCACAGCGAACCGAGCAAGCTACATTTGGACTGGAAGATGCACCCCCAACTTCCTGCCAAATTTGGGCCAAAAATGTGCGTCTTAGAGCCTGAAAAATACAGTAATTTCTTTCATGACACTGCTGTTTCTGTGTGCTACCAAGGAGGAAAAGAGGAGAAATCCCTTTCTGTACCTTTAGTTTCTAGGACACATCATGGCAGCTAGTCTCCATTCAGTAGCTTAGAGTCAATTGCAAATTAGAGATAGAGCCTACAAAGGGGAAAACTGTCAAAAAATAGAGGCTACAATATATCAGCAACTATGAAGAATCAAGTTGGTATTTCTAGGATTAAGGACAAGTAATACAATGACTAGAAAAAGTGTTATTCCACCTACAGACACACATGACAGCTTATTAAAAAAAAATACTAGAAAGCATAATTCCCCTTTAAGGCCCATAAACACATTAGACTTAAGTCATCTAAACTCGCTCATTTTGGCTATACCACCGTCCATTTGATTTGTATGGTGGCCTTCTGAAAATAAGAGCAAAGAATAGTCAGCTTCTGTATCTGCTATAAACCAATCCATAGGATACATGCTGTGATCAGTAGAGATGAGTGTATATACAGTATTCAAGTAGAATTAAATTCTACTCAAATGTTACAAAAAAATTTTTTTTTTGATTTGCTTCAGCTGTCGGCTTCTATTTTCTGAATCATAATGGACCATCAAAAGGTTAAAAAAATAAAAATCATTACACTCCTGTCATCGATCACATCTTTGGCCCTTCTTCTCAACATCATGACACCTGGAAGTCTGGCACAATGTCAAAGGACTGAAGATTCCGATGTGGGGGAGGAGGATCAGCAGATGCGGTAAGGATCGGATGGGTGTTGTTAAGTAGTAGAGGGGTCCGAAGAAGTGAGCGGAGGGTGAGTGTAAAGATTTTGCTTTTTATATATTACATTTATGCTCTGGGTTATGGAGAGACCACAGAGCATAATAAGGGACATGCAATTTCCTAAAAAACTACCTGCGTAAACAGGCAAATTTGAATTTTGCCTGATCTTCTCCTCTTTAGTAAACTATTCTTTCTATTTATACTCTAACGTATCAATAACACTTTTATTGCAAATTAAAACTGTTTATTTTCAGTGGTGATAAGCAAATGTCAAACAGGTCTTGAGTTTTTTTTTCCTCCTTCTCCCCATTGAAAATATATGAACTCTTGGTTGAGCGAAAGCTGCATGTGTTTAGTAGAAGTCGGTTTGTCTGACAGCTACCTCTTTTGTATGGGCGCCTTAGACATAAATAAGGAAATGGTCTAACAAATTTTTAAAGGGCCCCTGTCAGGCAACTAAGGGGAACAGGGGCCCAAAAGGTAATGGGGTTCATTTCCACCTGGGAAGCAGGAGAAATTGTGCATTATGATGAGATAGTGGACTGCCAAGGCCCATATGTTGTCCTGGCACAAGGGCCCTCTTTTATCTGTCTCCACCAGGGGAGTAGGGTGTTGTTAATGGGGCATCTAGAGCGAACGTACAGTCTGAGATGTAATAAGAGGTTTGTTAGAAGGACATTAGAGGGCAAAATCTGAATCCTTGCATAAGTCTCCAGTGACTTAAATGGAAGACTTACGGAAAATGCAATAATATCCAGCAACATCCAAAACAACAGTAGATAAATGATATTTACACAGAACTATTGCAAAAATCAGAACACAATTCAGTCTCTGCATGAAGATGATCAGTAATGTCTCCGTAAAAGTAGTGTTTTACTATGGTTGTCATGGAAACAAATTTCACATCTCTGAAATGCAATCGAAAAACATTACAAAAACATTACAGTATAAATGAAGGTGAACAGAAAGATATTAAAATAACTGGATAGCAATACAGACATAGCATGATAGATAAAGATAGATAGACGGACACTGTATATTTAGAATATAGTAGCAATATAAAAGCGAGAGATTACATTTTAAAACATGCAAGAGCATTATAACTTTCCATTTTTGTAGCTACAGTTGAAGAGCATTTACAATATCATAATATGTATTTAGATACTACCGATAAATATATGTTTTTCCACCACAGTTTGGACCAAAGATTGTGACCGATTCATAAATAATGGTGTTGGGTCTTTCAGTCTTAATGAATGAATATAGTAATATTTGCAACTGCTGTGTGACTCCACCAAAACTATTACTTCAGTCAGGGGTCAGCTTATATTTCTGGTGTAATTGATGTCACTAAAGTGGAGCAAATTTGGATGGTTTTGTAAGCTGCCCTCTGTCCAAGTTGGCCAAAACTGACATACAAACTTAAAAAGTTACACAACATTTTTGGATAACTTCAAGTTTTGCGCAACTTTCTGGTGTAAATATCTTGATGAATTGGGCCATTGTTTTAAGGTTTTAAAGGTAATTTGTCATCCATGGATAGAAAAGTAAAGCTTTATTTTCAGGAAGTTCCCAATTTTTTCATAAGAAGAGATAGACATGTCAATCAAACACATCCAGGCTCAAACATTTGTGCTGGTTTCTGTCCCATCTGCTTCAACCCCTTGGAGACACCGTGGCCTTTGTTGCAGGTGATGCATGACAGCTACAGTCCTGTTTTATTCCTGGGTGGAGATGAGCAGATTCATGGGACTCAGGACCAGTGTGCAGGTTAGTGATACCTTGTGGCTAGATGGAAGGCTCACAAATCTCTTAACACCCAGTGGGAAGGACGGTAGCTGTACCAATAAGGGGATAGATAAAGTAGACATAGACAGTTGGGGTAAATGAGAATTTAGGAGGGCTGGTACATGAGAAGAAAGTAGGGAGGTGTGTAGGTGAATAAATGTGCTAATAGTATTAAATGTCTGCTGGCAAATGCAAGAAGTCTTGCAAACAAATGACTGAATTGGAGACTTTCATGTCAGCCACATATTATGATGTGGTAGGCATTACGGAACCTGGCTTGACAAAAGCCATGACTGGATGACAAAGGTAGAGGGCTACACTACATTTAAAAAAGACAGGAAAGATAAAAAAGGTGGAAGGGGGTGTATTTTTGTTAACTCCAACTTTAGACCTGTGCCCAATGACAACATTTGGCGGGAGCTGAGACAATGTAATGTTAGTGTAGGTAAATGTATATGGGGATGGCAATAAAGGAAAGCTGCTAATTGCTACAAGACTCCTAATGTAGCTGAACAGGTAGAGGATGACATGCTGCAACAAATTAAAAAGGCAGCAAATAATAATAGGGTCTCTATTATTGGGAATTTTAACTATCAGATATTCAATGGGACATCAAATCTTCTGGTTGTGCTAAAAGCTGCAGGTTCTTATCCACAGTTAAGGACAATTACCTCTCTCAGCTGGTTGATGAACCAACCAGGGGAGGGAATCTGCTGGTTCTGATCCTGTGAAATACACCAGATATAATTTTAGAACTACAGGTCAGGGAGCATTTGGGATGCAGTAACCATAATATGGTAAGTTTTAATGTAATATTCAAGAAAACATTTCAAAGGGGAAATGCAAAAACCTGGAACTTTAGGAAAGCTGATATGAACAAATTAAGTTAAGTGCTTAATCATGTAGACTGTGACCATGGCATGACAATTGGGGACCACAAACATTAATGGGGTGCATTTAAGTATATACTACTAGAATACTGTAGAAAAATTATACACTCTGGTAATGAAATGTCCAGGAATAAAAAGAAACCATTATGAATAAATATGACAGTACAAAGTTTAATAAAACAAAAAGAAAAGGCATTCAAAATCTTGAAGGCTGCGATATCAGATATTGCATTTCAAATGAATAAAGATCTAAATGAGAAATGTAAAAAAGAAACCAAGCTAGAAATGTTATCTACAGAGACATAAATTGCCAGCAAAATTAAAAATAAATTCTCCAAAATTTTATAAATACATCAATGCTAAATAGAAAAAAAAAACAGATGGTATCGGGTCCTTAAAAGATGATAGTAATAACAAGATAATTATAGAGTACAAAGAAAAGGCTGAGATATCTAACAGGCACTTTTTTTATCCATGTTCACCAATGAACTGACTGTTTCAGGGATCATTCAACAAGGCAAAACTCAGAGTTTAGCACAAAAAGAAGTTTTTATGGTCTGAGTAAATTAAATATTGAAAAATCCCCCTGCCCAGATGGCATTCATCCATGGATATTGAGAGAATTGAGCTCAGTAATTGACAGACTGATGTATCTCATCTTCTTAGCCTCTCTTGTAACAGGGATGGTATCACAGGATTGTGGGATGACTGATGTGGTACCGATATTTAAGAAAGGTATGTGTTAGGGTTCGATTTCCCGCTGCTGCACAAGGGGAGTCTCGAACCCGTCCCGCTGCGGTCTCCCATTCATCTCCGGCCGCAGTGGAGCCTGCTCAGCAGAGACGTCGGTCCAGGCGTCTTGCCCACTCCTCTACTGTGCAGTGACTTGCTGCTGCCTTTCCTGGATCTGCTATTATAGCCAGTGCTGGAGCAGTCGTCTTTGAGACAAAGTCCTGCATTTTCCCATCTGAGCATGCCCAGAGTGAGATCTCTCATTGGAGATCAGGGGTCACATGTTCAGGTGCTGCAGCGGCTCCTATTGGTCCGCCAGGAAGGTCATGTAGCTACGTTTGTTTGTAACAGCTTCTCATTGGTCCTTGTTCCTGGAAGAAAGGCGGACACCCATGTGCAAAAGAAACAGGGGGAAAAAGAAGAAAACTCAACCCAAGACAGTAGAGGTATACAATGTATAAATTTTATTAATTACATACATAAAATAGCACAAACATCAAAAATCAATTAAAAAAGGAAGCATAAATGACACCTATTGGTATCCAATACCCGGGTTTTTATAAATCATGTAAACAGGTAAATATGCAAATAATGCATAAGTATGTAATTTTGATATAACAATGGCACACAGAATCCGATACAAGGATGGTACACACCCAAATAATGAAAGTGCAACAAAAAAGCAATATTTATGAAAAAAATACCCAATTTGTGCTAAATTATATTAGATTGTGTAAGTCAGTGTACAAACACAATGTGCATGTGCACTGGGCAGAATGAGGTGAAAAAATACTAAAAATGGTGCTTAAACTAAAGCGCAAAATAAAATTAAAAAATATATAAGAAAAAAAGGGGGACGTCAGTGAACCACAATAGTGCCAAATAAAGTGCAAATTACAATATTGTGACAAAACTTAACCCAAAATCAACCTCATAGAGCCATATAGGCAAAGATAATAACTATAGAAGTGCAGATACACTAATTGTAACGAAAGCTCGAATGAGCTGTAACCCCAAACATGTATCAGCCTATATAAGCCACATAGGCAAAATGAGCAATAGATACCTGAAAAAACCAGGGGAGGAAATAAACAATGGTGTCAATGCTGCCTCAAACGCGCCCCGACGCGCGTTTCGGAAAACCTTCCTTCGTCAGGCTATAAAAGGGTAGCATGGCTGGGCCGCCATGCGCTAATATCAATCATTGTATGCTATGCGCCAGTGTGGTCATGTGTATGTGTGGATAGGGACCAGGCTGAAATAAGCCACTAGAATACCGACTTAATCGGTGAGGAGTTTGGTATGGTAGCTGGTCAGGGTCGGTGTCCTAGATGCCCTAGATTACCGGCATAACCGGTGAGGAGTTTTGATTGCCATATTCAGGGTCTGGCGTTCAGACGCCATAGATTGCGGGTGACTCCCGCGAGGACATTAGCACATGATCACGCTTTATGAACGCGTAGCACTTAACTGTGTACCTGAGAGCCTGACAGGACACAGTACTTTTTCTCAGTGGCCCTGTGACGTAACAGGGTTCGCTTTCAACGCTAGACAGCGCCCTAGCGTGTTTTCTTTGCCACTCAGTTGTGTCTAGTGAGTGCGCACACATCGCCATAGAGCGCTGCGGCTCTCCTTCTAGCGGCTCTGTGGAGTAACAGAGTTCGCACTTATTGCCACTGCGCATTACGGCGTTTATGTTGGCGACTCTGCGGGATAACAGAGTTTGCTTCTCGCGCCATTTCTACTAGCAGCAGGCTCCGCTTGCACGGTGGACCCTGGGCTGCGAACGCACCTCTCTACTTTATATATTTGGTGTGTTCCGCAGACCCTTAACATAATATTAGCGCCAGGGTCTGGCTAGTAAAATGGCGGATGAACAGCGTCTATCGCAGTACATCCAGCAGCTGGAGGGTAGGTTGGCGGCTCTTGAGCGCACAACCTCAGCTGTGGATGTTACCGCAGTCGCTGTTCAGGCTGCTAGCGTGGCTGCAGCCAGTTTGTCTTCTGCCACCTCTGCCCCTACATTATCCCACCTCTCGCTTCCTGACAAGTTTGCCGGTGATAGCAAGCAATGTCGGGGATTCTTGAGTCAGTGCTCTATACAGCTCGAGCTTCTGGCTGCACGTTTTCCCACGAATCGGGCACAAGTGGGTTTTGTACTTTCTCTACTCTCGGGCAGAGCGTTGGACTGGGCAACGCCGCTGTGGGAGCGCGACGATCGTGTGGTGCGGAGTGCTCCTCGTTTCTTGGAGGCTCTTAAAAAGGTCTTTTTAGGACCTCAGGTCACCCACGATACGGCGCTACAACTGCTGGCATTGGCACAGGGTTCGTCTTTGGTCAGTCTGTTTTCCGTCCAGTTTCGGACTCTAGCTTCTGAGCTAGATTGGTCTGATAAAGTTCTTATTCCAATCTACTGGCGAGGACTGGCTGACCATGTTAAAGACGCTTTGGCTACCAGGGAGATTCCCGCCACACTGGAGAAGCTTATCTCCATATCTACCCGCATTGACCTCCGTTTTCACGAGCGGAGGTTGGAGCGGGCCCAGTGTAGGCAGAGGTTTCGGTTGGCTCCCACCTTTGCCAAACCTCTCGAATTTCCCGATCTGGCGTCCGAACCCCAAAAGGCCACAGAAGTTCCTCATGCAGGACCTAAGTCTCGGTCCGTCCGAGTATCCGTGGTCTGTAACCATTGTCAGCAGACAGGACACTATGCCAAAAAATGTCCACAGCGATCGGGGAAGCGATCGCGTCTAGTGGCCCTGGGAGGAGGTTCACTAGAGACAGCGGCATTTTCCTCCAAGATGACACTTAAAGGGACAATCACTGTTGGTACTTCCATTCTCACCGCCGACCTTTGCGTGGACTCAGGAGCAGAGGGGAATTTCATGTCCTCTAGCTTTGCTCGCTGTCATGCAATACCTCTGGTGGCGCTTGACAAATCAGTGACTGTCCGGGTAGTGAATGGGTTGACATTGCCCTCACAAATTACACACCAAACTGTTCCACTTGCATTGTCTGTATCTCCTTCCCATCAGGAACTTATTTCCCTACTCGTCCTTCCCGAGGGAATAGACGAGATCCTACTAGGTATACCTTGGCTCCATTTCCACTCCCCACATATAGAGTGGACTTCGGGTAGGATACTGGGTTGGAGTGATGCATGTAGAGGCAGATATGTCAGGAGTTGCGTTCAGGTTACCACTACGGAGTTACCCGCAGATCTTACTCCACTTCCCAAGCACTACTGGTCATATGCAGACGTGTTCTCCAAGAAGGCTGCGGAGACTCTTCCGCCTCATCGCCCCTATGACTGTCCTATCGACCTCTTGCCTGGCGCAGAACCTCCTCGGAGAAGGGTCTATCCCCTCTCTCTTCCTGAGACAGAGGCCATGTCGCAATATATTCAGGAGAACCTGGCAAGAGGGTTTATTAGGAAGTCGGTGTCACCGGCAGGGGCGGGATTTTTCTTCGTGCAGAAGAAAAGCGGAGAATTGCGTCCGTGTCTTGATTACAGGGGTCTTAACGCCATCACCGTTAAAAACAAGTACCCGTTGCCCCTGATTTCTGAGCTTTTTGATAGGCTTCGGGGAGCAAGAGTATTCACTAAACTAGATCTGCGCGGTGCTTATAACCTGATTCGCATCCGTGAGGGGGACGAATGGAAGACGGCTTTTAATACCAGGGATGGGCATTACGAATATCTGGTGATGCCCTTTGGGCTCTGTAATGCTCCAGCCGTTTTCCAAGACTTTGTCAATGACATCTTCCGGGATATGCTCTCCACCTCGGTCGTAGTCTATCTGGATGATATACTCATCTTCTCTCCAGATATTGACTCCCACCAGAGAGATGTCTGCAGAGTCTTCGACCTCTTACGGGCTAATTCCCTCTATGCTAAGTTAGAGAAATGTATGTTTGAGCTGGAGTCTTTACCTTTCCTTGGTTATATCATCTCAACCCAGGGATTGGCTATGGATCCGGCCAAACTACAGGCTGTGATGGACTGGCAGGAACCTCACTCTCTAAAAGCGGTGCAGCGCTTTATGGGGTTCATTAATTACTATCGTCAGTTCATTTCGCATTTCTCTACCTTGGTAGCTCCCTTGGTAGCCCTCACCAAGAAGGGAGCAAATCCCAAATTGTGGTCGGAAGAGGTCTCCACGGCTTTCTCTTCTATTAAGTCTCATTTTGCTAGCGCTACCATCCTACATCGCCCCGATGTTGATAAGCCATTTTTATTGGAGGTGGATGCCTCATCCGTTGGTGCTGGAGCAGTCCTCTTCCAAAAGGATGCTCAAGGTCGGAAGCATCCTTGCTTCTTCTTCTCTAAGACCTTCACTTCAGCGGAGAGGAATTATTCCATCGGGGATAGGGAGTTGCTAGCCATGAAGTTGGCCTTCTCTGAGTGGAGACATCTGTTGGAGGGGGCCCGTTTTCCCTTCCAAGTCTTCACCGACCACAAAAATTTGGTGTATCTGCAGACAGCTCAGCGGCTTAACTCTCGCCAGGCCAGATGGTCCTTGTTCTTCTCTCGGTTTAATTTCACACTCCATTTCCTCTCTGGAGAGAAGAACATTCGTGCCGACGCTCTCTCTTGCTCTGTGGTGTCCTCTGAAGTGGAGGTAGAGGAGCCTCGGCTTATTGTTCCCACAGAGAGCCTGAGAACAGTGGCTCCGGTTTCACTAGAGTCTGTGCCCCCGGGCAAGACTTTTATGCCTACCAATTTGCGACTGGAGGTACTCTCTTGGGAACATTCGTCCAGGGTTGGTGGACATTTTGGGGCAAAGAGGACATCTGAATTGCTGGCGAGGACATATTGGTGGCCGCATATGGTCCGTGATGTTGGGGACTATGTTCGGGCGTGTGTCTCCTGCGCCAAAATAAGTCTCCACGACAACGGCCAGCTGGTTTACTTTTTCCTTTGCTGGTGGCAGACAGGCCCTGGGAGATGGTTGGGATGGACTTTGTGGTGGGCTTGCCCAAGTCTCGGGGTTGCACCATCATTTGGGTAATCACCGACCATTTCTCTAAAATGGTGCATCTGGTGCCACTACCACGGTTACCTTCTGCACAGGCTCTGGCAGCGTTGTTCGTTAGGCACATCTTCCGTCTACACGGCATGCCGGACAAAATTGTCAGTGACCGAGGTCCCCAGTTTGCGTCTCGGTTCTGGAGAGAGCTTTGTCGTCTACTCAGTATTGAGTTAAATCTCTCTTCAGCGTATCATCCTGAGACGAATGGGTTGGTAGAGAGGGCCAACCAGACCTTGGTCACCGATCTACTTCATTTTGTCTCTGCCAGGCAGGATGACTGGGCATCCTTGCTACCATGGGCTGAGTTTGCATTAAACAATGCTGTGGCTGACTCCACCGGACAGACTCCTTTCCTTCTGAACTACGGTCAGCATCCGCGGGTTCCGGTGCCCATGCCCGTGTCTTCCGCCGACTCCAGGGTGGCAGACTGGGCTGTGGAGGCACGGGACATTTGGGACCGTACCCAGGATGCCATTCAGGCGTCCAAGGAGAGGATGAGGTCCTCTGCCGACGCACATCGGCGCCCCGCTCCAACATTTGCTCCTGGGGACTTGGTGTGGCTCTCCGCCTGTAACATCAGGCTGCGAGTTGAGTCCACTAAGTTGGCCCCGCTACCTGGGTCCTTTCAAGGTCCTCGAGCAGGTTAACCCTGTGGTATACCGTTTGGCTCTTCCACCACGCCTGGGTATCTCCGACACCTTTCATGTATCCCTCCTGAAACCCGTGCTCATGTCCCGGTTTTCTGAGTCATCTGCCGGGACATCGGGTTCATCTACGGATGACCATGAGGTGAACGCCATCGTAGGGTGTAAGGTGGTACGGGGCAAAAAGTTTTATTTGGTGGACTGGAGGGGCTATGGGCCTGAGGATAGGTCTTTGGAGCCTGCCGAGCATATTCACTCTCCGCAGCTCATCGCTGTCTTTGAGCGCAGCGAGGCCCAAAGAAGGGGGGGCCCTAGGAGGGGGGGTAATGTTAAGGTTCGATTTCCCACTGCTGCACAAGGGGAGTCTCGAACCCGTCCCGCTGCGGTCTCCCATTCATCTCCGGCCGCAGTGGAGCCTGCTCAGCAGAGACGTCGGTCCAGGTGTCTTGCCCACTCCTCTACTGTGCAGTGACTTGCTGCTGCCTTTCCTGGATCTGCTATTATAGCCAGTGCTGGAGCAGTCGTCTTTGAGACAAAGTCCTGCGTTTTCCCATCTGAGCATGCCCAGAGTGAGATCTCTCATTGGAGATCAGGGTCACATGTTCAGGTGCTGCAGCGACTCCTATTGGTCCGCCAGGAAGGTCATGTAGCTACGTTTGTTTGTAACAGCTTCTCATTGGTCCTTGTTCCTGGAAGGTCCTGTAGCTGTTGCTATAAAAGGGTAGCATGGCTGGGCCGCCATGCGCTAATATCAATCATTGTATGCTATGCGCCAGTGTGGTCATGTGTATGTGTGGATAGGTACCCGGCTGAAATAAGCCACTAGAATACCGACTTAATCGGTGAGGAGTTTGGTATGGTAGCTGGTCAGGGTCGGTGTCCTAGATGCCCTAGATTACCGGCATAACCGGTGAGGAGTTTTGATTGCCGTATTCAGGGTCTGCGTTCAGACGCCATAGATTGCGGGTGACTCCCGCGAGGACATTAGCACATGATCACGCTTTATGAACGCGTAGCACTTAACTGTGTACCTGAGAGCCTGACAGGACACAGTACCTTTTCTCAGCGGCCCTGTGACGTAACAGGGTTCGCTTTCAACGCTAGACAGCGCCCTAGCGTGTTTTCTTTGCCACTCAGTTGTGTCTAGTGAGTGCGCACACATCGCCATATAGCGCTGCGGCTCTCCTTCTAGCGGCTCTGTGGAGTAACAGAGTTCGCACTTATTGCCACAGCGCATTACGGCGTTTATGTTGGCGACTCTGCGGGATAACAGAGTTTGCTTCTCGCGCCATTTCTACTAGCAGCAGGCTCCGCTTACACGGTGGACCCCGGGCTGCGAACGCACCTCTCTACTTTATATATTTGGTGCGTTCCGCAGACCCTTAACAGTATGAAGGTGGATCCAGGCAACTACTATCCCTAGGTTTTTTTCAACCTATGTTACTATGGAACTATATGTTGTACCACAAGCAAGAAAGGCTTAGGTGCTCCCAGGGACTGAAGCATAAAGAGAGAAGACAGAAACTGGCACAAATAGAGTATTACAGCTTGGTTTGATTGACTGGACTATCTCTTCTTATAAACAAATTGAGAAAGACCTGCAAATGAAGGTCTGTTAAGAGGGAAGAAGTAGTTAGGCAGTCATCCCCTTGAATCTTCTTACTCTTCCACGTTGATATAGGAAAGATGTGTATCTTCGTACCGTGTTAGCCAGTAGATAGAAAAATATTTAGACTTGAGAGTCCTCAGTGGTTGATATCAACCACTGAGGACTCTCAAGTCTAAATATTTTTTTATACTCTTCCACGCTAATTTTTAGGCTATGTTTTCTAGCAATTACTTTTTCATGCTGCTCACAGCAACATTCTACTGAACTGTTCCCTGGCATTCATAATCTCATATATGTTATCTACACACTGGAGCTTCCATCTGTTTTTTGCCATTGCGGATTTTGCTGTAGATTTTTGGCAGCCAATAAGTCTCATATGCACATGCCATTAATACAGGTACATGGAGACTGTTTGCATGTACTGTAACAAGGGAAGATATTTTTGTTTATCTGAATTAAAAGACGAAAACATGTAAATTATGTCCCAGATTTGTTATGTTTATTATTTGAAATTAATACCAACTTTTTGTTTTACTGCTTGAGCAACATTTAATTTTGACTGGTAACAGGAACTACATTCAATAAATATATTAACAGAGGGAAAACAAGACAAAAAAAATCATGCAGTTTTAAAATTTACAGATAAATATTTGAAAATTGACACACTTCAACCACCCAAATAGCAGTACTTTTTGTATAGAATATGACAGTAACATTGCTAATATAAATACTGTAGCCTGTGCACATGGTCCTAACAATAGGTGAGTAGATCAGGAAAAATTTGAAATTGCTTGTTAAAATGGATTTTCCCAGGAAATTTGATTCGTGGAGAAGTTATTCTCTGCAAATTTAATGTGCCTTATTAAACTCTGGAGTCTGTCTAGATGTCTGACCATAATGAGCTTAATATGTAAAAATTAAAAAAATATATACTCACCTCACCACTCACCTATCCAGCCCCTTCCATTTTTACATTTTTAGCTGTCACCCATCCGGTCTCTGTCGCATCTTCTGATCCACGCGTTTTGAAATCCCCAGGCCTCTCACATTAGGCCGGAATTCCCTTCTTTGATGAGAGTTCTGAGCAAGCGCGTGAAAGGTTGCGGTATCATGATGTCACAACATCTGCCATTATTATGCACGCGCATGGGCAGAAGACTCCTGGGCAACATCAGAGCCAGAAGCCCTTGCAAGAGGAACAGGGATCAGAAGATGTGAGGAGGACAGTATATGATGGTGAGGAGTGGCGGGAGAGGTAAGTGCCAAGGTGAGTGCAAGAATTAGTAATTTTATTTGACCTTTTTATGGCTCAAAGGGGCATGAAGGTAAAGCTTCTACAGTATTGCTACAAATATTATAAGTATTTGCAAAATATCAGAAATATTATAAGTGAAACTGCAATATTCTTTATTTAATAAACATTAAAACATTTCAGTTTTTATGCATTTGTGGCATAACATTCTTGAAAACATTTACAAATGTAAATACAGTAAAATAACGATGTACAGCAGATTCCACCCCAAAAAAAATTTCTGGTTAAAAAATTATAATAGTCACAAACCTATTTGCTTCATCATTTCTCAATTTCCTGAGTAATATATGTCAGGTTTTTTATTGTTAATATTTATTGAATTTCAGTTTTTGACATCCATTAAGCTCGTGTCCTGGACTATGGTAATACATCTACGTGTATGAAGAGACAATCGGTCCTCGTCATAATATGTGCATCTCAGAGCGATCAAAAGAATAAGGCCCTTCAGGGTGTAATTTGATAAAATGTCTAGACCTACTTAAAAGCTTGAATGTATGATACGTTTTCAAAAGCCTCCAGTCCATTAAAGCCTGTGAGTATTTTTTCTGTAATGTGACATCGGCCTTCACTTGTCAATCTTTTGTGACATGTTGTGCAACTTTAGAATTTGTCTCACGCGATCATGTAAAGTACAGAGATGAAAACACTGTGCGTGCTAAGAAATACAATACACTATATGTAAGGATCTAAAAAGGTCCCATTAATTACATGCTCAGCTGACTGGAAGAGGGTCCTATACAATGAAGAACCAAAATTCAAGAGGCGAGCAGGGAATGTATGGTGTAGTATGACCCTGGGCAAAAGTTGTGAACAAAAGAGAAATAAATTTGACCAGCTGTTACCTGAACGTTTTATGAATGATTCAGATATACTATATCGGCTATGAAAAAAAAAAAAAAAATATATATATATATATATATATATATATATATATATATATACAGGCAATGTAGATTGAATTGTAGTAAAATAAAAGCTTAAGTGTATCCTCAATGTTTTACTAAAAGAAAATAAATGTTAGAGACTTTCCAACCATCAAGATGACTAGGTTAGACAGTTTCTTATGGGTGCACCATTACCCAGAGTTTTATTTCCTATAGGAAATATTGATACAGTTGATTAATACAGTTATTATTGGACAGAATTTATAAAGAATGAAATTAAAGATGAGCAAATCGGTTCAAGGCTAATTGAAATTGTCTCGAATTTGAAAAAAATATCAACAATCCTGAATCAAATTTTTTGGTGATTCTCTTTGTGCAAATTCATTAATATATTCGCCAGCCGCCATTATGCTGATTTGTAGAGGGCCGATAAAAAGCTGTGAAAAAAATTATTCTTGCGCTCACCCACTGGCAGACACAGACAGAACAGGGCCCCTGGGTAAGAACAGTTTAAGAACCCTTTGCAGCCCAATAGCTCACTATACTGCATAATTTAACCTGCTTTGGAGATGGAAATGGTCCCCATTACCTCTTAGGGCCCCTGTGCAGCTGCACAGGTTGCACCAATGATATATCATTGATTGTGCTCACCTGTCCTGCCATCGTATTCCCACATCGCATGTCCCTAAGGGACCTGGCAGATGATGTTATTTTTGGCTCTTGCGGGATCTTGACTCGGAAAAGGAGATTCAGCGTTGAGTAGGACTCTGACATTTAAGTTGAAGAAAATGTTAGACAATGGAGCTCAGTGGAATTTTGGACTTATATATTGCTGTACAGTTTTCTAATCATTATGCTTCTAATCATGTCTTTGAGTTTCATTTAGGGTTAAGGGAGAGTGGAAACCTTACCAGGTTACTGGTCAAAATTGGGATGCCTGGAGATGGTTTTTCCGGCAATATCTGGCTCAGAGAATTAGGTCTCTTCCCAGGAAGGCGGGCTGTTCCTGTTCATATTATTATTGGAGTTGTGTGTGTGTGCGGGGAAATGTTATTAAAGAGGATCAGGTTGATTCACAAGACTCCAGTCCATCAGACTAATCATTAGGCACCGGCCACTTTTAGGGATAGGGAGACTTGCGAATATCTTACCTTCTGTGATCCCTGACACTGCTTTTGATTAGCTGTGCCGGTGCCACGTCATCTGTGTGTCACACCACAATGATGATCTTGGACCGGCCCACCTATTCAAGAGCCGCAATGGGAATCCCAGAAGGTAAGAGATTTGCAAGCCTCACTGCCAGAGGCCAAAGACTACTGACCTGACCAGTGGACTGAAGTCCTGCAAATAGGTTCCCCCATCACTAGGTGTTATTATAATTTACATGGACAGCTTCCAATAAGTGCGTGATTTGTTCCACATTTTGATCACTTTTTATTACACTTTTTGATAGGCAGAATAAAAAAAACTATTTAGTGCTTTGTTTTTATTAAACCCTATACACTATTTTTATAATTAACATTATGGGCCAATTCATCAAGACTAGCGAAGCATGTGTTTGTGTTATGCCAGTCTTAACAGAGCACACAGTGCCGAATTCATTACGAGGCATACACCACTTAACTAATTTGATGGCTCTTCTAAGTGGTCTGTGCCTTCTTGTGCTGCACCAGAAATGTTACTCCAATCAGTGAGCAACATTTCCGGCGTAGAAAACACAGACATATTTGATGAAGTTGACGGGGTGTGATGCCAAACCCATGTCCCTCACCGGAGCCTACCCAATTCCACCCATTTCAGAAGAGCTGATTCAAAGTGGCATGAAAATGCGAGAAGTACAGTTTTGTGGTGTAAAGACTTTGATAAATTGACCCCTATATCTTTATTCAGTGAGTTGATGCAATTATATGTAAAGATAAGAAAGAAAAGCATTTCTTGCCTTTCAATAGACAGTTGTGTGAGAGAGGGATGAGTTTTGCTGAGCGAGCAGTAGATTTCACTGGTATAATTTTTGAGTAATTGCAAATTTTTTTGATTAATTTTGAAGCATTTATGTTTGTAGGAGATATGAAGAAAAACAATAAATCTGGAATTGTTTTTTATTTTTTAGAGTGATCGCCTTGCTAAATAGTTTTTGCTTTACTAATTTTTCACAAAAAAGCATTGTTTTTATTAAATAAAATCTTTTGTTTTTGGTTCTTACGTTCTGAGACCCAGATGGTTTTGAATTTTCCACTTACAGAAGTGTATGAGAGCTGTAGTTTTTATTTGCCTCATACAAACAACATACATATAACTTTTAAAAAAAAGATCAAAATATGAAAAAATAGCAATTATGGCATTATTTTGAATTTTTTTACAGTGTTTATGGAATGGCATAAATAATTAAAGAGTTTAATAGTATGGGTTTTATAGATGCAGCATTTTCAGAACGTGTTCTTTTGGGGGCGTTAGTTTCTTTAACCCCTTCATGACATGAGCCGTATATTTACAGCGCATGTTCGGTCTCCCTCTTTGATGTGGGCTCCGGTGATAAGCCCACAACTTTTCCTGCACTTGTCAACTGATTTCAACAGCTGACATGTGCCCCTAACAGCGGCGGGTGGAATCGTGAGCCATCTGCGCTCTTAACCTGTCAAATGCCGCTGTCAATCTCTGACAGTAGCATTTAACATGATTGCGCTGGCAACGCGTCACTAATATCTCCATCTGCACCTGTATCACATGACCACGGGTCGCCGATGGGTTAGCATGACAACCCGGGATCGTCACGAGACCCCTGTGGTTGTCATTGCCACATAGCTATGAGCGCCGCCCTGTGGTTGGCACTCATAGCAAGTGAGCATTTCTGCTACACAGAGCAGGACTGAACCCCTGCTCTGCGCAGAACAAGCTATCAAATTATCACAGCTTCCAGTCTCCTATGGAGACTATGGAAGCAAGTAAAGTAAAAAAAAATATTTTATTTTAATATTTTTTTATTTTATTTTATTTTAATATTTTACTTTTAAAAATATTAAAAAAAATAAAAAAATACAGAAGTTTAAATCACCCCCATTTGCCCAATTGAAAAGAAAACAATTTAAAAAAAATTAAAAATACACATATTTGGTATCACCATGTTCAGAATCACCTGATCTATCAATATAAAAAAAGAATTAATCTGATCAGTAAACAGCGTAAAGAGAAAAAAGTAAAAATGCCAGATTTACGTTTTTTTTTTGGTTGCTGCAACATTGCATTAAATTGCAATAAAAGGCGATCAAAACATCGTATCTATATCAAAATGGTATCAATAAACATGTCAGCTTGGCATGCAAAAAAAAAAGGCCTCCCAAAAAATGGAGATGCTTTGGGTCTCTGAAAATGATGCAATTTTTTTTCACCACTTAAATACAAAAGACCTTATACATGTTTATTATCTATGAGCTCGAAATAACCTGGAGAATCATAATGGCAGGTCAGGCATTTGGTGAACAGGATGAAAAAAAATTGTTGAATTGAACTTTTGTTGCAATTTCACCGCACTTGGAATTTTTTCCCCTTTTCCAGTACACTATATGATAAAACCAAAGGCGTCATTCAAAAGTACAACTTGTCTTGCAAAAAACAAGCCCTCACATGGCCATAATGACAGAAACATAAAAAAGCTATGGCTCTGGGAAGAAGGCCTCGAGGCCAAACCAGAAACCAAAAACGGAATATGGCCAGGGGGTGAAGGGGTTAAACTAGTTTTTATTGGGAAATCTGGTATGATTTTTCCGATTTTTTTAGCACATAAAAATATTTTTTTCTTTTTATTACAATGTTTATTAGTCCCAAAAGACTTGAACTTGTGATCCTTTGATAGATAATTGTTGAATTATTCACTACACTACTTCTACTTACTGTTTGTCAGACTCATTGTCACTTTTTGGATGACTTGTTTTTTAGAAAGCTTTAGGCAGCTTTACAGGATAACCAGAGCCATCCTTCCACTTTCTGATAAAAATGTGAAACTCTAAGGTAAATTTAGATAACACTCACTGGAATTTTTTATATTTGGACAAAACATCAAGTCTGGGAGAAATTGAGACTGTCCTTTTGCTTTTGAAGACTTGCTCTTTATGATGTATTAGTAGATCTGTGAAAAACATTTTTTTCACATCTTCCACCTCAAAAAGGCTTTTGAAAGTATTCAGAGGTTTTAAAAGAAACTGGATCTCTCCATCTTTTCTGGAAAACTTGCTTCTTGGGAAATATTAGTAAGATTCATGAAATGAAATTGGAATCAGTCTCCAATACTGTAAGGCTTGCTTTAAAGAAAACATTGAGTTGTCCGTGGGAAATCAAACCCACCTTCCTATTGTTAAAAACTTGCTCTTAGGGAGCACTAAGAGTTCAAAGAGAAAATTGGACCCATCTTAACTCTCTGGTAAACTTGCTTAATTCAAGAACTGGAAGATTAAGCTACCCATTCTCTTTCTTTAGAGGACTTTGCCTTTGGGAATCATTAAGATGTTTGAGATTAAACCATGCCCAATATCCCACATTGAAGAACTCTGAATAGTCATATGGTCACAAGCTGTTACACTTTTGTCTTTTATGTAAGAAAACTTAGGGTAGTTGAAAAAATAAAATTACTCCAATCTGTTACATACTTGGCCCAGCTTTAGTGCCTGACATTGCTTCCTTCTTCTATGGCCTGCTCTCTCTGCCCTAGCCCATTCCGGATTGCTTAGGTATCCCAGTAAACAGCTCTGTTTACTGTCACTGTCACTGTCGTCACTGTCCCCGATGGGGCTCACAATCTAAATTCCCTATCAGTATGTCTTTGGAGTAAACCGGGAGGAAATCGGAGTACCCGGAGGAAACCCACGCAAACACGGGGAGAACATACAAACTTCTTGCAGATGTTGTCCTTGATGGGATTTGAACCCAGGACCCCAGCGCTGCAGTGCTATCCACTGAGCCACCGTGCCACCCTAGTAAATCTGAGTAATATTGTATTCTAAACTCTGTTTTAAGAAGGTTCCTGGAATTCAACTCTGCTAATACTTGTGTTGTTCTTACCTTATCTCTGCAAGCAATGTACATGATTAGGATTTGTCTCTGCTATTCTTATGCTATTGTTATTCTGCCCACTTTGCAGCTCTTCTGTTCTTATGAGTAAAGCCCCCGTCACACTAAGCGAGATCGCTAGCGAGATCGCTGCTGAGTCACAAGTTTTGTGACGCAACAGCGACATCGCTAGCGATCTCGTTAAGTTTGACAGGTAGCAGCGACCCGGCCCCTGCTGTGAGATCGCAGGTTGTGTCGGAATGGCCTGGACCATCTTTTGATCGTTGAGGTCCTGCTCAGTAGCATACATCTGTGTGTTTGACACCTTTTACCAACGATCTCGTTAGCGACTCAGCACTGAGACACATAGGCGATACATCGTTACACAGGTCGCTACGGGTCACCGATCGTTGCTACACAGGTCGCTACGGGTCACCGATCGTTGCTGTGTTGTTGGGAAGATCTGACGGTTTCGCATCTCACCAGCGACCACATAGCGACGCAGCAATGATCCCAGCCAGGTCGTATCATTGTCGGGTTCGCTGTTGCATGGCTGAGTGTGAGGGTACCCTAACTGTATCTTAGCTGCAAGTTATCAGATTGCTTATATATCTACTATTACTGTGTGTAACTGTATCTGCGTAAGCAAGTTACCAGATTACTTGTATATCTACTCTTCCTGCATGTAAACACTTCTCTTTAAGCATGTTCCAAAGCAGGTTACAGATCCAATGTGTACCTGCACACCAGTTTCTGCTTCATCGGGTGCCTCCTGCTCCACATGTCTTTCTGCTATCCTGATACCCTACTATCACGAGTGCTCACTGATCCACAAGCAACCCAGAAAGACCTCCTCAGCTGGACCATTGCCTGCTGTATGTGCTACTCACCCTGACCTATAACTTAAGAGAATCAAGGTCAATGGGTGAGCCCTTAACACAATCAATGTAGAGTCGCTTTAGCTATGACATGTATATGGTGATACATAGAAATACAATATATATTGAAAATATGAACATCAATTATAATAACATTGATAGCTACAGTTGTGCTCAAAAGTTTACATACCCCCGCAGAATTCTTGTTTTCTTGGCCTTTTTTCAGAGAATATGAATGATAACACTAAAACCTTTTCTCCACTCATGGTTAGTGGTTGGGTGAAGCCATTTATTGTCAAACTACTGTGTTTTCTCTTTTTAAATCATAATGACAACCCAAAACATCCAAATGACCCTGATCAAAAGTTTACATACCCTGGTGATTTTGGCCTGATAACATGCAAAAATTCTGCCGGGGTATGTAAACTTTTGAGCACAACTGTATAACAATAACAGCTATAGAGGTGAGCGGATCACTTTGTACAATCCCAGTCCATGGTCCAGATCATTGCTCTCTGGCCATGGGCAGGAGTTGCTTGTATTTTCAGAGTTTATGGCTTCCATGCCATAGCGTTTGAGTCACAGGCCTGGCATGATGTTGTCTGTACAGCACACAGGTAACATCTCGTCAGCCCAACTAATCATAAACCGAGCTTGGGAGACAGGGAGGTCAGGAAATTCCCATAGCTCCTGTCTACGGCCAGAGAGCATTGATCTGGAGCGTGGCCCAGGGTTGCCCGAAGCGATACGCTCATCTTTAAATAGCAGCATAAACAACTAAGAAGAACAATTTCATTGACTTTTCAGTTTAAGCTTTAATATATTTCAATACGCAATGTGCATTAAGTAAATAACATGAACACATTACATGAAATTTCCCTTCAGCTTAATGTGTGATCATTTTGTTTTAATTACATAACTTCCAAATTAAGGGGCAATATTACCAGCACACACACCAAGATGATAAACATCAGCATTATAAAGGAGATTAATGATTCAATTTGCAATAAATTTCTTAGCAGTAAGAAACTTTTATTCCACCACACTCATTATGTCAAATATGTGTTTCAAAGGACCAACTGTGCAAAACTGGATTTCCCTGTGGTGCCCAGAATGGTCGGCCCCTATGGCTTTAATAATGTCACTGTTTCAATTTCCTTGCTAAAGCCATTTATTTTGATCTTTCTGCTAAGGCTGCAGCATTACCTCTAGATTTTGGAAAGTTATCATCTTAATCTACATTAGCAAAAGGACAAGAGGTGCTTACAACAGGAGGCATTTAACCTTATTTGTGAAGTAAATGAAGAGAATTGTCACACTATTTGTTTAGGCAAATAATTTCCTTCTAATTGTCAAAGAAATAACTCATCACCGGAGCTTTGACTTATTCATTTGTTTCTTTTTAATTGCAGTTGTGCAGAATTTTAACATTTTCTCTGCTCTCTGTTAGGCTTTAATATGCACAAACAATCATCTCAAACAATTTGTTTTTAAACTGATAGACCACAAAGCATTTATTATGGAAAGATGAAATTAATTGGTTTTTCATATTGCTGGGGAATTAATTGAAAACAAGAGGATTTTTCCAATTGATTAGACTTTAATAAAGAAGACACCTCATACAATAGCTGTAGTACAGTGTCTTAGATGTGAGTGTCCTTAAATCACCCATATAATAAAATATTTCCCCCATTAATTCCCTAAATTCTATGCCTACTGCTACCAAGATGAACCCAATGTAGCACATGCAATGCTCACCAGGGACCCCCAATATTGTGCTTAATATACAGCCAATGATGCTTTTAATGCTATTCCTCTGGGGTCCCTCTCAAAGCTGTGCCCCCTGTTTGGCCTCAGTACAGTAGTTGTCCAGACTGTTCTATATTCTCCATCTATACCTCAGCTTATTATTACATAGGACTCCAGCTAGTGAAAATTTAGCAAAAACTTAAATGGGAACTTGTCACTAGTTTTTTTGCTTACAAACCATTCCCATCACTTTAAGATCATGTGAATGGGGTTCCTGCAACCCCTTTGTATCCTCAGACGTGCCCCTGCATAAGTCAAAAAATGAGTTTTTGTTGGAATATGTTTGGTGCAACAATTCCATTCCTGTCTCAGTATTTAGTTGCTAGATTTGTATGCTGTTCATAAAGTTAGAACAAAAAAAAAACTCCCAGAGGCTCACACAGGAAGAGCATGTGACTGTATTTCCTGTTTCCTGTGTTTGTGTATGAGAGAAGCAGCCTGCTGTAGATGATGCACAGATAGAGACACACAATGTTTTATTCCTGTTCTATTAAGCTTATGATATATTGTTCCTGTTTATTCCTGAATAAAGAAGCTCTGTTGTAACATGCTTGGAAAGTATTGAGAGTAATCCGCTGCTAACAGTTTTATACTTGTCCCACGCTGCATGCAAATTGCATGGTCCGGTCCTATACCTGACTCTCTCCAGATTGTGATCAGCGGCGCCACGGTCCCTTCAAACCCTTCAAACTACATGTAAGTAGACACCATCCACTTCCATGCAGTTAGAAAAGGCAGCATTTCATTGAAGGGGCCAAGATGGTGTTGTTCGCTATCTGGAGACACCATGTCTGAGTATATAAAACGATAGCAGGAACCTCATTTACATGATCTTAAAGGTGATGGACATGGTTCATAATTGAAAAAAAATGGTGACAAGTTCCATTTAATTACACATGATGGCTAGGACTGTGCTGCGGTTGCGCAGGCTGGGGTATCCGGAAGCCAGGCAGGCAGTCTATCAGGGATATCACAGTGGCAATTGCCTAGCATCATGGCCCTGACAGGTCAAGTGAAAGGGGAATATTTACAGGGGATAATAGTTTATGGTTTAACGTGACACCAGCTGAGGTGTCTGGCCAGGGATGGCAAGCGCTGCATGTGGGGTCCCCAGGGGATAGATGGTGGTGCAGCAAGGTGGATCACTCCCCTCAGCAGGAGAGGGCCCCTGGACTGATGATGGGGGTTTTAGTAAGCCGGCCATTTTCCCAGAGGCCATTTTACTGGAGGCGACTGCATCGCAGCAGTGAGGATGTGTGGGGCTCCGGGCACCCCTGAACACTGATGAACCTGCCGCACCAGACAGGGATGGGATTTCCCGGAGGCCATCGCTTCACAGAAATGGATGTGCTGGGGCTACGGGTTTTCAGAAATGTCAGCAGACCCTCCGCACTACAAGCACCATAGAACCTGCCACAGCAGTCTGTGATGGGAGCCATTTCATCGCCAGACCACCGAACACCCCCTGTGACCACGCTCCACCAGCGCTACTGATTTCCTCCAGTAAGCTGAATTCGAACTGTAAGATGGACCTCCATTTGACGCATTAATTTTTTTTCCCTATTTTCCTTCTGAAAATTTGGGGTGCTTCTTATGGTCCATTGTATAGTCAGAAAAATATGGTATATAGTGAATACTATCTATAGACGAGGGGTGCTCATAAAAAGATATTCCCTGACCCACTTCCTGTGGCCTGAGAGCAATGAAACTTGGCACAGTTATTAATTCTTCTCTACATAGGTGCCACCTAGGGACACATTCTTTAAGCAACTGTAAACATCTTTCTTGTAGAAGTCGACAGGTTGCTCCAAAAGCCGTTTTGTGAATTTGGAAACCAGAGTCTCATCATCTGGAAAATGCTTGCTCTTCAAAAATAACTTCATTGTTGGAAAGATGTGGAAGTCTGATGGTGCGAGGTTGGGTGAATAAGGGGGATGCGGTAGAATATCAAAGTCATAGAAGCATGCTTCCATTTGGGCAACATGTAAGTTGTGAACTGATGCATTGTTTTTCAGAAGGGGGACAGCTTTGGTGAGCATTCCATGTCTTTTGGTTTTAATGGCCTCCCACAATTTCCATAGCAATGAAGCATAGTATGCCCCAGTGATCATGGTACCCTTTGCTAGGATATCCACCAATACTACTCTGTGCTGGTCCCAAAGTACTGTGAGCATGACCTTGCCTGCCGAGGGTTGGGTACGTGTCTTCTTTGGAGGTGAGGAGTCAAGTTGCTTCCATTGCATTGACTTGACTTTGGTCTCAAGATCATAGTGATGGACCCAGCTTTCCTCCTGTGTGGTCAGTCTGTTGAAAAAGTCCTCCTGGTTTCCATGGCATTTCGTCAATAGAGCCTGAGAGCATTCGACTCGTTCCTGCTTCTGGTAAGGTGTGAACTGCCGGGGAACCCAGCGGGCGGTTATCTTATGCATGTAAAAATGGTCGTGGATGATTTTTTTCCACGAACCCCACACTAATCTTGACATTTTGGGCTAGGTGGAGAATGGTTAAGCAACAATTTTCCAAAATGGCGACCTCCACTTGCTGGATGATGGAGCTGTTTGCACCGAAGTCCGACCACATTTGAATTGACTATGCCAGTTCTTGACTACATTGTATGATGGGGAATCATCACCATAAACCTCTTTCATCTCATCAAACATCTCCTTTGGTGTGTGGCCTTTCAAGTAAAAGATCTTGATGACTGCTCTGTATTCCACTGAGTCCATTATCAAACCTCACACCACTTCAGCACCTGTAAAATCCAGACCTTTATCAGTTCTGAGTTGCAAATTGGCACGTAACCTATAGAGACTTATATCATTACACATGTGTAGTTTCAGCGTACTGTGATAAATAGAAGTGGATCAGGGGAAATCTTTAATGAACGCCCCTCATATCTTGAAAAAAAAATCCCCTTTTACAGTGCTGCAATATGATCGCATATATAATTTGTATATAATCATCTTCTTTCATGTTATCCATAAATTCCTAAAAAAATAATCAGTTTGAAAATGGTGTCAGTCACGCATGCGCAATAGCAGCTATTGGCTATTCCTGAGGAAGCCACTCTACAGGTGGCGATAGGCGTGGGGCCCTCCTCCCGAACCATCATGATGGTAGCAGGTCATGATATCGTTACTATAGTATCATGAGGCTCTTTGTGCCTCCGCACTGGTTTTGCCTTCTATTGCATTAATTCATTCATAAGCATGTTTATTCTTTTTGCTTCCATGGCTTGTCTTATTCCATCTGTTTACTCTAACTAAATCAGGTTAACCATTTCACTGTGGTTCCGTGTATAGGTATTTTATTGGCACTTGTTTGTTAATTTATGGAGTCCTTCATACCAGGTTCCATATCTATCCTAAAATCCCCCCTTTTTTTGGAAATCAGCTGACATAGCTATGTGGAATTATATGCTTTAATATATTTTGATGTGACAGTTTATTGAACATTATTATATCATTAGTATCCTATTCTGCTCTTTTGCTCATTGGTTTTGGTTTATCAGTGTGTATTAATAACATTCTAAACATCATTTTGTCAATCACATTTAGGTATTTAGCCTTTTTTCTAATAGTATAGCTTGCAACCAGCACATGGGAGGAGGTCACTGATTAGTCCCTATACAGAATCTCAGTAGTGTGTCTCTTGTGTGAGCCTGTATTGGCTATTTTTATTGTTTTTATGTCAGTGTTGTCCAGTGTGTGTTTCTTTGCATTGATAAACTTTGCATATTCATTTTATTTGAATTTACTTCATTTGGGCGATCTTGGCCATTGTTTACACCAGGGCCGGCGTCAGCACCCGGCACACCCGGGCCAGTGCCGGGGCCCTGAGCAGGCGGGGGGGCCCACTCGCAGTCTGGCACCCCCGCGCGGAGAGCGGTGTCAGCGCCGCCACTGGCCCCCCCCGCCTGCTCAGGGCCCCGGCAGCAGCTGGCAACAATACTTACCTCTCCCGTGCCTCCGCTGCCGCAGCTCCGGGCTCCAGGGGGCGCCGGCGCTTCCTCTCACAGCCGGCCGCTGAATGACGTCATCATTCAGCGGCCGGCTGTGGCACAGAGCGCGGGGACGCTGAACAGGTAAGAAGTCTCTGTGTGTGTGTCTCTGTGTGTGTATGTAGTGCGGTGCTTTGTGTGTGTGTGTGTGTGTGTGTGTGTATGTATGTGAGAGAGTGCTTGTGCTGTAGTGCTGTCTGTGTGTGATGATGGGCAGGCATTGATGATAATGGGCAGGCATTGATGATAATAGGGAGGCATTGATGATAATGGGGAGGCATTGATGATGGGGAGAAGATGATGATAATGGGCAGGCATTGATGATAATGGGCAGGCATTGATGATAATGGGCAGGCATTGATGATAATGGGGAGGCATTGATGATAATGGGGAGGCATTGATGATAATGGGGAGGCATTGATGATAATGGGGAGAAGATGATGATGGGCAGGCATTGCTGATAATGGGGAGGCATTGATGATGGGGAGAAGATGATGATGGGCAGGCATTGCTGATAATGGGGAGGCATTGATGATGATGAGGAGAAGATGATAATAATGGGCAGGCATTGATGATGGGGAGAAGATGATGATGGGCAGACATTGATGATGATGGGGAGGAGAGGAGATGATGATGGGCAGGCATTGCTGATAATGGGGAGGAATTGATGATGATGGGGAGAAGATGATGATAATGGGCAGGCATTGATGATAATGGGCAGGCTGTCATGTATAGTGTACAGTTCCTATAGCGTCTTGTGCTTGGGTGCGAGGAAAACACAGGAGACATAGGTTGAAATGAAATGACTTGTATTACTTCATACAAGCATGCTGAAAAGTTCACACAGTTTGCAGGAACAGAGTCAGGAGACACAGCAGGCCAGAGTAATTTCAAGCACTACAATAAATCTCCAAAGCAGGTTCAGGATCTCTTCTCTGTACCGTAATTCCTCTGCAAACATGGATTCACCAAACAGCAGGTTTCCAGAGTCCAAAAGTGTTCAAAGGTTCCTCAGTAGGGAATAGCTGGAGTACAAGTTCAAGGTTTCCAGGAGTCAGGTCACAGACTGACTGAGGCTTGATTCAGGAGCACTGATTGTTCAGCTGAGGCTGCTTAAGAAGCAAGAGGGAAGAATCAGGGCGGGAACATGAAAACTGGAACTCCATATTAACTGAGGGCAAGAGCTGCAGAAAGACAGAAAGCAAAATGGCCGACGGAAAACTGAGTTTCAAGGAACATGTCAACAGAGACAAAGAACCTTACATTACTCCCCCCTTAGGGACAACCTCCGGATGACCTCAGACCAGGCTTGTCAGGGTACCTCTGATGAAACTGGCGGATCAGGCGAGGAGCATTTACATTGTTGACTGGTTCCCATGAGTTGTCCTCCACTGGGTAGCCCTGCCATTTAATCAAATATTGCAACTGATTTCTGTACAACCTGGAATCTAGAATCCTTTCCACCATAAATTCTTCCTGACCATCGACCAGCACTGGGTCAGGGCAAGGAGAAGAACGTCCAGGAAACGTATTGGGTGTTGCAGCCTTTAGTAGGGATACATGAAAGACAGGGTGGATTCTCATAGTTCTGGGCAGTTGAAGACGACAAGCAACAGCACTTATAATCTTACTGATCTTATAAGGTCCAATGTACTTATGTCCCAATTTAGACGATGGAATCTTTAATTTAAGATTTCTGGTTGACAGCCAGACCAAATCTCCTACCTTGAAAGCTGGTGCAGGTTTACGAAATTTATCTGCTCCTTTCTTGTACCTTTCCTGAGCCAAGTCTAGATTTTCCTTTAGAAGATCCATATTCTTTTGTAAAGAAGTGATTCTTTCAGCCACTGCCGGCAAGGGCGTATCTATGGGAAATCGAGGAAGAATGTTAGGATGATAACCTAGATTGGAGTAAAAAGGAGACTGCTTAGTGGAGGCGCTCTGAGAGTTGTTATAAGAGAACTCAGCCAGTGGAAGTAGATCCACCCAATCATCTTGTAGGTGGCAGATAAAGCAGCGGAGATACTGCTCCAGGGTCTGATTGGTTCGTTCTGTCTGTCCATTAGTCTGAGGATGAAAAGCAGAAGAAAGGTTTACTTTAATGTCCAATGCTGCACAGAAATTTTGCCAAAACCTTGAAGTGAATTGCACCCCTCGATCCGAAATGACCTCATCCGGTACTCCATGTAAGCGAAACACATTCTTAATCATCAAGTCTGATGTCTGTTTTGCAGTGGGTAAGCCGACACAAGGGATAAAATGAGCTGCCTTTGTTAGACGGTCAACCACCACTAGAATGGTGTTCTTCCTTGAGAGGTTGGTAACTCCACAATGAAGTCCATAGAAATGGATCCCCACGGGCGGGACGGGGTGGGAAGAGGTTGCAACAGACCAGTTGGTGAGGAGCGAGGTGTTTTGCATCTTGCACAGACTTCACATGAAGTGACATAGTTTAAAACATCTTTCCTGTAAGTGGGCCACCAAAAGAAACGAGAAAGAAATTCTTGTGTCTTTAGAATTCCCCTATGCCCGGCTATCTTGGAATCGTGGATGAGTTGCAATACTCTCAATCTGACTGTTTCAGGTATATACAGACGTTGTCCCTGAATCCACACACCATTCTTAAAGACAAGACTTACGTCCCTTGGGGGTTGAGCCAACAAAGAATCCGCATGGTATGCTTCCTTGATGTCCTTAAGTAGGTCTTGATTATGAATCACTCCCAGGAATCTAGAGTCAGGAAGAATAGTCTTAGGAGGAGTAAGTGGACGTGTCTCTGCTGAATGAATACTAGAGAGTGCATCAACCTTTCCATTGCGCGATCCTGGTCTATAAGAAATGACAAAATTAAATTGGTTTAGGAAAAGATTCCAGCGAGCCTGGCGAGGAGTCAGGCACTTAGCCGACCTGATAAATTCAAGGTTACGATGGTCTGTCAGGACGACTATTTGCTGTGCAGTTCCCTGAAGAAGGTGTCTCCATTCCTTGAAGGCGGCAATAATGGCCAACAATTCTCTATTGCCCACATCGTAGTTCCTCTCAGCCGAAGACAACTGCTGGGAAAAGAAGGCACAGGGATGCAAGACATTCTTCTCACCTGTTCTCTGAGAGAGTATAGCTCCAACGGCACAGTCTGAAGCATCCACCTCTATTATGAAGGCAAGCTCGGGGTTGGGATGTACTAAGATAGGTGCGGTGGTAAATTTATCCTTTAAACAGGAAAATGCTTCCTGAGCTTGCGGGGTCCAGGAGAACCTAGACTGTTTCCGGGTAAGTTGGGGGATAGGTGACACTACCTCAGAAAAATTTTAATGAAACGTCTATAGAAGTTGGCAAACCCGATGAAGCGCTGCACCTCCTTCACATTTCTAGGAATTGGCCAATCCTTGATGGCTTGGGTCTTGCTTCCATCCATACTAATCCCTTGCTAGATAGTACATACCCCAGAAATTGAATTTCGGTCCTATGGAATTCACACTTTTCAAGTTTGATGTAGAGATGGTTTTGTCCTAGGCGTTCTAAGACCATTCTCACATGTCCATGATGTTCCTCTGTGGAGTTAGAAAAAATTAGAAAATCATCCAGATAAATCACCACAAATGTATCTAGGAGATCCCTGAAGATATCATTCACGAAGTGTTGGAAAGTGGCTGGGGCGGTACTCAGACCAAAAGGCATAACTAGATATTCAAAGTGTCCATAGCGTGACCTGAAAGCAGTCTTCCATTCATCCCCAGGTCTAATACGGACCAAGTTATAGGCCCCACGGAGATCCAGTTTAGAGAAAATTTTGGCATGCCGCACTCTCTCCAACAACTCAGGGATTAAAGGCAATGGATAACGGTTTCTAATAGTAACCTTATTGAGTTCCCTATAGTCTATGCAGGGTCTCAGAGATCCATCTTCTTCACAAAGAAGATGGGTGCACCTGCGGGAGATGAAGAGGGGCGTATGAAGCCCTTGGCTAAATTTTCGTCTATATAATCCTTCAAAGCTTTTAGCTCGGGCCCCGCTAGGGGGTAGATCTTACCAAAAGGTATCTCGGCTCCAGGCAATAATTCAATTGGACAATCATATGGACGGTGAGGAGGAAGCTGATCAGCGTTCTTCTTGTCACATAAATCCACATAGTCCTGGTATACAGCTGGTAGTTCAGGGACTGACATGGTTCCTTTAGGAACAGAGCAAGCTGAAACTCCTTGACTCATCTGTTTCTCCGGAAAGTGTAATTCCTTGGTCTCCCAGTTAATCGTAGGATTCTGCGCCTGCAGCCATGGTAGCCCTAGAATAATGGGAAAGTGGGGAGAAGAGATAAGCATAAAAGACATTTTCTCCTGATGATCTTTACCCATAAGGACCCTCAAAGGCTCTGTTTCTTGATCCACTGGTCCAGAAGTCAGTAGAGAGCCATCCACAGTCTCCATCTGTACTGGAGTAGCCTTCTTCACTGAACGTATCCCCTGTTTCAGAGCAAAGGAGATATCCATAAAATTTCCACTTGCTCCTGAGTCGATCATAGCAGAGCTAGACACCCAGACTGAGTCAACCCAGAGTTTGATGGAAAGGAAGCAATGAGAATTGTTTCTTTTACAACTCAGCTGGGACACCGCTGAGGAAACTTGAAAAATTGCAGCGTTTATACCGTCATCGTCCCCAGAACTAACAGAGTTTAAGTCCGAGAAATCAAGATCTCTTGCAGCAGATCTCTCTGGAGCCTGAGGCTCGGACATGACAGAGCTCCTCTCGCAACACTCACAGTGAATGACTGCTGCAGTAGTCTTACGAGAACGGCTGGGGCAGTTTATAATGAAGTGCCCTGACTTACCACAGTAGAAACATAGATTTTCCTTTATACGATGTTCTTTGCGTGCATCACTAACCCGTCTTTGTAAAGAGTCCACCTGCATGGGTTCAGGTTCTGGTTCCCTTGTGATCCTACTCAAAGGTTCCTTAGCTGAGGAGGGAGGTAGTAAAAGGTTAGTGCGATTATTTTCGAACCATCTCTCTTGTCTGCGTTCAGTCAGACGAGCATCAATACGAATACAATAGTTAATATAGTCACCTAACGCAGTGGGAGGGTCGGCACGAGCAAGTTCATCCTTAATCAGTGGAGACAACCCTTTCCGAAAAATAGATTTCTTAGCGGAAGTGTCCCAAGTGGTATCAAGAGCCCATCTCCTGAAATCCAGGGCATATTCGGCTACTGAACGCTTACCTTGGCGCAAAGTTAACATGGCTGCTTCAGCTGTTGCACCTCGATTGGGGTCATCAAACACCTGCCCCATGGCTGAAATAAAAGCATCAAGGTGATTCAAACAATCATCCTCAGTCTCAATCAGAGTGTATGCCCACATCAAAGCCTTATTGGTAAGCAACATGATTATAGTAAGCACTTTGGATCGTTCAGTGGGAAATTGTGAAGCATGTGCAGAGAAAAATAAATTGCATTGATTAATAAATCCCCTGAATTTCTCACGTTCACCGCCAAAATGAAAAGGAGGTAATTTGGGGATCCAGAACTCGGGTTATGGCAGGAGCCTGGGCTCGTTCCTCTAGAGCCTCAATCCTGGCTCGCAATTCCTGGGTAGTCTGTCCAAACACTTGCAAATTATGATTAGTGAGGTCCTGTAGGCTTGCAAAACGGGTTTTTAAAGTCTGTACATCTGAAAGGATTGTATCAGTCACTCCGCAAAGTTCCTTTATGCGGGCCTCCATCTTCCAGATCTTTTAAGGCAGAAGTGCTGGAAGGAGAAGAGGAAAGGAAAAAAAAAAAAAAACAATAGTGTTTACCTGTGGTAACACTGCAGAGTAAAATTTTAAGGGAACGCGCTCACCTGGAATGGTTGTGAGAAGTCACAACCACTGTCATCACATAAGGTATTTAAACGGACATCTGATATCCACAGTCACAGCAGACACGGCTTTCCCAGACCCAGCAGACACTAAACATTGGCTCCTGAATCTTGTCATGTATAGTGTACAGTTCCTATAGCGTCTTGTGCTTGAGTGCGAGGAAAACACAGGAGACATAGGTTGAAATGAAATGACTTGTATTACTTCATACAAGCATGCTGAAAAGTTCACACAGTTTGCAGGAACAGAGTCAGGAGACACAGCAGGCCAGAGTAATTTCAAGCACTACAATAAATCTCCAAAGCAGGTTCAGGATCTCTTCTCTGTACCGTAATTCCTCTGCAAACATGGATTCACCAAACAGCAGGTTTCCAGAGTCCAAAAGTGTTCAAAGGTTCCTCAGTAGGGAATAGCTGGAGTACAAGTTCAAGGTTTCCAGGAGTCAGGTCACAGACTGACTGAGGCTTGATTCAGGAGCACTGATTGTTCAGCTGAGGCTGCTTAAGAAGCAAGAGGGAAGAATCAGGGCGGGAACATGAAAACTGGAACTCCATATTAACTGAGGGCAAGAGCTGCAGAAAGACAGAAAGCAAAATGGCCGACAGAAAACTGAGTTTCAAGGAACATGTCAACAGAGACAAAGAACCTTACACAGGCATTGATGATGGGGAGAAGATGATGATGATGGGCAGGCATTGATGATGATGGGGAGGCAATCATGATGATAATGGAGAGTCTTTCCACAGCGCCCTTTCCTGAGCTGTAACAGTGCAGAACGCAGTACAGCGCAGAGGAGAGCTCCATATTTTGTATGGAGCATTATATGGGGACCAGTATCCTGTATGGAGCATTATATGGGGGGTGACATCCTGCATGGGGTATTATATGGATGATGAGGGGGAGACTGTGGTGCCCATAATATTGTATGGAGGACTGTACTGTCCGGTCTGTACTGTGTGCTGTGAGGATTTGGCGGTTTTTGAGCTATTGTACAATTTACAATAGATATCACTCATGTAATGGAAGAAGTGAAGTATTTGGCATTGTACTATACCCATATTTCTCTGCCGTATCTGTGCATCTTGAATCGTGGTCTGTGTTAAAGGGGCCCACTGAGGCTCTTTCGCCCGCGGCCCATAAAAACCTGGAGCCGGCCCTGGTTTACACCCTACTTCTTCTTATCTGTTCCTTCATGACTTGTGATATCATGGGACCTAGTTAACGAAAGATCCAGCCAGAAGTAAGTCAATGGCAGGACAGCTACAAGAAGGACTGAGGAGAGGTGAGTATAAAAATTTTTTCCCGCTTCCAAGCCAATTTATTCTAATTTCCTCAATGAATTGAGCAAATCTATCCAAATTAAATTCCTGGATATTCACTCAACTCTGAGCCATGTATTGTATATTATTATCACTGCAGAATGATGTCATGTTATTATCACAATTTAATAGTAGAAAGCTTTTAAACACATCTATTGTTATAAACAGCCCACATTCTGAATTGACATGCTGGATTGTACAGGATGTGAATCCTTGAGAATTTTCATTAAATTTGCTAAAGCTGCTACCTATTAACAAGAGACAGAGAGGGCACAAAATGGTGTGTTACTTTATTGTTGGCGTAATAATAAACTGATTTGTCAAGGCTGAATATTCTATAGGTTTAGCCTTTTACCTATATAATAGCGTACTATTTTTACAGTAGAAAATCACTGGATGAAGGAATTGTAGTATATGCCCCATTGTAAATGTTTTATCATTCTCACTGTTTACTGACCCTGACTGATAAAGATGCAATAATTAGGTCACTTTAGATCAGTTTGCCAAATGTTAGATTATATGTCAATATACAGGTATTGTGTTAAAATGAAAATATCCATTTAATTCAAACTATTCATTTTTTATTATTCATCTTTATTTGCAATTACCCAATATTCCTTTTCTGTCATGTCCTATTTTGGTAAATTTTAGGCATTTGGTTGAGTATATTGTACGTGTAGTAAATAGTGCAAGTAATAGTATACAAGTAAAGTAAACAGGTGGCAGCATCAACTGCATAGGTCATTTCTTCTTCAAAGAGACCTCACACCATGGAACAAGATTGAAGTGCAGGAGAACAATTATACTAGAGATTTGTGACTATTGAGGATTCACTAGCGCTGTCACTGTATTTGGTAGGACTGAAGTAGAAAAAGTACTGCATTTTGTAATGATGAGTAAATCTGCCAAAATTCAAATTCAACACTTCGCTCAAATTTTTAAAAAAAGTTGATTGAATGGATCCTGCAGCTGATATCAACCATCTGGTCCACGGCCCAATTCTTCCATCCTCTTATTTACTTCTCCACTAGTGTTGAGCATTCCGATACCGCAAGTATCGGGTATCGGCCGATATTCGCGTTATCGGAATTCCGATACTTAATTCCGATACTTTTTCCATATCGTATACCGGAATCGGAAGTTCCCATAATTCTTTGAGAGGCAATGTGATTTTAGTCAGCCAATGAGGAATCCTACGAAGTGTAGGCACATCCTGTAATGCTGCGGTCATCTTAACTAATGGCATGGCTGTGATTGGCTGCTGAAATGATGTCAAAATGCACTATAAAAGGCGCCGCCGCCATTTTAGCGTCACTGTGCTGTGAACTCAGTAAGGGACAGAACGCTACTCTGCTCACTCTGAGGGACAGTTAGATATTGCGATTTTGTGTACTACTGTGCTTGAGGCAGGCTAGTTTACCAACCGCTGTGTAAAGCTTCATTTTGCCAGTGTTGTTTTAACAGCTCTGTGCAAGGTGTGTGTGTGACAGTGCAGGTGACGCTGCAGTTTGCTCTGCATCCACCGCTGTTTGTAGGCATCTGCACGTGTCACTTTTTTTTTATTTTTTTTATTTTATTTAGTGGAATTGGTGCAGCTCCATTATATTAGAAAAAAATCAAATCTATTAGTGTGACGTGCTTCCATCCGTATACAATACATTGGTTGCAAACACTATAGAAGTACAGAAAGGAGCTTTTCACAGATTGTGGACAGTTGTGTTTCAGTGTTCACTTCAGTCTGTGTTTTTTACTTTTTTGAGTGCAGATCACGCTCCAGTTACATGTTCAAGCACTGCTGCTTGTACTCTGCTGAGCGTGTCTCAGTGGCTCATCCTTTTCATTTATCTCCAATTGGTTCTGCTACATTCCATTTAAAATAAATCTAATCTATTAGTGTGACGCGCTTCCATCCGTATACAATACATTGGTTGCAAACACTATAGAAGTACAGAAAGGAGCTTTTCACAGATTGTGGACAGTTGTGTTTCAGTGTTCACTTCAGTCTGTGTTTTTTACTTTTTTGAGTGCAGATCACGCTCCAGTTACATGTTCAAGCACTGCTGCTTGTACTCTGCTGAGCGTGTCTCAGTGGCTCATCCTTTTCATTTATCTCCAATTGGTTCTGCTACATTCCATTTAAAATAAATCTAATCTATTAGTGTGACGCGCTTCCATCCGTATACAATACATTGGTTGCAAACACTATAGAAGTACAGAAAGGAGCTTTTCACAGATTGTGGACAGTTGTGTTTCAGTGTTCACTTCAGTCTGTGTTTTTTACTTTTTTGAGTGCAGATCACGCTCCAGTTACATGTTCAAGCACTGCTGCTTGTACTCTGCTGAGCGTGTCTCAGTGGCTCATCCTTTTCATTTATCTCCAATTGGTTCTGCTACATTCCATTTAAAATAAATCTAATCTATTAGTGTGACGCGCTTCCATCCGTATACAATACATTGGTTGCAAACACTATAGAAGTACAGAAAGGAGCTTTTCACAGATTGTGGACAGTTGTGTTTCAGTGTTCACTTCAGTCTGTGTTTTTTACTTTTTTGAGTGCAGATCACGCTCCAGTTACATGTTCAAGCACTGCTGCTTGTACTCTGCTGAGCGTGTCTCAGTGGCTCATCCTTTTCATTTATCTCCAATTGGTTCTGCTACATTCCATTTAAAATAAATCTAATCTATTAGTGTGACGCGCTTCCATCCGTATACAATACATTGGTTGCAAACACTATAGAAGTACAGAAAGGAGCTTTTCACAGATTGTGGACAGTTGTGTTTCAGTGTTCACTTCAGTCTGTGTTTTTTACTTTTTTGAGTGCAGATCACGCTCCAGTTACATGTTCAAGCACTGCTGCTTGTACTCTGCTGAGCGTGTCTCAGTGGCTCATCCTTTTCATTTATCTCCAATTGGTTCTGCTACATTCCATTTAAAATAAATCTAATCTATTAGTGTGACGCGCTTCCATCCGTATACAATACATTGGTTGCAAACAATATAGAAGTACACAAACGGGCCTTTCACAGCTACTGAACATGGGTTTTTAATTTTTAACTAAAATATGTATTTTTTCAAATGACACAAATATAAGTAATGTTGAAGAGGAATAGTCCTACATCCATTGTTTGCACAATATTACAGGTGTACATCATGTCCCTTAATCAACAATGTATTATTATATTTACTTGTATGCTTTTATTTAAAAGCCAAGAACACAGAAGGATAACCTTCGCACTGCAGCTGTTGTCAAAGTTCAACCCACATTATGCACTTCCAACATTGCAGCATTTGAGGCATGATGTGAGTTGGATTGGTCAAAGTTATGGAGTGAGAAGGTTCACCATCAGTACCCTATAGCATAAGTATGCTTTTGTGTTAGCATTTGTGTTAGACATGTGGATATCTGCCATAATATGTCACAATTATTTAGTTACAGATTTGTTACCAACACTAATCATTGAATGGTTTTAAATTTGACGTTTCACTTGTTTACAGCTTAGAAATAAGGGTGTAGCCTGATATCTATGTGTAGCACTAGCCACTTTAACATGTCATGTTTTTTTAAACATGTGTAGCTAGGTAGCAGTAATTTTTGCCGGACACACAGCAGGGGAACAGCAGGCGTTACTGAACCCCACTATCACTATAGCTTGTGTATTGGTCTGTGGACACGACACTTCTGAGCAGCAACTGGCAGTGTTGTAGCCCAGGGAGTATAGCTCAGGTGGTAGAAAGATGAACATAACAGGAGACATGGAAAACGTTGTCAACCAGTTAGTTAATCTGAAACCGGACAGGCAAATTCAGGCGAGATCCATGCCTAGTTCATTTTCAGAAAAGTAAGCCGTTCTACATTATCGTAGGATAGTCGCATGCAACGGTCTGTTAGTACACCACCTGCAGCAGTAAAGACGCGCTCCGATAATACACTGCCAGCAGATCAAGCCAGCACCTCCAATGCATACTGGCTAAGCTCTGGCCATGTATCCAGCTTAGAGACACAAAACTTGAATGGGGAAGAGCCATCTGGGAGTACACTGAGAGGGCAAGACATGTAGTCTGTCACCATCTTACGGAAATGTTGCCTCCTGCTGACTGGAGCCGTCTCGGATGGTGTAGACATTGGTGGCGCTGCCACAAAACTTCGACACATTTGGAACATACTGTTCTTGCCCTGTGCAGAGGCGCTGCTTGTGCTCCCTCTTGTTGCAGAGCTGTCTCCACTGCCTCGACGCACAGAGCTGCTTTGTAAATCAGTAGCAGCAGCAGTGCTCTCGGCTGGAATGGAGAACATTATGGATTGCACCAGTGTGTCTTGGTACTTCCGCATTTTACGCTCCCGGTTCAACGGTGTGATGAGGCTTTGTAAGTTGTCCCGGTAGCGAGGGTCTAGGAGGGTGTACACCCAATAATCAGACGTGGTGTGAATGTGTTCGATGCGGCGGTCGTTTCTCAGCCACTGCAGCATGAAATCAACCATGTGCTGCAGACTCCCAACTGGCCAAGAAACGTTGTCCCCTGCAAGAGGCGTCATCTCCGCCTGCTGTGCATCACCCCACCCTTGGTCTACATACTGACTAGAGCATTGTCTACCTCCCTCTGGAGCGATGTCTTCCTCCTCCATTGACTCCTCCTCATCCTCCTCACAAAGTCCTTCAAATACATATAAATTTACAAAATTTAAAACTCAAAATTTAAAAATTTGTATCATAATTCTGTAACATCAGTTTATGGAAACACAATAGCATTACAAAAGGATAGACAAAAAATGTACATTATGTGCTTTGTAAATACATTAAAAGTTTGTAATGGTTATGAAAATATAGACAGCGACTCTGGAGGTTCAATTGTTGATACAGCATGGTACTTTGAAAGTCCTCCAGCCCTTTGTGAGGAACCACGTTGCGCTGACTGTCCAGAAGGTGATGGAATTTGTGACTCCTCATCCTCCACCTCTTCCAAAACCTCATGCCTTAGTGCTTGCAGTGTTTTTTGAAGCAGGCAGATAAGGGGGACAGTCAGGCTGACTAGTGCATCATCTGCACTCGCCATCCGCGTTGACTCATCAAACGCACGCAAAACGTGGCAGATATCCTTCATAGAGTTATTCGCCACTCATTACACTGGCAGTGGCTGCCCATTCATTATAGGATCCAATTCTAATTACTGGTTCTCACCAACATAGCTCTCCACAGCGCAGCACCCCCCTACATCTCCTCCCTTATTTATATTTATCGGCCTAACCGACTGCTGCACTCTGCAAACGACCTTCGACTAACCTCTGCACTAATCCGTACCTCCCACTCCCAACTCCAAGACTTCACCCGCGCTGCGCCAATCCTCTGGAATGCTCTACCCCAAGAAATTAGGACTATCCGCAATTTGGATGGTTTCAGGCGCTCCCTCAAAACACATTTGTTCACAGTGGCCTATCACATTCACTAATCAAAGTCATTCTATGTGTAATTCTGTGTGTGTAGCCCATTCACTATCTCCATGCATCCCTCACTTCCTTAAAATGGCTGGACCATCATTGTAAAAACACCATTGTATATAAACACCTGTACTTTGTATCTCCCACACCTCATTGTAGATTGTAAGCTTTCACCAGCAGGGGCGGCTGATTTTGCTTTAATTATTGTATTGTTAACGTTGTTACTTATGACTCGTGTTTTGAAACTGTTAAACTGTAAAGCACTGCGGAATATTATGGCGCTATATAAATAAATAATATTATTATTCTTATTATAGAGGCCCACTCAGTAGTGGTGAAGTGTGAACGCCGCAAATTGCGAGTTGACTGCGCCTGATGCAGCTGATACTCCATTACTGTTGGCTGCTGCTCACACAACCGCTCCAACATATGTAACGAGGAATTCCACCTGGTGGGTACGTCACATATAATGCGATGTTCATGAAGGTGAAATCTGCGTTGCAGAGCTGCAATCAGCGATCTGGCCATGCTGGAACGTCGCAAGTGAGCGCACTCTAGGCGGACCTTGTGCAGCAGTGCATCAAGATCCGGATAGTCCCTCAAAAAACTCTGCACGACCAAGTTGAGCACATATGACAGACATGGTATGTGAGTGAGGTTGCCAAGGCCCAGAGCTGACACCAGATTTCGGCCATTGTCACACACTACCAAGCCTGCCTGTAGATTCTCTTCCAAAAACCACACGTCGCTCTCCTGCTTTATGGCATTACAGAGCTCCTGCGCTGTGTGGCTAAGATTCCCCATGGAAATTAATTTCAGGATGGCCTGTTGACATTTGGACACGGCTGTGCTCATATCGGTCGCAACAGGTAAACGTTCACGGGTCCATGTGGAGGTAGACCGTGACGGCTCCTGCAGCGATGATTCTGAGGAACTGGAATAGGAGGAGGAATCAATGTGTACAGACTTGATTCCTGCAATCCTTGGAGTTGGCAGAACACGTACAGCGCCACTCGCAAGATCTGTACCCGGCTCCACAACATTGACCCAATGGGCAGTGAGGGAAAGGTATCGTCCCTGGCCATGGGTACTGGTCCACGCATCGGTGGTCAGGTGGACCTTGCTACTGACGGCGTTTAGTAGCGCATGTTTAATTTTTCCCTCAACATGCTTTTGCAGACCAGGGACGGCTTGCCTGCTGAAATGAAATCGGCTTGGCACATTGTATTGTGGGATTGACAATGATATTCAGTTACGGAAACTGTCTGTCTCCACCAGCCTGAATCACAGCATTTCAAGGGACAGGAGTTTTGCAATGCCAGCATTCAGAGCCTGTGCTCGTGCATGGTTTGCGGAGTATGGCCGTCTTTTATCCCATGCCTGTGCTACCGATGGCTGTTTTGTGGCCTGGGAGTGTGAGGATGACAGGGAACTTGCTGCTGTGTGTGGAATAACAGTTTGTCTCTGGACAACAGTGGCCGAGGTTCTTCCATGGCGATCCTGTGAGGAAGCATAACCAGCTGTGTGTGAGCTCGATGAAGAGGCTTCAACACAACCTGAAGATGTAGGTGCTGCTGTAGGTTGGCCTACATCTCCAGTGTGTCTTTGTAACTCAACTACGTGCTTTGTCCGCACATGTTTCCACATATTTGTGGTATTGAGGTGACTGACACTTTTAGCTATTTTTAATTTTTGATTACACAGCTTGCATTTCACATAGCAAATATCATGTGCAAGTGTGTGAAAAAAGGACCACGCAGTGCAAGTCCTGGGAGCGCACGTTTTGACTTTTGGAAGACAACTGCTCCGAACAGGTGCCAAACTGGAGGCTACAGGCAACCGAGTCTGCAGCCTAACTCTCCCTCCTGTTTGTACCGTTGGGGCAATGTCTTCCTCTATCTTCCTTCTATCACTAACCATTTCTCTAGGCCTCTCCCAGCTTTCAACCAAAGTACTGGTTCTCACCCACAAAGCTCTCCACAGTGCAGCACCCCTCCTACATCTCCTCCCTCATTTCTATCTATCGGCCTAACCGACTGCTGCGCTCTGCAAACGACTTTCGACTAACCTCTGCACTAATACGTACCTCCCACTCCCGACTCCAAGACTTCTCCTGCTCTACGCCAATCCTCTGGAATGCTGTACCCCAAGAAATTAGGACTATCCACAATTTGCATGGTTTCAGGCGCTCCCTCAAAACACATTTGTTCAGAGCGGCCTATCACATTCACTAATCAAAGTCATTCTATGTATTCTGTGTAAGTGTGTGTGTGTCTCTAGCCCATTCACTATCTCCATCCCTCAGTCCCTTAAGATGGCTGGAACATCATTGTAAATGCACCATTGTATATAAACACCTATACTTTGTATCTCCCCCATCTCATTGTACATTGTAAGCTGTCACGAGCAGGGGCGACTTATTTAGCTTAAATTATTGTATTGTTAACGTTGTTACTTATGACTTGTGTTCTGAAACTGCTAAACTGTAAAGCGCTGCGGAATATGATGGCGCTATATAAATAAATATTATTATTATTCCTCTGAGCTGCTCCCACCACCTTCCTGTTCTTCATGCCATGTTGGGTATTGGACCTCATCATCTCCACTACCCTCTTCCAACACCTGCTGTTGGGTGGTCTGGCCAGCACCATGCTCAACAGAAACTGGCACCTGGGTCTCATCATCATCATCAGATGCGTTCTGCGGTGTGCTGACCATCGGCACTGTCTCACCCGCCTCTTCAGATTCAGAGAGACACAGCTGTTGCGCATCACTGCATACTCCCTCTTCTTCACATTACAGAATGCTGCTTGGCTGGGCCCCTGTTTGCAAGCCAATAGATTCTGAGAACAGAAGCAGACACTCAGCTGGCTCCTGTACAGAACTCTCTGACTGCCTGGGCAATTTGCCAGGCGGTGAAGAGACAGATGGTTGCCCAACAGTGCTGTGGTCCTGAGAGGAGGTGGAAGCAATTGAAGTCGATGCATTGGCTGAGATCCAAACAACAACGGCTTCAATTTGTTCTTCCCGCAGCAGGGGGGTACTCCGAGCTCCTACAAAAGTGCGCATAAAGGAACGCTCACGGCCCGGGGAAAACTGGTGGATGCTGTGTCACTGGGGGCCGCAGCAGCCACAGAATCCCCACGTCCTCTCCCTGAAGAAACTCCACGACCACGTGCCTTACTCCCTGCCTTCTTCATCTTGGTAGATTGATAAAGAAAGTCTGAAAAGTTATAAGGCCTAAGTGTGGTTATTCCGCAGAGACTGCAGTGAACACTGCACACAACTGTTCAGTAGGTGTGAAAGGCCCCTTTGTGTACTTCTATAGTGTTTGCAACCAATGTATTGTATACGGATGGAAGCGCGTCACACTAATAGATTTTATTTATTTGTAATAGAATGGAGCAGCAACAATTAGAGAAAAATTTCAAGGATGTGCCAGTGACACACGCTCAGCAGACTACAACCAGCAGTGGTTGAAGAACTAACTGGAGCGTGATCTGCACTCCAAAAAGGAAAACCTCAGACTACAGTGAACACTGCACACAACTGTTCACTACCCAACGCGTCTCAGCAGGAAGGCAGTCTGTGCGTCAAAACAAAGGCGCAAGCATACATCCACGTACCCTGTTTATAAAGCTATATAAAAAAAATTATGTAGTAGTGACGCACACTTTATTGAGGTACAGTATTACATCGCCATTCACCATCTGTGGCTATGCAGTCTCATCTATATATACCTTATCTATCCGTTGTCATGCTTGCAAGTCGACAGTCAGGCATAAATAGCAATTTTCACTATGCACTATGCACTTTTTAAAGGTTATGTTTGTTAATAAACATGATTATTGCCACATATTATGAGTATTACATGATGGAAATTGTATAATTTTGTATAAACTGTTTAGTGACATTATTCAGCAAATGTAACATTTTAGTAATGTCACAGATAACTTGTAATGCTGATGATGTTTTGAAGTCAGACATTCATTGTCTATACAATAAAAATGGTGTACATACTGTTACTTATCCATCATTAATGGATTCAGATATGTACTTGTATGCTTTTATGTACAACCGTATAGCAGATTCCTTAACTAATTTATTTTGTGGTTTGCATTGCTGTTCAACATGTTAATGTATGTGTTTATGTTTGTCAATTCTTTATTTATCTAGATATTAGTTTAAATGAAATCATCATCTTATGGTAGTAAAGGTTATCTTTCTCTTGTTTGAAGTATAGACATTTAAAATTGACAGGTAACAAGGAAATTACTTGATCTAGTATTTAAACATCCTCCTTGACCCTGGGCTCCAACACCGCCAGTTGTTGCTCGGAAGTGCTGTTAGCACAGTCAACACTTGCTCCTGTGTTACTGGGGTTCAGTAACGTCAGCTGGTCCTCGGTTGTGCCATTGGCTCTTTTCCTTCTGCTGCCCCTCCGGGTTCCAGCACAGTCAGCTAGTCCTCGTTACTTGCATTGGCTCTTGTACCTTCTGCTACCCGTCCGGGTTCCAGTACCGTCAACTGGTTCTCCGCAGTGCCTTTGGCCTAGGTGCCTCCATCTCGGTATCCGAGTTCCAGCAACGTCTGCTGGTCCTTGGTAGTGCTTTGGAGCACAGGTACCTCCTGCTTAGTAACCGTGTCCCAGTAACGTCAGCTGGTCCTCGGTTGTGCCATTGGCTCTTTTCCTTCTGCTGCCCCTCCGGGTTCCAGTACCGTCAACTGGTTCTCCGCAGTGCCTTTGGCCTAGGTGCCTCCATCTCGGTATCCGAGTTCCAGCAACGTCTGCTGGTCCTTGGTAGTGCTTTGGAGCACAGGTACCTCCTGCTTAGTAACCGTGTCCCAGTAACATCAGCTGGTACAAGATTGTGCTACAAATACAAGATACGGAACAAGAGACACAAGAACAATAAGCAGAAGATCTAAAAGCAGAAGAACATGAAGTATAAGACCAAAATGAAGAGCAAAATATATGCTCTAAATTCTAAGCAGAAGAAGACTAAGCAGTGTATGGGGGTGAGTCCGTTCCTCCTCGTGGTGCCCCTGGAAAATGCCTGCTGCTGCAGGCTAAACTGAACACGGACAAATACTGTTGTAATTTAAATCTTTTGTGACAGCAAGAACGGAAGGATGAAAAATTCATACTTTGACAGATTACAAGTACAGGATTCTCTGTCACAAATAAGAATATGATGAAGAAGATGAAGCAGAATATGAATAAGAATAATAGTTTAATAAGAAGAATATGAGTAATGTTAACAAAGATGAATAGCAAGAAGTTTAAGAAGAAGATAAAGAAGGTGAAGATGAAGAATAATTTGATGAAAAAGATGATGCTGCAGAAGATTATGAAGGAGAAAGTGTGTGAAAAGTTAAAAAGGTGAAGATGAAGAGCATGGAAGTTGTGTAATATACATATTTGCCAAAATATAAAAAACGTTAACATTGTCAATTTCTTCGTCAATCCGAACATCTTTAAAAAAAAAAATATTTATGCTATTCCATTTGATTGGGTTAAACATCTATGCCTTTAATGTCTCCTCAACCTTCCCCAATACATTCTACATTACTCTTTCTTGTTTTCCTTCATGTACAATTAACCAACAAGGCAAGAATGGGTTTTTTTTAATTTCGATATTTTGTTCCCATAGACTTACATGGGACTTCCGGTATCGGTATCGGGTATCGCCGATATTTTAGTGATATCGGCGATACCATTACGATTCCGATACTTTAGGATATCGGAAAGTATCGCTCAACTCTATTCTCCACTGTTCAACATCATCTACTTCCACCTTCAGGCCTCTTTCACACATCCCTGTCTCTGGTACATGTAGTGACAGTTTTCACACATACCGGAGACACTGACACACACGTAGACCCATTCAAATGAATGGATCTGTGCACATGTCAGTGTGTTTCCATGAACCATGTGTCTGTGTGCCTCACACATAGACATGTCCGTTTTTACCGTCAGCATGGGTCACAAAACATCCCGCACATGTGCACATGGAGAACACACATTGATGTCATCTGTGTCACACGCATCGGCACCGGGGAAGAAGCACTACAGTATGCGCTGTTCCCCGGCGGCATATGCTGAAGACGCTCTCATCATTCTCCATGCTCTGCTGGCAATCAGTGCGAGCAGAAGAGAATGATGAAAGTTATATTAACCCCTTCACCCCCAAGGGTGGTTTGCACGTTAATGACCGGGCCAATTTTTACAATTCTGACCACTGTCTCTTTATGAGGTTATAACTCTGGAACGCTTCAACGGATCTTCGCGATTCTGAGAATGTTTTCTCGTGACATATTGTACTTCACGTTAGAAGTAAAATTTCTTCGATATAACTTGCGTTTATTTTTGAAAAAAACGCAAATATGGCGAAAATTTTTAAAATTTTGCAATTTTCAAACTTTTAATTTTTATTCCCTTAAAACAGAGAAATATGTCACATAAAATAGTTAAGAAATAACATTTCCCACATGTCTACTTTACATCAGCACAATTTTGGAACCAAAATTTTTTTTTGTTAGGAAGTTATAAGGGTTAAAAGTTGACCAGCGATTTCTCATTTTTACAACAAAATTTACAAAGCCATTTTTTTTAGGGACCACCTCTCATTTGAAGTCACTTTGAGGGGTCTATATGGCAGAAAATACCCAAAAGTGACACCATTCTAAAAACTGCACCCCTCAAGGTACTCAAAACCACATTCAAGAAGATTATTAACCCTTCAGGTGCTTCACAGGAACTAAAGCAACGTGGAAGGAAAAAATGAATATTTAACTTTTTAGCCACAAAAATTATCTTTTACAAACTTTTTTTTTATTTTCACAAGGGTAAAAGGAGAAAATGGACAGATAAGGTTGTTATGCAATTTCTCCTGAGTACGCTAATACCCAATATGTGGGGGAAAACCACTGTTTGGGCACACGGCAGAGCTCGTAAGGGAAGGAGCGCCGATTGACTTTTTCAAACTAAAATTGGCTGGAATTGAGATTGGACGCCATGTCGTGTTTGGAGAGCCCCTGATGCGCCTAAACAGTGGAAACCCGCACAAGTGACACCATTTTGGAAACTAGACCCCCTAAGGTACTTATCTAGATCTGTTGTGAGCACTTTGAACTCCCAAGTGTTTCACAAAAGCTTATAATGCCTGGGTGTGAAAAAAAAAAAAAACAATTTTCCACAAAAATGATTTTTTAGTCCCAAATTTTTGAATTTTTCCAAGGAAATTGGACCCCAAAAGTTGTTGTCCAATTTGTCCTGAGTACGCTGATACCCCATATGCGGGGGGGGGGGAACTGTTTGGGTGCACGGCAGGGCTTGGAAAGGAAGTAGTAACGTTTTGGAATGCAGACGTTGATGGGGGTCATGTTCCGTTTGCAGTGCCCCAGATGAGCCTAAACAGTGGAAACCCCCACAAGTGACCCCATTTTGGAAACTATACCCCCTAAGGAACTTATCTAGATCTTTGGTGAGCACTTTGAACCCCCAAGTGCTTCACACAAGTTTATAATGCCCGGGCATGAAAATAAAACATCCTATTTTTTTCCCACAAAAATTATATTTTAGTCACTAATTTTTTATTTTCTCAAGGGTAACAGGAGAAATTGGACCACATAAGTTGTTGTCCAATTTGTCCTGAGTATGCTGATACCCCATATGTGGGTGGGAACCACTGTTTGGGCGCACGGCAGAGCTCGGAATGGAAGGAGCACCATTTGACTTTTTCCAACCAAAATTGGCTGGAATTGAGATTGGATGCCATGTTGCATTTGGAGAGCCCCTGATGTGCCTAAACAGTGGAAACCCCCCACAAATGACCCCATTTTGGAAACTAGACCCCCTAAGGAACTTTTCTAGATCTTTGGTGAGCAATTTGAACCCCCAAGTGCTTCACACAAGTTTATAACGTAGAGCCGTAAAATTTAAAAATCATATTTTTTCCACAAAAATGATCTTTTCACCCCAATTTTTATTTTTCCAATGGTAACAAGACTCCAAAAGTTATTGTGCAATTTGTCCTGAGTGCGCTGATACCCCATATGTGGGGGTAAACCACTGTTTGGGTGCATGGCAGAGTTTGGAAGGGAAGGAGCGCCGTCTGACTTTTTCAACGCAGAATTGGCTGGACGCCATGTTGTGTTTGGAGAGCTCCTGATCTGCCTAAACAGTGGAAACCCCCATAAATGACGCCATTTTGGAAACTAGACCCCTCAAGGAACTTATCTAGATGTGTGGTGAGAACTTTTAACCCCCAGGTGTTTCACTAAAGTTTATAACGTACAGCCGTAAAATAAAAAATCTTTTTTTTTTTTTTACAAAAATGATTTTTTCGTCCCCAATATTTTATTTTCACAAGGGTAACAGAAGAAATTGGAACCCAAAAGTTGTTGTCCAATTTGTCCTGAGTACGCTGATACCCAATATGTGGGAGAAAACTACTGTATGGGCGCACGTCAGGGCTCGGAAGGGAAGTAGTAACGTTTTGGATTGCAGACTTTAATGGAATGGTCTGGGGGCGTCATGTCACATTTGGAGAGCCCCTGATGCACCTATACAGTGGAAACCCCCCACAAGTGACCCCATTTTGGCAAATAGACCCCACAAGGAACTTATCTAGATGTGTGGTGAGCACTTTGAACCCCGAAGTGCTTCACAGAAGTTTATAACGTACAGCCGTAAAAATAAAAAATCTTTTTTTTTTTTACAAAAATGATTTTTTTCGCCCCCAATATTTTATTTTCACAAGGGTAACAGAAGAAATTGGAACCCAAAAGTTGTTGTCCAATTTGTCCTGAGTACGCTGATACCCAATATGTGGGAGAAAACTACTGTATGGGCGCACGTCAGGGCTCGGAAGGGAAGTAGTGACGTTTTGGATTGCAGACTTTGATGGAATGGTCTGGGGGCGTCATGTCGCATTTGGAGAGCCCCTGATGCACCTAAACAGTGGAAACCCCCCACAAGTGACCCCATTTTGGAAAATAGACCCCACAAGGAACTTGTCTAGATGTGTGGTGAGCACTTTGAACCCCGAAGTGCTTCACAGAAGTTTATAACGCACAGCCGTAAAAATAAAAAATCCTTTTTTTTTTTGCAAAAATGATTTTTTTGCCCCAATATTTTATTTTTACAAGGGTAACAGGAGAAATTGGACCCCAAAAGTTGTTGTCCAATTTGTCCTGAGTACGCTGATATCCAATATGTGGGAGAAAACTACTGTATGGGTACACGTTGGGGCTCGGAAGGGAAGTAGTGACGTTTTGGATTGCAGACTTTGATGGAATGGTCTGGGGGCGTCATGTCGCATTTGGAGAGCCCCTGATGCGCCTAAACAGTGGAAATCCCCAACAAGTGACCCCATTTTGGAAAATAGACCCCACAAGGAACTTATCTAGATGTGTGGTGAGCGCTAAGAAGCCCCAAGTGCTTCACAGAAGTTTATAATGTACAGCCGTAAAAACAAAAAAATATTTTTTTTTGTACAAAAATGATATTTTCGCCCCCAGTTTTTTATTTTCCCAAGGGTAGCAGAAGAAATAGGACAAATTGCACAATAACTCTTGGGGTCCAGAGTACGCTGATACCCCATATGTGGGGATAAACTACTGTTTGGACGCATGGCAGAGCTGAGAAGTGAAGAAGCACCGTTTGACTTTTTCAACTCAGAATTGGCTGGAATTGAGATCAGACGTCATGTCACATTTGGAGAGCCCCTGATGTGCCTAAACAGCTGAAACCCCCAATTCTAACTCCAACCCTAACCCCAACACACCCCTAACCCTAGTCCCAACCCTAACCACAAACCTAACCCTAACACACCCCTAATCCCAACCCTAACCCTAATCCTAACTTTAGCGCCAACCCTAACCCTAACTTTAGCCGCAACCCTAACCCTAACCCTAATGGGAAAATGGAAATAAATACTTTTTTTAATTTTATTATTTTTCCCTTACTAAGGGGGTGATAAAGGGGGGTTTGATTTACTATTTATAGCGGGTTTTTATGATTGGCAGCTGTCACGCTAAAAGACGCTTTTTATTGCAAAAATAGTTTTTGCATCATCACATTTTGAGAGCTATAATTTTTGCATATTTTGGCCCACAGAGTCATGTGAGGTCTTATTTTTTGCGGGACGAGTTGACGTTTTTATTGGTACCATTTTTGAGCACGTGACGTTTTTTGATCGCTTTTTATTTCGATTTTTGGAGGTTAGAATGAACAAAAATCAGCAATTCATGAATTTCTTTTGGGGGAGGCGTTTATACCGTTCCGCGTGTGGTAAAATTGATAAAGCAGTTTTATTCTTCGGTTCAGTACGATTATGGCGATACCTCATTTATATCATTTTTTCATGTTTTGGCGCTTTTATAGAATAAAAACAATTTTATATAAAAAATAATTATTTTTGCATCGCTTTATTCTGCGAGCTATAACTTTTTTATTTTTTCGCTGATGATGCTTTATGATGGCTCGTTTTTTGCGGGACAAGATGACTTTTCAGCGGTACCATGTTTTTTTATATCGGTCTTTTTGATCGCGTTTATTCCACTTTTTGTTCGGTGGTATGATGATAAAGCATTGATTTTTTGCTTCGTTTTTTTTTTTAATTTTTTTAAGGGGTTCACTAAAGGGGTTAACTAGTGGGACAATTTTATAGGGGGTGTCGTTACGGACGCGGCGATACCAAATATGTGTACTTTTATTGTTTTTTTTTTTATTATTTACAGGAAGAAGTGAATTTATTGGGGAATATTTTTTTTTTTTTTATTTATTTTGGATTTTTTTTTTACACATGTTTATTTTTACTTTTTTAACTTTTTTACTTTGTCCCAGGGTGGGACATCACAGTATTTTATCAGATCGCTGGTGTGACAGTGTGCACAGCACTCTGTCACACCAGCGATCGCACAGGCATAGATGCAGGCTTCTCAGTGCCTGCTCTCGGCAGGCACTGAGGTAGCCGCCTCCCTCCAGGACCCCGGCGCCATCTTGGATCCGGGTCCTGGAGGGAGGAAGCCCTCAGAACAGCGCGATCACATCGCGCTGCTCTGAGGGTCTCAGGGGGGCGCGCAGGGAGCCCCCACCCTGCGCGATCCTCCCCTGTGCCCCCAGTACAACCGCGATCATGTTTGATGCGGTGTGCAAGGGGTTAATGTGCCGGGAGCGGTCCGTGACTGCTCCTGACACACAGTCATGGGTGTCAGCTGTGATAATCAGCTGACACCCGGCGGCGATTAGCTGCGCTCCCCTCAGGAGCGCAGCTGATCGCCTATGACGTACTATCCCGTCCCCGGTCATACGGGCCCAGGTACCATGGACGGGATAGTACGTCCGATGGCAGTAAGGGGTTAAAGTCAGAATGATAACAGCAGGTGGGGGATTTTGGGACTATTACTCCCATCATCCAACACCTGCTGCCGCTAATTACAGTGACAGCAGGAGCGGATGATTGGGGTATTCCTCACCAGCCGCCTGCGATATAACTAAATAAATGAATGAAAAACCCTCGTGGGTTCCCCCCCTATTTTCTTGAACCAACCAGGCAAACCTCACAGCTGGGGGCCGTAACCCTCAGCTTTCAGCTTCAGCAAGGTTGGTTATCAAGACTAGAGGGGTCCCCATGCCGTTTTTTTATTATTAAAATAAATAATTATAAAAATGGCATGGGGTCCCCCCATTTTTGACAATCAGCCTTGCTAAAGCTCACAGCTGGGGGCTGTTATTCTTGGGCTGGTAAGGGGCCATTGATATAGCCCCCCAGCCTAAAAACAGCAGCCCGCAGCTGCCCAGAAAAGACATCTACTAGATGCTCTAATTCTGGTGCTTTGCCCGGATCTTCTCACTTGCCCTGTAGTGGTGGCAAGTGGGGTAATAGTTGGGGGGTTGATGTCACCTTTGAATTGTCAGGTGACATCAAGCATCGAGGTTAGTAATGGAGAGGCGTCAGTAAGACACCCCCATTACTAACCCCATAGTCACATTGTAAGGAAACACAGACACCCAGAATAAAGTCCTTTAATTGAAAATATGACACAAAATCCTTTAATATTCTCAATTAAACCATACTTATGACCTCGCCTATTTCTACCAAACCCCTCACTCTCCTGTAATAAAAACAAAATAATAAAACAACAATATACCATACCTGTCCATCATTCTGTCCCACGCCGTAATCCATGTCTGGGGATAATCAGTGTTCAACCTGGATGGTGCCAAAATGTACTGGCTGAAAACCACTAGTGAATGAGATGCTGCGAGCGCAGCCTCAGTGACATCACTGAGGCTGAGTTTCCAGCTGGCCTGAACGGCTGTGACCTCAAGACCGTGGGAAAATGCTAGTGTTGAGGTCACCACAGTTCAAGGTCAGCATCTTCACAGCAGATCACCGAGAAAAATTATGCTTTATTCTGGGTGTCTGTGTTTTTCTTACAATGAGTCACGGATATGGTTTGTGGAACCACTGTGCCACAAACCACAGAGAGCCTGGAGAAGCATGACTAAGTGATCACCTGACTGTTCACTAGAGCCTCTGATGGTGAGGTTAGACTTGGCTCCCCATGAACGCCAGGTGCCACTCCATGACAGACCAACGATCGCACAACAGCAGGACCCAGGGACAGACTGGATGGAGCAGCAGGCAGAGCTTGCATCAAAGCGCAGCTGACCAAGTTCGTATCCGAGTGCAGCAGACAGAGTTTGTGTCAGAGTACAGCAGACAGAGTTTGTGTCATAGTGCAGCAGACAGGTTCTGTATCAGAGTGCAGCAAGCAGGATTTGCACTTAGAGTGCCGCAGGCAGGAATTGCACTAGAGTGCAGCAGGCAGGACTTGCATACGAGAGCAGCAGGCAGGATTTACACTTAGAGTGTGACAGGCAGGATTTGCATCAGAGTGCAGCAAGCAGGATTTGCATCAGAGTGCAGCAGATAGGATTTGCATCAGAGTGCAGCAAACAGGACTAGCACTGGTATGCGACCTTACACAACATAGACTGAAACAGAAAGGTTGGTTAGGTAACTCCCCAGTGGGAAGGAAGCAATATATACATAATGTCTCACAGCCATTGGCTGGGGAGGAAATAGCAAGTGCACACGCTGACCCTTTAAGAGGGCAGGAGCGCATGCGCGCATGTCCTGAGGACATGGCTAGAAAACCAGCTGGAAGCATGCAGAGCATGGGGAAGGGAAGAACTGTCTGCAACATGGGTGAGTGAGGAGACACGCCGGAGACCCTGCCTGTCAGGGTAGGGATCAGGCGTAGTTCTACCACAATGTAACTATGGGGTTAGTAATGGGGGTGTCTTATTGATGCCTCTCCATTACTAACTTCAGGGCTTAATGTCACCTGACAATACAAAGGTGACATCAACCCCCCAACTATTACCTCATTTGCCACCGCTACAGGGCAAGTGGAAAGAGCATGGTAAAGCACAAGAATTGGAGCATCTAATAAATGTGCCTTTTCTGGGCAGCTACGGGCTGCTGTTTTTAGGCTGGGAGTAGCCTATATCAATCGCCCCTTACCAGCCTGAGAATAACAACCCCCCAGCTGTGAACTTTAGCAAGGCTGGTTGTCAAAAATGAATGGGGACCCATGCCACTTTTTTAAATTATTCATTTAAATAATTTAAAAAAACAGAGAGGGGACCCCTCTATTCTTGATAACCAACCTTGGTGAAGCTGACAGCTGAGGGTCGCAGCCCCCAGCTGTGAGTTTTGCCTGGTTGGTTCAAGAAAATAGGGGGAACCCACGCCGGGTTTTTTCATTCATTTATTTAATTATATTGCAGGCGGCAGTGAGGAATACCCCAATCATCCGCTCCTGCTGTCACTGTTATTAGCGGCGCAGGTGTTGGTTGATGGAGTAATAGTCCCAAAAGCCCCCACCTGCTGTCATCGTTCTGACTTTAATATAAATCTCATCATTCTCTTCTGCTCGTGTCGATCGCCGGCAGAGCAGGGGAGAATGATCAGAGCCATCTTCAGCACCCGCCGCCGGGGAACAGTGCTTACTGTAGCGCTTCTTTCCCAGTAGCTGTCCATGTGGTACTGAAACAGCACATGGATGGCACATGGTGGCCACACGTGTGCCGCAAGTATTACAGACACGAACACACGGACACGGATATCTCCAGTACCAGTTTTTACAGTACTGGAAATAAATGGCCTCACTCTGGAACCGAGAAGTTCACTGATGTCAAGACGCATCATGTGCAGAGTGTTTTTGTGTCACATTGTTAGGTGGATCCTCTAAACAAAGGTTAAGTTAGGTACTAGAAATGAGTGAACCTTTTAAGATTTGGGTTTAGTTCGATTCGCAGAATGTTTAGACGTTCACCAAAGAGTTCAACGAACATACCCGAACCTCATTAAATTCAATGGGAGGCCAAACCAAACTTATACACAACACCTTAAGGGTGACCAAAAGCTTCCCAAACAGCTAAAATTAGGTTCAGACAACATGAAAAGAGGCATCAATTGACCCACAGTAGAAATTTGCAAAATTGCAAATGACACAGCAGCAGTCAGCCATCAGCCATGCAACAGCAGGCACAGAAGGCACCACAAAGATAGCACAGGCTGCAATAACACGAGATCAATGCATGACACTAATAACTATTAAAATCACACCATTGTCTAGTCTGCTCTGTCTGCGACTGGGTGCAAAAGTCTTTGGAGATCCATGACTTGCTCATTTTGATGATAGCTCAGCTGTCTACACTTCAGGGTACAGCCAGATGCGCTTATCCATCAGGACACCATCAGCAAAGCTGAAGACACGTTCTGAGAGATTGCTGGCTGCCGTGCATGACAAAACCTCCAATGCCTGACAAGCAAGCTCAGGCCACTTTTCAATTTTTGAAGACCAAAATGTAAAATGGTTCAGACAACCCCAATGGCATTGATATTGAGCTCTAAATACTCCTGCACTATCCTCTCCAGTCATTCAGAATGTGTCAGACTTGTCCTTTGTTCTTCAGGTGCATGGTCTGGTCTAAAAAGGTGTGAAATGACTCACAGAAATTGCTTTTTGCCATTTACACTACAAAGTTTTTGCGATGACACCTTGACGGTCCCAGGGTTGTAAGTCTAGAAATTTGATGCACACTGTGTGCCTTACTGCGGTCTTTGGAAAAACCACTCTTTAGATTGTTGGAAGCATATGGCTAAATTTACTCTTGTACCGTGGATCTAACAGAGTGGCAACCTGGTAGTCAGCACTATTTTTAACCCTAAGAATACGGACATCATGTTGAAGATAGTGCAGCAAGAAGGCACTTGTGACAGGCGCTTCCATGAGGTTCAAGTCCATGGTGTGTTTGTTGGCAAAGTAATACCCAAGATTGCTTCCTCTGTCCCCTTCCGCCAATGGACAAGAGAGAGGGGATAATTATCCTCTTTATCTCCTGACTGTTGCGCGTTCATCACCTCCTCATCCTCATTGTCCTCTTCCATTTGTTCCTCGGCTCCTCACCTTCACTAACAGTTTGTCTAGTACCATTAGTCCTCCTTGATCGTTGTAAGTCACTCTCCCATGGCACCCGCCTGTGCCATAACAGTCTGGAAATTTGAGATATTGTTCGCATCCTCATCTGCTTCCACATCTTCCTCTGGGACCACCACCTCCTCATGTAGACTATTCACAGTATGCTCCAGCAGGTAGATGACCGGAATAGTGATGCTGATGAAGGCACTGTTAGCCTTAGCCATCTCAGTAACCATTTCAAAACTGTGCAAAAGGGTGCAGAGGTTATCTTCATCAATGCCCACTCCACAAGTGTGATTGCACAACGTCCGTACTGCGTTGGCCCAGGCTATGCAAAAGGACATACTGCACCAGGGCTCTTTGCTGCTGCCACACTGCTGCAACATGTGCAGAGTGGAATTCCACCATGTTGGAACATTGCTAATCAAATGGTTAACTGGTAGGCAAAAGACCTCTGTAGTGATGCAAGTCGATGACCTGCGGGGTGCGATCATCGGAAGAGAGTACACAGCAGCACATCCAGACCAGAATAGTGGCAGAGAAATTGCTGTATCTCCAGGTTGAGCATGTGAGCCATGCAAGGTTTGGGTGTGAGGTTGTCTGCCACCAGGTTTTCCCCATTATCACATAAGGCCTTCCCAGGTTTAGGTTCAGTGGAGACAGCCATTGCTCTAACTCGGCCTGGATAGCTGTCCACAATTCTTGAGCTGTGTAACTGCGATCGATCTCCAAGGCATATTAATTTGAACACTGCTTGATTGTGGTAAGCCATAGGTGCGCAGTATGGAGGTGGGGGATTCTGTCTGCATTGTTGGAACATGTGTCTGATTAAGGGAGAGGTTGAGGGCACAGGTGGAGGCCCTGGAGGAGGTGGAGGAGCCAGAAGAAGTGTAAAAAGTGTTAGATATAGAGATTTGTCCAGCAAGCCTTGGAGATTCAAAGACTGATGGAGCAGCCCCTTGAGCGCCTGCCCCCACAGCCACCAGAGTCACCCAGTGCCCAGTCAGTGAGATGTAACGCCTCTGCCCATGTTTGCTTGTCCAGATGTCAGTGGTGAAATGCACCCTGGCAGACATAGATTTTTTTCAGGGAATGGGTGATGTTGTCTGTGACATGCTGGTGTAGCGCAGGCACAGCTTTGTTTGAGAAGTAATGGCAACTGGGCAACTGGTACTGGGGTACTGCGACGGCCATCAACTTTCTGAAACTGTATCCACAAGGCGGAAAGGCAGCATTTTTGTGGTCAACAGATTGGAGATGGTGGCGTTCAAGCTCTTAGCTTGGCATGTGTAGGAGAAAACTTTCCTTTACGATGACCACAACTGTGGGATTGAGGCTGCTGTGCTGAAAGAGGGTGGAGTATGGAAAACAAGACAAACTGCTGGACTGTGATTGAGGTGCATGCGAAGATGTTATGTTGAATTGAGAAAGATGTGTTGTGCTAGGTGGCACAAAAACAGCAGTCATGTCCACTTCTGTAACAGCTGACAGGCTCTCACTCACCTTCACTTTAGGAGTAACCAAGTGGAGATTCTGAGCCCTGAGACCAGTGTGAGAAAACTTGACAGAATAATTAAGGAGGAAGAAGCAGCATATGTTGTTGATGGACGGCCAGTGGTCCATTTCATCATTTGCAGTTGCTGTCCCTCCTCACTTCATCACTTACAGTCCCCCTCCCCCTCACTTCATTATTTGCAGTCTGCCTCCTCACTTCATCATTTACAGTCCGTACCCTCACTTTATTTGCTGTCCCCCTCCCTTCCTCACTTCATCATTTGCAGTCACCGTCCCCATCCCACTTCATCATTTGCAGTCCCCCTCCCTTCATTAATTGGAGTTGCCCTCCCCACCCCTTCATCATTTGCGGTACCCCTTACCACCCTCACTTCATCATTTGCAATCCTCCTCTCCTCACTTTATAATTTGCAGTTTCACTCCCCTCACTTCATCATTTGCAGTCCCACCTCACTTCATCATTTGCAGTCCCCCGTTTCCCCCTTATTTCTTCATTTGCAGTCCCCCCTTTACTTCAATTAATTTTATAAAGAAAAAAAGAAACGTTTTTCATAATTACCTCACTGCCGGTCCCTTGCAGGCACAGCTCTGCTTCTGATGTCCATTTCATGGTGCTGGAATATGCCAATGCGTAAGCGCCATCAAGGTCCGGGAAAACTTGACACAATGATTAAGGAGGAAGAAGCCACATATGTGGTTAATGGACCGGCCAGTGGTCCATTTCATAATTTGCAGTCCCCATCCCCCTCACTTCATTATTTGCAGTCTGCCTCCTCACTTCATCATTTGCAGTCCGTCCCCTCACTTAATTTGCTCTCTTCCTCACTTCATCATTTGCAGTCCCTGTCCCCACCCCACTTCATCATTTGCCATCCCCCTCACTTCATCATTTGCAGTCCCCTCTCACTTCATCATTTGCCATCCCCCTCCTTCATCAATTGCAGTTCCGCTCACCCACCACTTCATCATTTGCAGTCCCCCTCACTTCATCATTTGCAGTCCCCCCTCACTTCATCATTTGCAGTCCCCATCTCCCTCTCATTTCATCATTTGCAGTCCCCCCTCACTTCATCATTTGCAGTCCCCCATCTCCCTCTCATTTCATCATTTGCAGTCCCCCCTCACTTCATCATTTGTAGTCCCCCCTCACTTCATCATTTGCAGTCCCCCTCACCCATTTAATTAATTTCATAGGGAAAAAAAGAAACGTTTTTCATAATTACCTCACTGCCAGTCTCTTGCAGGTGCAGCTCTGCTTCTGATGTCCGTTTCATGGTGCTAGTACATGCAGATGTGTACGTGCCGTCAAAGTCTGGGAAAGCTCCCAGCGCTTTATTACACCCTGGGGCCTGTGAGGAGAAGCACAAGAAGGGGCCCCAGACTAGATCTGAGCCCCCCTCTGTATTTATGCTCACTGGGCCCCATACAGCAGTAATGCCCTGATTGTGGCCCTGCATACTGGGCTACTTGCAAAGCCAGATGTGGAGCACAAGAGAGATTAGCTGACTGGGATGATGGGAGCAAAGCTTGGACCTAGGACAGGTGTGCAACATGCAAAACCACAGAGTGGTGGGCAAGGTGAGAAACAAGATATAATTTATTTAAAAATGTTTAATCCTTTTTCCAGCCATTATTAAATTGGCAAAATGGACAGCCCTATTTAGCTGAATTTTCACAAAGTGAATAATAAAAAAATTAACATTTTTTGTAAGATTTAAACAAGTTCAATTCACCTTGAATTGATTTGCTCTGTCTTCTCAAGTATTTGGTTAAAAGAGTACCTATCCTCAGAATTTTAAACCCAGAACTAATGGCATGTATATAAAGATGCTTTAATGCTGAATAAATCCTTCTCTTTCTTGTAAAAATCGATTTTGCTCTTTTAGAGAAATCTTTTGTTGAAATTGTATGCTAATGAGTTGCAACTGCAGTGGAGTAGGTACTACACTTACAGCTCTCCTGCCTCTTTTCCTTGTCACGCCCGTTGCCTGCCTCCTGGCTTTGACTGACAGGTCAGTGAGTGACCTGTCAGTCAGAGACAGGAGGCAGGCAAATGGGTGAGGATCAGGAGAGAGGACAAGAGAGTTATAGGTGCAGGTCCTCCACACTGCACTTGCAACGCATTGCAACAAAAAAGAAAATGCAGTCACAAAGTCAAAAATACAAAATTTTATTGATTAAAAAAAAATCAGAAAAAGGCAAGGAAGGGAAATGTGACCCAAATACACATAGTGAAAATAGGGCCAAGGAGATAAACATGACCTCTACAAAGCAACAAATGTGACCTGTACTACAAAGATGACAAATACAAGACCTGACCCAAAAGATGTATAACACCATAGCCACAATCTACCTCAGCCCACATAAAGTGCGGCATTATAAACAAAGAGGTGGGCAGGGATATACAAAGTATGATAGACACAATGGCAATAAAGTCAAATAATGACAGGCATCAGATGAAGCAGATAATTACCCAGTGGTGTAGAGGACAGCTGTCTCCAGGCCCTCCCCGACGCGCGTTTCGAAGTGAAACAAACACTCCTTCCTCAGGGGGCGTGGAGTATGGGGTCAAATGTACCTCTATTTATATGGCCAGTAAGTTATGCGCACACGTGTTGAACGACATCGCCACTTACCTGCGTATCCCAGGACACCGCTTCCGGAACGCACATGGGGCCCCATGTGTTCCGGATAGCGACGTCACCGGAAGTGACGTGGCAAGCGGCGGTGTACAAACCACTCGTGCGCAATATAGCATAATGCGCTAGGCAATTAAAAAGGCGTGACAGTGAAAAAACCGCATATGTGCGATCCAAAAGGGATCGCAAACCTGCGTAACTAATGAATAGTGGTAAGAACACATAGAACTATGTACGCCATCTAATGAATAGTGGTAAGAACACATAGAACTATGTACGCCATCTTAAAATGCAAGTGCGATCCCAAAGAGATCGCAAACCTGCGTTACCATGCGATACAAAACAGATCTTAAAATAACAATCCATCAAGATGCAATACTAACACACATATGCGATCCCAAAGAAATCGCAAACATGGATAAACTCCAAATGGAGCAACACAGATCATACAACACTATATACAGTTAGGTCCATAAATATTTGGACAGAGACAACATTTATCTAATTTTGGTTCTAGACATTACCACAATGAATTTGAAACAAAACAAATCAGATGCAGTTGAAGTTCAGACTTTCAGCTTTCATTTGAGGGTATCCACATTAAAATTGGATGAAGGGTTTAGGAGTTTCAGCTCCTTAACATGTGCCACCCTGTTTTTAAAGGACCAAAAGTAATTGGACAAATGACTCCAAGGCTATTTCATGGACAGGTGTGGGCAATCCCTTTGTTATGTCATTCTCAATTAAGCAGATGAAAGGGCCGGAGTTGATTTGAGGTGTGGTGTTTGCATTTGGAAGGTTTTGCTGTGAAGGAAACATGTGGTCACAGGAGCTCTCCATGCAGGTGAAACAAGCCATCCTTAAGCTGCAAGAACAGAAAAAAACCCATCCAAGAAATTGCTACAACATTAGAAGTGGCAAAATCTACAATTTGGTACATCCTGAGAAAGAAAGAAAGCACTGGTGAACTCATCAATCCAAAAAGACCTGGAGCCCACGGAAGACAACAGTGGTGGATGATCGCCGCATACTTTCTTTGGTGAAGAAGAACCCGTTCACAACATCAACTGAAGTCCAGAACACTCTCAGTGAAGTAGGTGTATCTGTCTCTAAGTCAACAGTAAAGAGAAGACTCCATGAAAGTAAATACAAAGGGTTCACATCTAGATGCAAACCATTCATCAATTCCAAAAATAGACAGGCCAGAGTTAAATTTGCTGAAAAACACCTCCAGAAGCCAGCTCAGTTCTGGAAAAGTATTCTATGGACAGATGAGACAAAGATTAACCTGTACCAGAATGATGGGAAGCCAAAAGTTTGGAGAAGAAAGGGAACGGCACATGATCCAAGGCACATCACATCCTCTGTAAAACATGGTGGAGGCAACGTGATGGCATGGCCATGCATGGCTTTCAATGGCACTGGGTCACTTGTGTTTATTGATGACATAACAGCAGACAAGAGTAGCCGGATGAATTCTGAAGTGTACCGGGATATACTTTCAGCCCAGATTCAGCCAAATGCTGCAAACTTGATTGGACGGCGCTTCATAGTACAGATGGATAATGACCCCAAGCATACAGCCAAAGCTACACAGGAGTTCATGAGTGCAAAAAAGTGGAACATTCTTCAATGGCCAAGTCAATCACCAGATCTTAACCCAATTGAGCATGCATTTCACTTGCTCAAATCCAGACTTAAGAGGGAAAGACCCACAAACAAGCAAGACCTGAAGGCTGCGGCTGTAAAGGCCTGGCAAAGCATTAAGAAGGAGGAAACCCAGCGTTTGGTGATGCTCATGGGTTCCAGACTTAAGGCAGTGATTGCCTCCAAAGGATTCGCCACAAAATTTTGAAAATAAAAATATTTTGTTTGGGTTATGTTTATTTGTCCAATTACTTTTGACCTCCTAAAATGTGGAGTGTTTGTAAAGAAATGTGTACAATTCCTACATTTTCTAACACATATTTTTGTTCAACCCTTCAAATTAAACGTTACAATCTGCACTTGAATTCTGTTGTAGAGGTTTCATTTCAAATCCAATGTGGTGGCATGCAGAGCCCAACTCGCGAAAATTGTGTCACTGTCCAAATATTTCTGGCCCTGACTGTACAATACAGGAAATATCAAGAATAACAAAATACATAAAAATACAAAAAAGACACACATATACTATATTGATTAGAAACGAGAAAACATCAATAATAAGTACAGATAGCGATCCGCACATGCGATCACAAAGGATCGCAAAATTATATTAAACTCAAAAGGCGCTGTAGAGAATGCATGGAAAACCATGCAATCTAAAAAATTATATAATATAATATAAAAGGTAAAATAAAATAAATAACAGAAAATAAACAAAAAATATACTAGATAAATAATAATGTCCATTCAAACAAAAAATAAATGAATCCAAAGTGTCCAAAATCTTGATTGAAGGTAGATATATCCTGTAGAGTAACGAAATCACAGCCAACGACAAGACATGAGAAAACCTAAAATAGCAAACACAGTATTAAAAAAATGTAAAACAAAACTATGCGGATCTGGGGAACAAAATGACTGCAGAAATGGGGGATCACAAGAAGGGAGCATAAGATATATTCTCGTTGAGACCATTTGGATGGATAGTTTGAAGAGTTCAAATCCATCTCGTCTCTGTCTGGGCCAGCCGTCGAGATAAATTCCCTCCTCTGATGTTAATATTAAGACAATCAATGCCTCGCACCTTTAGTAAAGAACCATCACAATTATGATGTTCATAAAAGTGCAGGGCAATGTTTTTAAAGTAGCTGCGTCCGTGCAGGCAGATGCGGCAGCAATGCCCAGAACGTGCTCTCTCACACGAACTTTTAATTGCCTCGTAGTGAGACCTACATAAAAAAGTCCACATGGGCAACTAGCACTCTAGATCACATAGCGGGTAGTACATGTAATATGCTTTTTAATCGAAAAATTCTTTGTACCATCAAAGTTCGTGAAAGATGAGCAACGTTCGATGTTGGGGCATGCCACACATCTGCCGCACGGAACACAGTCACCCCTAGCAGTTGTCGCATCCAAAAAGGTAGGGATAGGCTGTCCCAGATAGTGACTACTAGTCAGATGGTCACGAAGATTTCTGGCTCGTCTAAATGTGAAGGATGGCCTCTCCGGGAGAAACTTGCTAATAATAGGATCCGTTTTAAGAATTGGCCAAGCATTCTGAACTGCTCTACGCATTTTACCATGGTGGGGATGATATGTAGTAATAAACCTAACTGTGTTGGAATCCTTAGGCAACATAAGTTTGTATAATAAGTCATTCCTTATAGAATACTTGGCCTTATGGTACGCCTTCTTAATACTGCGTCTACTATAACCCCTCTCAAGAAAACGCATTTTAGTTCCGCCGCTCGCTTCTGTCCTTTTCTCCCACGTCTAGATATGATCCCTTACTCTGGTTTGGGACCCAGTTAAAATTGATTTTCTTGATGTGACTATCAAAAGAGACAGTTCGAATGTTATCCAAACGGATATTTTTCGTAAGGAGACCGCTACTAATTCAGTGCTACATGCTTCCTCTTGCCATCCTTCACATGTTGTAAATGCGATTCCTGTTGGGCAGTTCCTTCGACTCCGACGTATCTGTTCCACACAGGGGGACTTTGAGAAGCGAGCGGAGGAACTAAAAATGCGTTTTCTTGAGAGGGGTTATAGTAGACGCAGTATTAAGAAGGCGTACCAAAGGGCCAAGTATTCTATAAGGAATGACTTATTATACAAACCTACGTTGCCTAAGGATTCCAACACAGTTAGGTTTATTACTAAATATCATCCCCACCATGGTAAAATGCATAGAGCAGTTCAGAATGCTTGGCCAATTCTTAAAACGGATCCTATTATTAGCAAGTTTCTCCCGGAGAGGCCATCCTTCACATTTAGACGAGCCAGAAATCTTCGTGACCATCTGACTAGTAGTCACTATCTGGGACAGCCTATCCCTACCTTTTTGGATGCGACAACTGCTAGGGTGTCACGCTGTCTAATGATATGTATACAATGTCAGTAAACTATTAATACAGGAACAACACTCTATACAACAACTAGTATAGCAACATCAGCATATAAGTATAGAATAGATTTACCTGACACGATATCTGCTGAACTCAGGGTTAATCTTGAGGACTTGATGAGCTGAAACAGGAAAGAGGTGGACCGGGATCTAACCTGACCCTAAACTGGGGTCCTAACTAATCCCTCACCTTGGAGGTACTGATAATGGTTCAGAGGTCCAAGTCTCCAACCTAACCCTGTCTCCTATCAGACCCTGAACCCTGTAATCAGTCCTAAGAAGGATCCTGACTACCACCAAAGGGATATGGGCTGATCTCAGCTAAATACACAGATTAGACATATAAGACAGACAGGATAACACTCGCTTGCATACACACTCAAACACCAAAGGAACATAAATGGTCTGGGAAATAAACTCTAACCAAGTTGAGCTCAGAACAACTAAGGAGCTCACAACTAAAGTCTATACAGATTCATTCCTATCTGTGGTCTGCATGAAGGTTTCACTGGCAACTCCCCAAGCAGACAACCAGGAATTTAAAGGAAACCAATCAACAAATAATCAATTGCAGCCGGGAGAAACTGCACCCAGTCCCAGCACCGAGCACAGACAGAATTAACTCCCTAGCTGCCAAACACAAAGAAACAGCAGCTCAGCTGTGAGAAGTCAAAATGTGCAACCGCGACGATCTTCGTGGCAATGCACACATGACAGTACCCCCCCTTCTACGAGGGGCCTCCGGACCCTCAGGGCCAGGCCTGCCCGGGTGAGTTCTGTGGAAGGTCCGAACCAAACGATCTGCGTTAACATCAGACGCAGGGACCCACGTCCTCTCCTCTGGACCATACCCCTTCCAATGCACCAAGTACTGAAGGGACCGGCGATTCAGACGTGAGTCAATGATCTTTGATACTTGAAATTCCAAGTTACCATTGACCAACACAGGAGGAGGAGGTAGAGGTGACGGTATGACTGGTGCCACATACCTTTTAAGTAATGACTTGTGGAACACATTATGAATTTTAAACGTAGGAGGGAGGTCCAGACGAAATGCCACAGGATTAATTATGGAACTGATCCTGTACGGCCCGATGAATCTGGGACCCAGTTTCCAGGAGGGCACTTTAAGTTTTATATTCCTGGTAGACAACCATACCAGATCGTTCACATTCAGATCTGGACCAGAAACTCTCCTCCTATCAGCCATACGTTTGTAACGGTTCCCCATCGCACTCAGATTATTCAATACACCTCTCCACACAGAAGCAAGTGACGACGAGAAACGCTCCTCCTCAGGAACCCCAGAAGGGCCCCCCCCATTGAAAGTACAAAACTGGGGATGGAAACCATATGCCCCAAAAAACGGGGACTTACCAGTGGACTCGCTCCGCCTGTTGTTAAGAGCGAACTCTGCCAGAGGCAAGAAAGAAGACCAGTCCTCTTGGTTCTCTGAGACAAAACACCGGAGATATGTCTCTAAGCTCTGATTCAGACGCTCTGTCTGACCATTGGTCTGCGGATGAAAAGCCGAGGAAAATGACAATTGCATCCCCCGACGTAAACAAAATGCCCTCCAAAATTTGGACACAAACTGAGACCCCCTATCTGACACCACATCAGAAGGCAACCCATGAAGTCTAACGATCTCCCTAATGAACACCTGCGCCAGAGTTTTAGCATTAGGGAGTGCAGGAAGAGCAACGAAATGTGCCATCTTACTGAACCTGTCAACAACCACCAGTATGACAGTATTCCCTGACGACGGAGGAAGGTCCGTAATGAAGTCCATAGATAAATGAGTCCATGGACGCTCCGGAAGTTTCAAGGGTAAAAGGGTCCCAGACGGACGGTATGAGGGGTTTTAGAGCGAGCACACACCCCACATGACGCGACAAAAGTTATAACATCTTTATTAGCATTAGGCCACCAAAACCGGCGAGAAAGGAGATCTAAAGTAGCCTTACTCCCTGGATGTCCTGCTAGAGCAGAATTATGATGTGCCTCAATAACCTTTTGTCTCAACAGATTTGGGACAAACAGTCTCCCTGGAGGTCCTGCAGGGGCATCCCCCTGAGCCTCTAACACCTCCTCCTCAAGCTCAGAAAATACAGCCGACACTACCACCCCCTCCTGAAGGATAGGACTCGGGTCATCCGTTTTCCCGGCCCCTGGGAAACTGCGAGACAAGGCATCAGCCTTTACATTCTTAGACCCCGGGTGATAAGTGACGACAAAATTAAGCTTGTCTGGAATTCAGACGCTTAGCGGATTCCAAATACAACAGGTTCTTGTGATCAGTAATAACGGTAACCGGGTGGACTGCCCCCTCCAAAAAGTGACGCCATTCTTCAAAAGCTAACTTAATGGCCAAAAGTTCCCTATTGCCGATATCATAATTCCTTTCGGCGGACGACAATTTCTTAGAAAAGAAAGCGCACGGATGCCATTTACCAGGGGACGGACCCTGGGACAATATAGCACCCACCCCTACGTCAGACGCATCCACCTCCACAATGAACGGCTGAGATGCATCTGGTTGGATGAGAACGGGTGCCGAAGCAAAACATTTCTTCAAAGAGGAAAAGGCTTGGCAAGCTTTGTCCGACCATTTAGAAAAATCCGTCCCTTTTCTTGTTATGTCAGTGAGAGGTTTGACGACAGATGAGAAATTACAAATAAATTTCCGGTAGTAGTTAGCAAACCCCAAAAAACGCTGCAGAGCCTTAAGATCCCCTGGCTGATCCCATTCAAGCACTGCTCTCACCTTTTCAGGGTCCATACGGAAACCGGAGGCTGACACCAAAAAACCCAAAAACTGAAGTTCCTGTACGGCAAATACACACTTCTCCAGTTTGGCGTATAGTTTATTGTCTCGCAAGATCTGCAACACCTGTCTCACATGCTCCTGATGAGACACAAGATCTGGCGAGTAAATTAAAATGTCGTCCAAATATACAACCACAAACAGCCCCACAAGGTGACGAAAAATGTCATTAACAAAATGTTGGAATACTGCTGGTGCAGTAGTCAGACCAAAAGGCATGACTAGGTTCTCATAATGTCCCTCCGGCGTGTTAAACGCCGTTTTCCACTCATCCCCCTCTTTTATCCTAATCAGATTATACGCCCCCCTGAGATCCAATTTAGAAAACCATTTGGCGCCAACAATTTGATTGAAGAGATCAGGAATAAGAGGGAGTGGATACGGATCTCGAACAGTAATCCGATTAAGTTCGCGGAAATCCAAGCAAGGGCGTAGGCCTCCATCTTTCTTCTTCACAAAGAAGAACCCCGCGGCTACTGGGGAAGATGAAGGTCTAATATGCCCTTTGGCCAGACTTTCAGAAATATAATCTTTCATAGCCTGCCTCTCAGGACCAGAAAGATTATACAACCTAGCTTTAGGCAACTTAGCATCAGGAAGGAGATTAATAGAGCAGTCATACACGCGATGAGGAGGCAACTCCTGACACCCCTCCTCAGAGAAAACATCCCCAAAATCCTCCAAAAAAGGAGGCAATGTACTAGGCACGACCGCACTGATGACTGTGTTCATGCAGTTGCTTTTGCAAAACTCACCCCATTGGCTTATTTCTCTGGACTGCCAATTAATCACAGGGTTATGTTTAACCAACCAAGGAAGTCCCAACACAATGGGAGTAGGTAGACCCTCCAACACATAACAAGATAATTGTTCCCTATGTATTGCCCCTACCCGAAGGTCAATGTTATGAACCTCATGAACAAAGCTACCTTGGCCGAGAGGCCTGGCGTCAATGGAGAATATAGGGATCGGTTTGACCAATACACTCAGATGCATACCTTGAGCCTGAGCAAACTGAGCGTCAACCAGATTAGCCCCGGAACCACTATCAAGAAGAACAGACAATCTCTCCACTCTCGTACCAACTACCACCTCCACTGGTACAAGGAACTGAGAAGAACTGGCGGATGAAATACATACTCCCAGGTTGTCGTCCACCACACAACCTGGGATTAACAGTTTTCCGGCGACTTTTGGCTCAACAAGGCACGGGATGGACATTCTCCAACAAAATGTCCCTCTTTCCCGCAGAAAAAACATCTTCTAGTCCTGCGGCGTACCGCCAATCCCCTCCTACGAAATGATGTCCCTCCCAACTGCATAGGCTCATCCGAACAGACAAGGGGAACCTCAACATAAGGGACTTTAGTGGTAGGTGGAGAAACAACAGGGAGTGGGGTTACCTCACCCCTCTCCCGAAGCCGTCTATCAGTACGGATAGCTAAGGCCATAGCAGCCTCCAGAGAAGGAGGAGACTCATACTGAGCCAAAACGTCTTTTAATTTATCAGAAAGCCCATGACAAAACTGGCTCCTAAGAGCTGGGTCATTCCACTGAGTATCTGTGGCCCATCTACGAAACTCAGAAGCAAATTCCTCTGCCGGACGATCTCCCTGCTGTATCTTACGTAATTTTGTCTCAGCAAGAGAGACCCGATCTGGGTCATCATATACCAATCCCAGGGCAGTAAAAAATTGATCTACAGACAGTAGAGCCGGGGATCCCGGAGGAAGGGAAAATGCCCAGGATTGAGGGTCCCCTTGCAGAAGTGAGATAACAATTCCCACTCTCTGCTCCTCACTCCCTGATGATCGAGGCCGAAGCCGAAAATACAATTTACATGCCTCCCGGAAGGTGAAAAATTTGTCTCGCCCACCAGTGAACCTGTCCGGGAGAGCTACTTTAGGTTCAACTCTGGTTTGCTCCAGGGGAGACAAAACTTTGGACTTAATGTCCGTCAGCTCCATGGATAATCCCTGCAACTGCAGAGCCAGCTGGGCTACTGGATCCATGGTAACTGGAGATAATTTTTATGGCCAGTGAAAATGTCACGCTGTCTAATGATATGTATACAATGTCAGTAAACTATTAATACAGGAACAACACTCTATACAACAACTAGTATAGCAACATCAGCATATAAGTATAGAATAGATTTACCTGACACGATATCTGCTGAACTCAGGGTTAATCTTGAGGACTTGATGAGCTGAAACAGGAAAGAGGTGGACCGGGATCTAACCTGACTCTAAACTGGGGTCCTAACTAATCCCTCACCTTGGAGGTACTGATAATGGTTCAGAGGTCCAAGTCTCCAACCTAACCCTGTCTCCTATCAGACCCTGAACCCTGTAATCAGTCCTAAGAAGGATCCTGACTACCACCAAAGGGATATGGGCTGATCTCAGCTAAATACACAGATTAGACATATAAGACAGACAGGATAACACTCGCTTGCATACACACTCAAACACCAAAGGAACATAAATGGTCTGGGAAATAAACTCTAAGCAAGTTGAGCTCAGAACAACTAAGGAGCTCACAACTAAAGTCTATACAGATTCATTCCTATCTGTGGTCTGCATGAAGGTTTCACTGGCAACTCCCCAAGCAGACAACCAGGAATTTAAAGGAAACCAATCAACAAATAATCAATTGCAGCCGGGAGAAACTGCACCCAGTCCCAGCACCGAGCACAGACAGAATTAACTCCCTAGCTGCCAAACACAAAGAAACAGCAGCTCAGCTGTGAGAAGTCAAAATGTGCAACCGCGACGATCTTCGTGGCAATGCACACATGACATAGGGGTGGCTGTGTTCCATGCAGCAGATGTGTGGCATGCCCCAACATCGAACGTTGCTCATCTTTCAAGAACTTTGATGGTACAAAGAATTTTTTGATTAAAAAGCGTATTACATGTACTACCCGCTATGTGATCTATAGTGCTAGTTGCCCATGTGGACTTTTTTATGTAGGTCTCACTACGAGGCAATTAAAAGTTCGTGTGAGAGAGCACGTTCTGGGCATTGCTGCCGCATCTGCCTGCACGGACGCAGCTACTTTAAAAACATTGCCCCGTCACTTTTATGAACATCATAATTGTGATGGTTCTTTACTAAAGGTGCGAGGCATTGATTGTCTTAATATTAACATCAGAGGAGGGAATTTATCTCGACGGCTGGCTCAGACAGAGACGAGATGGATTTGGACTCTTCAAACTATCCATCCAAATGGTCTCAACGAGAATATATCTTATGTTCCCTTCTTGTGATCCCCCATTTCTGCAGTCATTTTGTTCCCCAGATCCGCATAGTTTTGTTTTACATTTTTTTAATACTGTGTTTGCTATTTTAGGTTTTCTCATGTCTTGTCGTTGGCTGTGATTTCATTACTCTACAGGATATATCTACCTTCAATCAAGATTTTGGACACTTTGGATTCATTTCTTTTTTGTTTGAATGGACATTATTATTTATTTAGTATATTTTTTGTTTATTTTCTGTTATTTATTTTATTTTACTTTTTATATTATATTATATTATTTAATTTTTGTTTGTCACACTATATGTCATGTTTTATTTTTTCTTTAATTTTGTTCCTTATTTGGTGTTGTTTAGATTGCATGGTTTTCCATGCGTTCTCTACAGCGCCTTTTGAGTTTAATATAATTTTGCGATCCTTTGTGATCGCATGTGCGGATCGTTATCTGTACATATTATTGATGTTTTCTCGTTTCTAATCAATATAGTATATGTGTGTCTTTTTTGTATTTTTATGTATTTTGTTATTCTTGATATTTCCTGTATTGTATATAGTGTTGTATGATCTGTGTTGCTCCATTTGGAGTTTATCCATGTTTGCGATTTCTTTGGGATTGCATATGTGTTAGTATTGCATCTTGATGGATTGTTATTTTAAGATCTGTTTTGTATCGCATGGTAACGCAGGTTTGCGATCTCTTTGGGATCGCACTTGCATTTTAAGATACCTGTTTATGGCGTAAATAGTTCTATGTGTTCTTACCACTATTCATTAGTTACGCAGGTTTGCGATCCCTTTTGGATCGCACATATGCGGTTTTTTTCATGGTCACGCCTTTTTAATTGCCTATCGCATTATGTTATATTGCACACGCGTGGTTTGTACACCGCCGCTTGCCGCGTCACTTCCGGTGACGTCGCTATCCGGATCACATGGGGCCCCATGTGCGTTCCGGAAGCGGTGTCCTGGGATACGCAGGTAAGTGGCGATGTCGTTCAACACGTGTGCGCATAACTTACTGGCCATATAAATAGAGGTACATTTGACCCCATACTCCACGCCCCCTGAGGAAGGAGTGTTTGTTTCACTCCGAAACGCGCGTCGGGGAGGGCCTGGAGACAGCTGTCCTCTACACCACTGGGTAATTATCTGCTTCATCTGATGCCTGTCATTATTTGACTTTATTGCCATTGTGTCTATCATACTTTGTATATCCCTGCCCACCTCTTTGTTTATAATGCCGCACTTTATGTGGGCTGAGGTAGATTGTGGCTATGGTGTTATACATCTTTTGGGTCAGGTCTTGTATTTGTCATCTTTGTAGTACAGGTCACATTTGTTGCTTTGTAGAGGTCATGTTTATCTCCTTGGCCCTATTTTCACTATGTGTATTTGGGTCACATTTCCCTTCCTTGACTTTTTCTGATTTTTTTTTAATCAATAAAATTTTGTATTTTTGACTTTGTGACTGCATTTTCTTTTTTGTTGCTATGCTCATTGCAGTTAGTCTGTTCTACATTCAGGCATCTATGTGTGGGGTTATCATCCCTGGTCTGCATTTCAGACCTGTTATTAAACACACATTTAAATTGCCTTCTTCACTTCATTTCACTTGCAACGCATTGAAATGTTGTGCTAATGGGGTTGTCCAGTGCTAGGACAACCAATTAGAAATGTAAATGTTTTCCCCATTCAAATGAAAATACCTATATTAACCTCACGTGCTGGTGCCATTCCAACAGTGCTAGCACTCGATCTCACGGGGCTCACATGAGGTTGCTACATCACACAAGCCCTGAGCCCGATCTAAGCCAGCTTCACTGACCCGCTTACAGACAAATAAGTAATCAAGAGAAATTGAGAGCTGTAACTTGCCACTCACTTCCTCTTGATTACTTATAATCCAAAGGCAGGAACAGTGATGCCAACATTGATTGGGCGCAAGACTCATGTGACATAACAACTTCACATGAGCCCCAGGAATCGAGTGCTGTGCTGACACTGCTGGAACGGGACCAGTATGGGAGCTGAGTATAGGTATTTTTATTTCAAAGGGGCAAACATTCAGATTGAGAAGGGTTGTCAAAGTAATGGACAACCCCTTTAACTATGGATTTCTCTAAGACAGAAAAGAGTTCTATAAGAAAGATAAGAATTTACTCAGCATTAAAATGCTTATAAATATATAGGTTCCCTTTAAGGGATTTTCTTTTTTTGTGGGTACTCTTTCAGTTACTACCTCAAGGACTTTTGGCACCATAGAAGAAAAATGTTGATTGACAAATTTATTTATTTTACAAAAAGAATTATACAAAGCCCATCCTCGCTTATTCATGTATAAGCATGGACTAAGTTACAACACTACAGGTTCTCTTTACTCACTAATTCTGCGTTATGCTTTAATGGTTTACCTGGCAAAAAATTGAAGAGATAGCTAAGCAGAATTTTCTTCACTCTGGAGGACCCGATGAGTAAATGCATTACACAGACTTGTGAGAGCAGTGCAATATTTAATTTTCCCTGCGGGAATGCGGTAGTGAAATCTAACACTTGCTGCATTCTTCTTACACAGATTACACTTTATTGCTGGTGATCTTGAGAACAGGACATACTGTTAACAGTTGAATTGTGGAAATTCATCTATTACTTTTCATAAAGATGAAGAAATCAAGGTGTATGAACCAAAAAAAAAAACTATCAAACAAGAAAGCAAAAAGATAGACTTTGGGGATTTCTGTTTCATAAACTATGGCTGACAGGCAATGCTGTACTAAAAATTTCCAGGCTGCCTTCACAAACCATACAACGGGCACAAGAAAATAGAAGTTTTCCTCGATTGTAATTTATTTGCCCACAGTGTGTGTATGACTGGAGAAAAGACTAATTGAAATGTCTTAGTGAATAAAATATAAATATGGCATGCAAAAATACATTGCCGTAAGCAACAGTGGCTTAACAAATAGTAACTTTCCTGTTCCATTAATTATAAAAACTCTCAAGAGCTCGTAGATGAAAGGTTCGACATTAGCTATTTAAAGCTAATAAATGACATATTAAAATGTAGAATAAGAGTGTGATGCGATTATATGGAATTCTCTCTTACATTTGTAGGTGTCTTTTGAGACCAGGTATGTTTGAATGCTCTTCGACTCATTCACCCACCTGCCCTAAAAGAAGAATGTAGTCAAGCACATTAGACAATGCACTGAGCTATGATGGATGACCTGAGAGTTCAATTCCCTAGCAGGGAGAAAGCTTTGATTAGCTTTGTCCTTTTCTTCCCTCTAGCAGCCTAACCTCAACATCAGCTTTTGAAGGCAAAATCAAACACAGAGCTTTAATGTCCAGGCACTAGAATACAAAGTAGATGGCACAACATATTCGAGAAGAAAATGGCCCTGAAATAGTGCAAATTTCCTACCTATAAAGGTTTTGGCTCTAAGTTGTTCATACCTACTACATACAGCCTTCATCATCTCACTATATTTTGTCTTACAGCAATGGATGGAAAAATTAAGAGCATAACATTTTCTATGTTTTATGACTTTTTTTTCTATTCCAGCAATCTCAGTATTCAACAGGGTTCTCCCAAAACTTAAAAAAAGGGAAACATTTTCATAAACATGCTCATCCTCTGAGATAATGACTTTTGGGTTTTCATTGGCTGTAAGCCATAATCATCAACTTAAACAGAAATAAACACGTGAAATAGATCACTCTGTGTGTAATGACTCTATATAATATATGAGTTTCAATTTTTGTATTGAAGAACTGAAATAAATTAACTTTTTGATGATATTCTAATTTTGTGAGAAGCACTTGTATATGTGTATGTAACCTAAAATTTGTCTTACGTTTTTCTTTGTCCTGAAGAAGTATGGTATTTCGAAACATGAAGGCAAAATACATTATCCTAGTGTGTACCTCAATTAATTACCATCTACCAGCAGCATGGATTTTTCTACTTTTTCCTTTCCATGCAGCAGTATTTAGTAAAATACAGTATATACACACAGCCAGGCACTGAATAATACATTACATGGCTTGGGTGTTATGTTTCGGTAGCTGAGGAGGACAGGAACAACAGCAGGGCAGCCGAACACCTAAGATGTTGGTAACTGATGGGTTGCAGATTCCTAAACTAACGACACAACTAGAGGTAGCCGTGGAGCGTTCCTACATTGATCCTAGACAGCCTGAGAGATAACTACACCTAAAGGCAGAAAGATGAAAGCTATCTGCCCCGGAGCAGATCCCCAAAGAAAATAGGAAGCCCCCAAACATATAATGGCGGTTAGACAAGATGAAAATACAAAAATAGGCAGAAAATAGACTGCGCAAACGCTGGGGCCACAAGCTAACTAAATAGGATAGGACAGGAGAGATTACTTTCTGCAACCCAGAAAACCCTACAAAAATTCAACAATTCTGATTACAAAAATACTGAGATCACACGATCTCGCCTCCCACTAAATCAGATCTCAGTGTGAACAAAAACCAAGCCGCAGCCGCTGAAAAAACAGGAAAAAGCAAATGAGAAAATAACAGTGGCTTCAGATAAACTGTGAGGAGCTCAGGCCCGAGGAGGGGACCTGGCTGACCTCCACAAAAGTGAAGCACAAAAAGAAAAGCAAAAAATATCTTATCTGAAAGCAGGAGATGCAGGCAGGACTCCAGCAAACTTCCAAATGAACCAGGAACCACAATTGAGACAAGAACAATTGATCACTGGCAACCATCATGGGAGGGAACCTCCCTTATATCAGACCAGTCCGTGATTCCAGATTGCCACTCCTCGCTGAAAGGTTCAGTACTGTCTGTAACCACCAGAGGGAGCCTCTGCTCAGAAACCATCTCTAGCACATTCATAACAATTGGGCAGCCTGAATCTAGTGACAGGTTGCATTTAAATATCTTGAAGAAATGTACTCGTAGTGATTCTCAAAGGAAAAAATCCCTCATTTGAATAAAAAAAAAATTAAATTAGATAATTTATGTAATCTGCATAAAAACAGCTGAGCATATGCAATACAACAATAAAGCCCAATATTAACTGTCTCAAAAGTGTAAATTTATTTTACATTTAATTGCAAATATAGTTCCTCTATATTTAATATAAGGACTTAGAATAGGTAGCTGCCTAAATTCGCACTGGGAAAAAAGTTCTACTGCGCTGATAGATTGTCATTAATGAATTATTAATTGAAACTGAAAACTAAATTAAATTAGATGTTATTATCATTACTGCTAAAAAGTTTTTTAAATCAGTTATATTAGTTCAGGAATCCTATTAAATTATATGACAGATTTACTTAATCATAGAATAAGAAGGAAATACCCTGATGTAGTCCAGGTACAGGATTAAACTGGTTGATATAATTATTTTTTCATCTGAAACATGAGAAGACTAAGATACAGTGGGTAAGGAAAGTATTAGACCCCTTTAAATTTTTCACTCTTTGGTTCATTGCAGCCATTTGGTAAATTCAAAAAAGTTAATTTTTTTTCTCATGAATGTACACTCTGCACTCCATCTTGACTGATAAAAAAACAGAAATGAAGAAATTTTTGTAAATTTATTGAAAAATAAAACTGAAATATCACAATATTTTCCGTACCCACTGTATGTACTACCTGCAGTAATAGTGCACAAAAAAGATGGAATGGGAATTTCTCATGTGTTTGTATTTTGTTTCTTTGGTAAGTAAATAGTAAGAAGAAATATGTTTCTTCTTTTTAAACAGTTTGACCTTATTTATAACTTTTCTCTTCCCTGAGGCGGCAATTTAGATCTGTACTTTATTTCTGTATATCCTGTATAGATGATATATCAGGGAAGTAGAGACTTCATGGCACCTAAAATAAAAATAATTCCTCTGACAGAGAAATATCATAGATTGTTACAGTTTTCAGCTAGCATCAGAGTTGAGCCTCCCACTTTCTCCCTAGAACGAAAAGTGATTTTTTGCAATTGGGTTCAATTAAAGTTTTGAATTCTTTGGTATTTATAGCTGCATTTCTGACAGATATGAATTAACTGTGAATTCATCACTGAGCTGATATGACTGCAGAGTTTACAAAGCTGTCTAATTTGTTATGTGAAAATAATATTTTTTTATGCAAGCTAAAAAAATAAACTAATTAAGTGTGCGAAACAGTATAATATAAGGTGTAGCATTTCTTGCCATTCAATGTCATTATAGAAAATACATCCTCATTTATAACTATTTATTATAAACAATACAGTAAAGTCTTTTGCCTATACTAAAGAGTAAAACCCCACATTCAGCGGCAACACATCACAGTGACATCATGCATCCCCGCTGCCAGCCTCGAATTGGCAGGCAGCCGGTATATTGATTGTCGGGCAGGGAGCTAGCGGATCTGTGAGCCGCAATAAATTTCAGTGACCCCACTAACTATATTTCAGAGAAATTAGGATAACATGAAAATACGAACATAATGTTGTTCTTAACATACTCCATTTTGCCTTCTTTTCTGTTCTTGCAAGCTTCTGATACTCTATACCTTTTATCTTAGGTAAGAGCATAAACAGGATAAGTTAGGAAAGAAGCTTCTTGAATCTTGACATATATAAATCAAGTGCATTATTTGTTATTTGAACAATATTGTAAGAAATAACCAAGTAAGTTACATAGTTATATAGATTGAAAAAAACTGGAGATGAAAGTGGAAGTAAAACTGTGCTGTCGAGAATCCAATATACCAGGGGACCAGATGCAGTATGGCTGCAGTTTAATTTGTTAACTCGTTTTGAGGTGATCATACCTCTTCATCAGGACAAACCACAATGATAGGTTATCATTGTGGTTTGTCTGCCATTTCTACCTCTTGTTGTAGGACATTCCACAGTCTGACTGCTCTAACTGTAAAGATAAAGAATCCTTTCCTAGTTAGCTGTCGGAATCGCCTTTCTTTCACTCGTAATGAGTACCACCTGGTCCTAAGTATAGACTTTGGAAGGAATAAGTCATGTGCCAGTCCTTTGTAATGACCACACATACTGTATATTTATACATATAAATGAGATGTCCTTTTTTCTAAGCAAAACAAACCCAATTTTGTCAACCTTTCACAGTCCTGTAAGGATATATGGCCACAATCCTAAGATGCTGCGGGTTTGATGCTGCGTATTTATGCAGCGTCAAACCAGCAGTGGCCAGCTGTTACAGTACAGTGGATGGGATTTCAAGAAATCCCATGTCCACTATGTGTCCACAGGCTGCCATGTGGCATGTCTTGCCATATCGCTGCATGTCAATTTCTCTTGTGGAGACTAGCATCTCCACAAGAGAAATTACATCAATAGAATGTAAATCCACATGGGTCAGTGAACACATGTGGATTTACCTGCGTTCAATTGAAGGCAGCACTTTGGATGCAGTGAACTTAAGCTGTGTCCAAATCGCTGCTACTTCTGGTTCATAGACACCTGACCTAAGTGTGGGAAGGAAGGTGGGAGGAGTCATGGGGCAGAGGACGCTGCACAGTTTGGCTCAGCCGTGAGATGAGAAGAGCAAAAGATGAGTTTTGCTCTGATTGGTGAACATACAATCAGTGTGCTGATGCTCCACCAATCAGGGCAAAGAATACTGACACCATGATTGCTGAGGAGAAAGAAGACAGCACTTTACGGTTGCGGTGCTTAGTGGCACATGAGCTGGCCTGCCTTCACTGGGTTGATGAGTACCATGAGAGCAGGTCGAAGAGAAATAACAACTGTCAAGTGGAGCATACATTGAGATGACCGCAGGTGAGGAGGAATGGGGCGGACTGATGGCCCTGTTTTGTTGTAATGCGCAGGTTGTGATTTCCTGCACTGCAGTGTGAGTAGAGCCTGATCAGTGTAGAGAGCACTCTCCTCAGCTTTCCCACAGTGCTCATAATTAGAGATGAGCGAACTTTTTCTGAAAACCTTCCCCAATCTCAAATTCGGCATGAACGTAGCACACTCGGATTAGTGTTCGGACATGCAAGCATTTTTCCTCATTCTGGCAGCCAATAAGAGCGTAGAAACCATCCACAACGTCGTGGCACAAGGTCTTCTGTGATTGGCTGCCAAAGTCACATGTCCCTGTTCATATAAAAAGTGGACATCTTGTTTTGCCGTCGTCATTTTCTCAGTTTAACACAGAGAGGTTGCTACTGCTGCTGCTGCTGAATGTGAACTTATCAGTTAGCTGGATTGGATCCGGTCCTGTGTGAAATTGATCTTCCAGCATCTAACTAGATTGTACTAAAACTGTGTTGCAGTCATGAGTCCCCATTTGCTAATCCATATTGTTTGTGTGAAAACTGTGTTGCAGTGAGGAATCAGGATGCCCCATTTGCTCATCAAAATCGTTAGGCCTAATATAGGGGTTCAGCCAGGAGGAGGCCCTATTTGCTAATCCAAATTGTTTGGGATAAAATTGTGTTGCAGTGAGGAATCTGGAGGCCCCATATGCTCTTAAAAATCATTAGGCCTAATATTGGGGTTCAGCCAGGAGGCTCTATTTCCTAATCCAAATTGTTTATGATAAAACTGTGTTGCAGTGAGGAATCAGGAGGCCCCATTTGCTCTTAAAAATTGTTAGGCCTAATATATGTGTTAAGCCAGGAGGCCTATTTGCAAATCATTTGGGATAAAACTATATTGCACTGAGGAATCAAGAGGCCTCATTTCCTCTTAAAAAATCATTAGGCCTAATATTTGGGTTCAGCTATGAGGCCCTATTTGCTAATTTAAATAGTTTGGGATAAAACTGTATTGAAGTGAGGAATCAAGAGGAATTCCTTGTAAAATTCATTAGGTCTAATATAGGGGTTCAGCCAGGAGACCCTATTTGCTAATCCAAATTGTTTGTGACAAAACTGTTTTGCAGTGAGGAATCAGGAGATCTCATTTGCCTTTAAAAATTGTTAGTCCTAATATTGGGGTTCAGCCAGGAGGCTCTATTTACTAATCCAAATCGCTAATGATAAATCTGTGCTGCTTTGAGGAATCAGGAGGCCCCAATTGCTCTTAAAAATTGTTGGGCCTAATATAGGGGTTCAGCCAGGAGGCCCTATTTACTAATCCAAATAGTTTGGGCTAAAACTGTGTTGCAGTGAGGAATCAGGAGGCCCAGTTTGCTCATCAAAATCATTAGTCCTCTTTGCACTACTCCTCTTTGGACTACTACTCCACTTTGGACTATTCCTCCTCTTTGGTCAGACATCATCTGGAATACTGTGTCCAGTTTTGGGCATCACATTTAAAAAAGACATCAACAAACTTGATCAAGTTCAGAGAAGAGCGACCAGAATGGTGACCGGTCTGCAAACCATGTCCTATGAGGAACGGTTGCAGGATTTGGGAATGTTTAGCTTGCAAAAAAGAAGACTGAGAAGAGACTTTATAGCTGTCTACAAATATCTCAAGGGCTATCACACTGTAGAGGGATCATCTTCATTCTCATTTGCGCAAGGAAAGACTAGAAGCAATTTGATGAAACTGAATGGGAGGAAACACAGATTAGATACTACGTCTTCTTTGTTTTAGAAATACACTTGATTTTTCTTCTGGTTTTTGTACAACTATTATTAAGCAATTTCCATGTGCTGCATACTTTTCCCAAAGATCTCTTTGAACTACAAATGAGAATTTATTGTTCCTCACTTTGAACATCAAAGACTCAAAATGATGTTATCACATAAACAGACCCTTACTTCAATACAAAGGTTAAACATTTCATTATGTGATATCCCTTTTAGTGAAGATGCCCAGGGCTTTTCTGGAGTAGTCTCTTAAGACTTGTAAAGGAACATTTAGCAGATATGCTGACCTACGTGGTAAGATGGGGTAGTGAGTTTCCACCGACTCTTGAACTGTAAATACTCAGGTCGAATTTATGAAGAAGTTATAGTGACTTGAGTAGTTAAATTCTTAAAAAGAGCACTTGACAAATAAAGTGAATCCCTATCTCATGGTTAAAACACATTACATTACCATATAAGAATGTTACCAATTAATGACTGACAAAAGTAAATGTACAACTTTTATATTGAAAGACAACAGTGCAGATCCATATAAAAATTTCACTATTAAAACATTAAGAATATAGGATACGGTTTAGTGCTCTCTGTTGGTTCTAGGACTGTCTGTCATGCTCGGACTCCCTGAGGAGTGAGGGCAGAGCCTTAAATACAATTTACGGGCTTCCTTAAAAACCATAAATTTTTCTCTCCCACCAGAGAACCCGTCCGGGAGAGATATTTTGGGTTTCGGTTGAGCCAGGGCATAAGCCGAGACCAATAACCTAGACATCTGTTGAAACAGCTGCACCACCTGTGACCGCAACTCAGTAACTTCATGAGTGAAGCTCTGAATCAGGTACACGAAAGCCGCAGCTTTAGCTATAGGAACTCCGGAAAATGGTGCAGGTCGATTATAATGCCACGCTTGGATACAAGTAAGTCCGGCGGACGACACAGCATATAAATATGGTGGGATCAAAAAAGCAGAGGAAGGCCCTAACGATAGGGAGTGGGGAATGGGACACTGCCTGTCCCTAAGCTTCCCTAACGCACTTCGCATAGGGATTTGGGTTTGTGCGGCTGCCCTGGTCCTCCTTTTGTCTTCAGCTGGTCATTGTTTAAAGTGATGTAATCCTTTTCTTATAACATTGGTAGTTGTGCTGCATTATGTGAATACCGTGAAGATGTAATATATGTGGTTACTTTGTATGATTAGCACTATGCATTTGCATAACAGTCAGTTTTTAAAAATGATGACTAATTCTTTTTCTGCATTTAAAAAGCATTTATTAGTCTTTTCACATAAAAATTTTGTCAACTAACTGCCATGCTTTAATGCATGTATAGTATGCACATTACTTTTTTCTAGAATTATGAACTGATATTGGACCCTGCCTTACTTTACACAAGCCCTTTCGGAGGCTTATTTCCACCCTGTTTTGTAGCTCTGTATTGTCATCTTTTTAATTCTTATTAATAAAATCATGATTTTAATATACAATGCTGGAATCATTCTGTGTCCCTAGGCACTACCACTTCTTTGGATTATGTGATTTTTAGATAATATTTAGTAATATTTAATTATGAAGGGCAGATGATTTTCTTTGTGATTAGATTCCAATACTAAACCTATTGTCCCATAACATCACAAAAATAGTTAACGCATTTACACAATTAGTCATCAGCACAATATTATTCAAGTATATAACTCAACAAAATCAATAATTAATACTAAAATATTCTCCATTGAAAAAACATAATTCAAGTCTCAGCTGCAATAATCCAAGCCTGGACCTAAATCAGCCAAAAAAGAAATAATTAGACACCAACACTGGACATATCAACTGAAGAGTATCTAAATAGGTAACCAAACTAAGAATTACTCAACAGTTTTGTTGATTTTTCTGCATAAAGGTACTGCCACACTAAACAATCCCGCTAGCGATCACAATAACGACGCATACTAATGCGATCGCTAGCGGGATTGTTTCTATATCGCTAAATGCAACCACATTTAGCGATATAGTTAACGACGCTATCGCCGTTAGCGATCTTCTTAACGACTTTAGCGGTACAAAAGTACCGCTAAATCGCTAAGAAAAGGTGCCACACTAGCATATATACTTACCCAGCGGGAGCGCCGACGAGAAAATAGGGTCCGGAACGATTCCAGCGACGAGCGAGATCACAGCAGGAAGCTCGTCGCTGGAAGCTGCCGCACTGAACAACATCGCTAACAGGATCGCTAAATAGTGACGTTTTTTAGCGATCCCGTTAGCGATATTGTTTAGTGTGGCATACCCTTTAGAAGCAAAATCTAATCTAGGTGATAAAATAGATTATAATGAGATAAAATATATATTATAAAATAGAATAGAATATAATGAGACCTTCTGTAGAGTTGAGTGAATTGATTTGAGTTGTCTCAAATTTTGCAAAAATTTGGATTCATTAATATTGAATTTTGTGTGATTCTCTATCGACAAATCCACTAGAAGGATCCATTTTGCTGTATTTTAAAGGGTCAGGAAGAGGTTAGAAAATAAAATTATACCGTCCTGGCCCGAATATGTCTTGCTGGCAGCCCTGCTCCATTCTGCTAATCTTTTTTGGTCAGGTTCTGGAAAATAGAAGGTATCCTCGATGAAGACAAATGTACCAGAGTGGGGGCTGTGTAGCAGAGCAGGAGAGACCCAGATCAATATATTTTTTATTATTTTTCTTTACTTATAGTTATTAAGCTCTGAGATCTGGATAGAGGTGTCTTGAGAAGCCCCAGAGCATAATGATTCACATTCTATTTGTATCAATTAAATTTGAATCAACGTGAAATTCCTAGAAATTCAAACAGATCTGCAAATTCAAATTTTCACAAATTCGCCCATCACTAAACCTTTGTATAATTAATGAAAAAGAATAAATGTGAAGAATTACTATTTAACAACAAAAATGCATCCAAACGGTTAAAAACAGAGACGTATCTTGTAGCTCCTGGTCCCTAGACTAAAATCTGAAACATTGCCCCCCAACTACCTTGTAGTATTATACTAATGTCTTCTTATGTTTCAAAACAGGCTTGGGGCCCTTTAAATACTACGGACTGGGTGCGATGGCCATCCAGCGAGAAGTCACATTTCGTCATCCAAAGCAATTTTTTAAGTAAATGAACAAATTATTATCAATTTGTCATAGAGTTTTAAAACATAAGACAAATATACTTTATATCTCATTTCCTATCCATTTTATAAACAGAATATTTTACAGTAGCAAATTAAAATAAACAGGGTTTATAATGTTGCCTTTAATTATGTGTAAATTCCTGGTGGATATCATTTCACATTTGGTATTACTAAGAGCCTCCTGGGGATAGGTAATGTACTATTATTCTTAAACAAATGAAACTGTAATGCTGAAATAGTTATTCACTCAACCTCATAAACATCTACTGTATTTATTGTGAGTGAAAAGGTCGGAAATGATTGTCTGTAATGACTGCTTTCACTATATTAGAAGGGTTAAAAATTGATCACCAATTTCTCAAATTTCCAAAAAATTTTACAAGGGACCATAGCACATTTGAAGTGACATTTTAAAAATTGCACTTAAAGTGTTCAAAACCACATTCAATACGTTTATCAACCCTTCAGGTGCTGCACAGGAATTAAAGCAATGAGGAAAAAAACCAAAAAATTTCCCTTTTTCCACAAAAAATGTTGATTTTGCGCCAATTTTTTCTTTTCACAGGAGTAACAGGAGAAAATGGACCATATAAGGTCTGATGTGCTTAAACAGTGGAAAACCTCCACTATTGACCCCATTTTGAATACCACACCTCACAACTTATCTAGAAGTGTGGTGAGCACCTTGAACCCAGGGCCGGCTCCAGGTTTTTTATGGGCCCGGGCGAAAGAGCCTCAGTGGGCCCCTTTAACACAGACCACGATTCATGATGCACAGATACTGCAGAGAAATATGGGTATAGTACAATGCCAAATACTTTACTTCTTCCATTACATGAGTGATATCTATTGTAAATTGTACAATAGCTCAAAAACCGCCAAATCCTCACAGCGCACAGTACAGACTGGACAGTACAGTCCTCCATACTATATTATGGGCACCACAGTCTCCCCCTTATCACCCATATAATATCCCATGCAGGATGTCACCCCCCATATAATGCTCCATACAGAATACTGGACCCAATATAATGCTCCATACAGGATACTGGTCCCCATATAATGCTCCATACAGGATACTGGTCTCCATATAATGCTCCATACAGAATACTGGACCCAATATAATGCTCCATAGAGGATACTGGTCCCCATATAATGCTCCATACAGGATACTGGTCTCCATATAATGCTCCATACAGAATACTGGACCCAATATAATGCTCCATACAGGATACTGGTCCCCATATAATGCTCCATACAGGATACTGGTCCCCATATAATGCTCCATACAAAATATGGAGCTCTCCTCTGCGTTGTACTGCGTTCTGCACTGTTACGGCTCAGGAAAGGGCGCTGTGGAAAGACTCCCCATTATCATCATGATTTCCTCCCCATCATCATCATTGCCTCCTTATCATCATCATTGCCTCCCCATTATCATCAATGCCTGCCCATCATCATCATCTCCTCCCCATCATCATCAATGCCTGTTCATCATCATCATCTCCTCCCCATCATCAATGCCTGCCCATTATCATCATGGCCTCCCCATCATCATCATCTCCTCCCCATCATCAATGCCTGCCCATTATCATATCCTCCCCATCATCATCATGGCCTCCCCATTATCATCAATGCCTGCCCATCATCATCATCGCCTCCCCATCATAATTATCACCTCCCCATCATCATCAATGCCTCCCCATTATCATCAATGTCTCCCCATCATCATCATCGCCTCCCCATCATCATTATCGCCTCCCCATCATCATCAATGCCTGCCCATCATCATCTTCTCCCCATCATCAATGCCTGCCCATTATCATCAATGCCTGCCCATTATCATCAATGCCTGCCCATTATCATTATCTTCTCCCCATCATCAATGCCTCCCCATTATCATCAATGCCTCCCCATTATCATCAATGCCTCCCCATTATCATCAATGCCTGCCCATTATCATCAATGCCTGCCGATTATCATCAATGCCTGCCCATTATCATCATCTTCTCCCCATCATCAATGCCTCCCCATTATCATCAATGCCTCCCCATTATCATCAATGCCTGCCCATTATCATCAATGCCTGCCCATCATCACACACAGACAGCACTACAGCACAAGCACTCTCTCACATACATACACACACACACACACAAAGCACCGCACTACATACACACAGAGACACACACAGAGACGTCTTACCTGTTCAGCGTCCACGCTCTCTGCCACAGCCGGCCGCTGAATGATGACGTCATTCAGCGGCGCTGCTGTGAGAGGAAGCGCCGGCGCCCCCTGGAGCCCGGAGCTGCGGCAGTAGAGGCACGGGAGAGGTAAGTATTGTGCCAGCTGATGCCGGGGCCCTGAGCAAGCGGGGGGGGCCACAGTGGCGGCGCTGACACCGCTCTCCTCCGCTAACGGGCGCGGGGGTGCCAGACGGCGAGTGGGCCCCCCCGCCTGCTCAGGGCCCCGGCACTTGCCCGGGTGTGCCGGGTGCTGATGCCGGCCCTGCTTGAACCCACAGCTGTTTCACAGAATTTTACAATGTTGAGCCGTGAAAATGAAAAAATACATTTTCTATAAAAATATTGCTTCAGCCCCAAATTTTTTATTTTTAGGAAGGAGCTCCATTTGACTTTTGGATTGCAAGATTGGCTGGAATAGATAGTGGACGCCATGTCGCCTTTGCAGAGCCCCTGATGTGCCTAAACAGTGGAAAATCCCCACAAGTGACAATATATTGGAAACTACACTCCTCAAGGAACTTAGCTAGAGGTATGGTGATTTTATAACATTGTACCGTGAAAAGGAAAAAATACATTTTTCCAGTAAAAATGTTGGTTTTGCCACAAATTTTTCCTTTTCACAAGAATAACAAAAAATGGACCTTACAAATTTTGATGCACTTTCTCCTGAGAATGCCGATACCACATATGTGGTGGAAAACTTGTTTGGACACACAACAGAGCTCGGAAGGGAAGGAACACCATTAACCCCTTCACCCCCCTTGATTTTTTCCATTTTTGAGTTTTCGTTTTTTGCTCCCCTTTTCCCAGACCATAACTTCTTTATTTTTCTATCAATATGGCCATTTGAGGGCTTGCTTTTTGTGGGACGAGTTGCACTTTTTATTGACACCATTGTGGTAATTGTGGTATGCCACTTACCCATGTCAAATGTTAAATGTAAAACAGCAGGGCACTCTATTTTACATTTGACATGGGTAAGTGGCATTTTGCATTTCCCATTTCTTAGTTTATTTTGCACATGCACTTTGCAATTATTATTCATGGGGATTTAGCCATTGGGCATTTCATGATGCTATATTGGGTGCCTTCTTACTCTGTCTATAACCTACGGGTTGCCCTACTATTTGTCTTTGGATGTTCCTCCTTGCTACATGTCTGATTTTTTGTAATATAAATGTATGATGTTTTATTGATTTTGTATAAATAAAATTTGTTTATGATCTTTTTAACACTTCCTTTCTGTGGTTTATTGCTACTCTGTTTTTTTTTCTGTTTCTGTTGCTATAAATGATCTAGATAAGGGAACTGAAGGTAAACTAAACAAATTTGCAGATGATGCAAAGCTAGGAGGGATAGCTAACACTAGAGAAGACAGAGAAAGGATTCAGAAGAATCTAGATAAGCTTGAATAATGGGCAGTGACTAAAGGGTATGCCACACTAAACGAGATCGCTAACGAGATCGTTAAAATACGTCACTATTTAGCGATCTCGTTCGTGACGTCGTTGTGTGTGGCATGTAGCAACGATGTGGCCCCCGCTGTGATCTCGTTGATCGTTCACTAGAGTTCTGGACCGTATTTTGATCGTTGGTGTCCCGCTGGTTAGCCTGAATCGCTGTGTTTGGCACCTTTTGTGAACGATGTGCGACCTCGTTGACGACGCATTAGTCAGCGGCGCAGGCGGGACTTTGTTTTCTTTCGTTAATGCCCTTCAGCTCCGATTGGTGACCACAACATCACCTCAGCTATAATAACTGCGCCCCATCCATTGTTTCCAGAGCGCTTTGTGGGTGACTCCAACGGTGCTTTGTGCGTTGTTGCGAGGATAGTATCGTGTGTCGGAGTTTTGCGATCCTGTTTGTGGCGCAGTGGTGGGTTTTGCGATCCTGTCTGAGTCGCTAGAGCACTTCATCTTCCCCATTTGGATTTGGACCTTCAGGATATATGGATTCAAGGTACATATTGTTTGTGGTGTTATTTGATACGTTTTTTTTTTTTTTTTTCTTCTGCTTTATTTATTTTACACCCCCCACCATTTTAGACATTTGTAAACTGTATTTTAAATGTTAAATGAAAGGTTAACAAACATTTTTTTATATATATTTTTTTATTTTATTCTTTATTTTATTTTGTTTATACACTTTATTATTAGTAATTAATTAGTAATTAACTTTTCTCTTCTTTACCGTACAGGTTGCACATAATGAACCTGTCCACCGCGGAGCATGTGATTGTGGCAGTTGCATTATCAATGGAGGCAGATCGACAAGAAGAGGCGCGGGTGGATGAGAGGCGCTTCAAGCGAAAGCGTCGCATGTGGAACAGAGAATGGCTGGAGCAGAGGTCCAGATTCACCCACATGCATCTAGTGAGGGAGTTGCAGGAGAAGAATCCACAGGATTTCCGGAATTATCTACGGATGTCGAGGATTCATTCTAGCTCCTACTGGAATGTGTGAGGCCACTCATTGAACGGCAGGATACCAGGATGCGTGCAGCTGTTTCAGCAGAGGAACGTTTGGCAGTAACGCTGCGATTTCTGGCAACCGGACGTTCAATGAAGGATTTGCAATTTTCTGCTGCAATTTCTCGATCGCTGCTTGGAGTACTAATTCCGGAGACATGCAACGCCATCGAACGCAGTTTACGGAGCTACATGCCTTTTCCCAAATCAGTGGCGGAATGGCAAATTATTGCCTCTGATTTTGAAAGGATTTGGCAGTTCCCAAACTGTGGTGGTGCCTTGGAAGGCAAACATGTGCGGATCACGCAACCAGCCAAAAGCGGATCCTTTTTTCATAATTACAAGGGCTACTTCAGCACGATCCTCATGGCCCTTGTTAATGCCAATTATGAATTTATTGACGTTAATGTTGGCATTAATGGAAGGGTTTCTGACAGTGGCGTTTTGGAGTACACAAGTTTTGGTGAACGGTTGTTTAATAATAAACTTAACTTGCCAACCAACATGGACACCACCGCCCACCTAAACTTTGTGTTTGTGGGCGATGAAGCCTTCCCCCTTCATGAGCATCTTGTGAAACCGTACCCACAAAAGACTTTGACGGGAAAGGCGGATATTTAATTACAGACTGTCTAGGGCACGGCACGCTGTGGAGAATGCCTTCGGCATAATGGCCAACCACTTCAGGGTTTTCCACACTCCAATCAACATGAAGCTGGAATCCATAGACTCTGTGGTGTTGGCCTGTTGTGTGCTGCACAATTTTCTACGAAAACGCGAAGCTGGTACTTACAGTCCGCCAGGCTTCATGGACTCGGACAGCAATGGTGACGTGGTGCTTGGAGAATGGCGTAACAATGATCCCACTATTGCAGGCCTTCAACCTGTCAATCAAGGCAGGAGCAAGGACGATGCGAAGGCCGGCCGAGACAAGTACTGCCATTACTTTAATGGGCCTGGTGCAGTGAGTTGGCAGCAGCAGATATAGTTTGTTTTTGAGAATTTTGTCTTTTTTTAACAATCTTTCTATAATAAAAAATTTTTATTTTAAAAATGCATTTGTGTTTTTTTTTCAATTATTTTACCAATATGGGAGAAGGGATAATGATGGGTGAGATGTGGGGAGGGAGTAATGGGGATGGCAGCGAGACATGTTACCAGCAGCTGTAGTTTTTAAAATCTTTTCTAATGTTTTTTGTTGTCTATATATTTTTTTACATTGTATCTACTTGTCACATACGGGGTCATGGGAGTACCATCAGTCATAGGAGTTAATTGTTAAAAAAAATAAAAAGAAAAAAATTTCAAAAATTTACAATTATTTTAAAGGCCCATGGTCTCACTAGTGTTCAAACCTTATAATTAAAAATAACACATAATACACCACAGCTGCATATATAAAGTTTAAATGTATAATATATATTTTTAGTCATATATGAAAGATTAAAAAATTGTTATAAATATATAAAAAAAATTCCGGGAGGTAAAGGTCAACATTCACCAGGGAATCCCAGTTATTACCAGATATGCGACGCCACTGTGATTGCAAGGTGATGATTCTCACATGGTGCCCCAGCCATTCACAGATATGCGATGCCACTGTGATCGCAAAGTGATGATTCTCACATGGTGCCCCAGCCATTCACAGATATGCGACGCCACTGTGATCGCAAAGTGATGATTCTCACATGGTGCCCCAGCCATTCACAGATATGCGACGCCACTGTGATCGCAAGGTGACGATTCTCACATGGAGCCCCAGCTATGCACAGATATAACACACCATTGTGATCGCCTAGCTTGGAACCGTGATCTTGCGATCGCAACAGCATCTCATATCTGTGCTTTGCTGGGCGCATGGCTGCTGCGGTCACTTTTCGATCGCAATATCGTTTTGCGTCGCGAGTGCGGCCGCACGTAACGTGCGCACGCTGTGACGTCATGGCGCTGGCGTCGCCCAATGCGTTGTTGTTTAAAATGGCGGCGAGACAGCGCGGGGCTAAGTGGACGGAGGCTGAGGTCCAGTTTCTTATTACAAAAGTAGACAAGTGGGGATATGACTGCAGGCTACCTGTGGCGCATCCTATGCGCCACAAAAAGGTAGTCCTGCAGAAAATCCGGCGGGGCCTGGCGCGGCGCTTTGGAGTGGAGCGGACCAGCATCCAGATCCGCAAAAAGCTGGCGGACCTTCGCTACCGCTCCAGCGAGAGGGTCGCCAGCATCCGGGCCCAGCTACGCAGGCCTCTGAGTGAGTATTGATGAGGGTATCTGAAGAGGTTATGTTTTGTGGATTATCTACCTATATCAATAAACCCGCAGTGATGGGAGTACCAGCAGTGATAGGGCAGGCAGTGATGGGAGTACCAGTCTGAGGGGGTTTACAGGCATAGATGGAAGTACTGGCAGTAACGGGAGGATGAGTAGTGATTGGGAGTACCAGCAGTGATGGGGCAGGTAGTGATGGGAGTACCAGTCGTGAGGGGGTTTACAGGCATAGATGGAAGTACTGGCAGTAACGGGAGGACAAGTAGTGATGGGAGTACCAGCAGTGATGGGGCAGGCAGTGATGGGAGTACCAGTCGTGAGGGGGTTTACAGGCATAGATGGAAGTACTGGCAGTAACGGGGTTAGTAGAAGGAGTATTTGACTGAATTGTATATTTTATTTACAGCACCACCTTCACCAGCTGCTGTGGCTCCACCATCCCCAGCTACCCCTCCACCTCCTTCACCTATCTCTACACCTCCATCACCTACCCCTCCACCTCCATCATCTTCATACCTGTCTACCCCTTCCCCGGCAGCAACCCCCCTCCACAGTTGGAGTCATCATCCAGCTCTTCACCGGCATATGGCTTCTCTCCTGCGTCACCCCGTGACATGGATGCAGGTAATTTACGCACATTATATAAGCTTCAGACAAGTTTGAGAACTTTGTTAGGTCTTATGTGTAATGGCTGTTGTGATGTAATTTTTTTTTTCTGTGTTTCCCTAGCCGGCGGAGCAACAGGTTCTGGGTGGGCGGTCAGCGAGTCGTCTGATGAAAACCGTAAGTGTTAATTAACATAACATGTACATGTTGATGTTGCAACAGAATTCACTATTAACTGTTACCTTTACCTCCACAGAAATCCAACTTAACAAAGCCGATGTCTTTTGCGTTCTGCCTGAAGCAACCAACCTGTTGCTGTCACACCGCCGGCTGATGGCGGCCATGAATACAGCGGTGGCAGAGATGCAAACTGCCATGGGAGCTCTGCATCACCACGGGGTGATGCTGGAGAGGGCAGTGGCTGGACTCAGGGGCCCTCATTAATTTTTTTTTTAATTATTTTGTTTTTTGTAAATATTTTGTTTATAATTTTTTATTTTATTATTATGTTATTGTATTTTGTTTTTATTTACATTTTATTTATTTACTTAAAAAAATATATATAAATATATATGAAGAAAATATATATTATATATTTACGTTTATCTACGCAGGTGTGGTGTATTATTTTTTAGTATAAGGTTTTAGCGCTATTTTGACCAGGGGCCTTTAAAAGAAATGTTAATTTTTGAAATTTTTTTCATTTCATTTTTTCCCTGTGATGGAATACCTATGACAGCTGGTACTCCCATGACCCCGTGTGTGACAAGTAGATGTAATAAAAATACACATTTTTAATAGTTGTCAACAAAATTGTTGACATCACATAAGAATAAAAGACCACAATTCATTAGATAAATAAGATTTTTATTAAAAAAGGTAACAATGTAAAAAAAATATAGACACAAAAAAAACTTTTGTAAAAAATTTAAAAAACTACAACTGCTGGTAAGATGGATCGTTGCCATTACCACGTTGCCTTGGCGGTGTATAAAAATAAGGGGGAGCAGCAACGTTTTGGTTTGGTGGATTTATCCCAATTGGGTTCGGCACAGGATTGTGCGGCCATGAGTAGTCCGGGTACTGCGGTCTTGGCATGACGACATAATTGTTATCCAGGTTTCCAAAAGACGCTTGAGTCAGTACCTCAAACATGAGTCTCTCTGCATGAATCCGCTGTACAGGATCCAGTGTAGGGAGCTTCTCATTAGCGAAGTATGCAAAGCCAGTTATTTTTGTTTGGTCTTTTTCTGCCGTAAGCACTTTTTTCGCAATTTCTACCAATTCAGGAGTAGCCGAGGTGGGAGCCTTCCTTTTTTTGCCAGAAAGTGTAAGTCGGCTCCGCACAGATGAGTATGGTGGCTCGACTACTTCTTCATCTTGGATCAACGCAATGCTGTCTTCTTCAGTTGGAGGTGTGGAGACAGCTGTGTCCTGCATGAAAAAAAACAAATGGTAAATCACAAAGAAAAAGAAATTTATCTTCACACTATACCCAAATACAGCAAAAATGTGAAAACGACACTTGTAAAGACAAAGAAATTTATCTACACACTATAACACCCATATAGAGCAAAAATGTGAAAACGACACTTGTAAATGGATAGGCCTCAACCGTTGAGATACATAAATTATCAGTACATGAAGGGATAAATTCAGCCATTTTATCTACATTTCACATTAAAATGTGTTTTAATACAAAGGTACTTACATGTACGACAGGGGAGTCTGGCTGGATAACTGGGTCTAGATCCAACATGGATGTCCCTTGTCTGGGTACTTCTTGGTCCCTTGTGAAAGCGAACAGCTCAAAGTACCACAGTTTGGGGACATAAACATCTTCGGCCCCGGCTCCAGATTTTGTAGAATTTTGGACTTTATTTAGCTCTTTTTTGTACACTGTGCGGAGGGCCTGAATGCGTTTTTTCACCGATGACTCATCCGCTGGTTCATCGGGGTAACGGTTCTTGCAGAGCTCCACCAGTTTTTTGTAAGCGTCCTTCTTTTTAAGCCTGTTACAGTAATCAGCCGACTTTATTTTCCACAGGCAAGGCATTGAGCGGTACATCTCGATAAACTCCCGCACAAATTCATGCTTATCAGCCATCTGTAATAAAAAAAGGATTATGTGAGAATGGCAGAATGGTTAAATAAAATGCTTACATAGCCTACAACATAGAACACAGCAGGGATCATAAAATGGTGGTGGTGGGCGCAGCTGGGGTAAACAATGGCAGAGCTAAATAAAAGTCATAGATGGACCACTATGGTAAAAACAGCAGGGATCACAAAATGGTGGTTGTGGAAGCAGCTGGAGTAAACAATGGCAGAGCTGGGATCATAAAATGGTGGTGGTGGGCGTGCCAGAACAAAACAATGGCAAAAAAAAATAAATTGATGGACGACAATGGTTAACAACAGCTGGGGTCTAAAAATGGATCTGTAAAATTAAAGAAAAAAATAAAAATTAAATGTGACAAAAAAATACCTACCTTACAAAACTTGTTTGTGATCCTGAAAAAATAAAGAAAATAGGGAAACTAAATAGCGTCACAAACTGGATAGCAGAGGATATAAGGCACAGACTGGATCGCAGCAAATGAAATAGAGACACAGACTGGATCGCAGAAAAATCAACGTCGTAGACTGGAACGCAGCAACCACAATAGTGGCACAAACTGGATCGCAGTAGCTACAAAGGCTAGCAGGACACACTGGAACGATGCTGGAGATTTGAAAGAACCGCTTCTGCTCGAGAGCAATGGAAGGAGTGCTGGTACGTCGTCTTTTATGACGCGGTCATCCAATCACAAAGCGGGAGAGGTGTGACAAATATTTATGAGATAAATAGTGACCACCAATCTGTGATGAGGGGCGTGCAAAAGGTTGCACTCAGTCACGCCTATCGAGGTCGTGATCTTTCACAGTACATGTAGTGTGGCACGTCCCAACGACCGCCAAAGTCGTTAAAGAGATCGCTAACCGCTGATGCGTCGCTAGTGAGATCGTCCAGTTTGGCCGCTACTAGCGACCTTAAAACGATCACACCAACGATCTCATTAGTTTGCGTCGTTATCGTGATCGTTAGCGGGATCGTTTAGTGTGGTAGTACCTTTACAGAATAGTATTTAATGGAGAAATGAAAGATGGGGACAAAATGACATTTTCAAAGATACCATTTTTATTTACATTTGACTTTTGATTGCTTTCTATTGCACTTTTTTTAGGTATGATGAAAAAGCATAGTTTTTTGTCACAATTTTTAATTAATTGTTTTTAAAGAGTTCATTTAAGGGGTTGAATTGTGTGATATTTTTATAGGTTGTGTTGCTCCGCACATGGCTATAAGAATTGTGTATTTTTTTATTGCATTTTTTTATAAATATACCTATTTATTGGTTTATTTATTTATTTGATTTTTACATATTTTATAATTTTTCTAAAATAATTTTATATTTTTTTTACTATTTTTTAACTGTTTTGCCTTGTCCCTCTATGGGACTTTAATTTTTATTACTCTGATCGCTGAGATAATGCATTACAATGCACGAACACTGCAATGCATTATATTTGTCAGTGCTATACTGACATAAACCTCTTAGACCATGTGCTAAGCATGGTTTAACAGGCTTGCCGTAGCAGGCTGACCCGGACTTTGTCATGATGACATCTGGTTGCCAATTCAATGATCAGGCCCGAGCTATGATGTTGTGGAGGTTCCGATCTGAAGGGTGATGGAGCGCTATGAATCAAGGTATTTAGGGGGTTAAATGACCAGTAGCGGTGCAGGCATTGCTCCTGGCAGTGACAGCTGTAGCTCGGCTTTCACTTAAGCTGAGCTGTTAGCGACGATTGTGCGGGTACTGCTCCTGTGCCCGCATGATCACCATGATGCAAATTTAAATCACTTTCCAGGAAGCTCTTCCTAACCATTTTTATTTCATTAATTGATAATGGGTAAAGTGGGTATAGAAAGTATTCAGACCCCTTTAAAATTTTCACTTTTTGTTTCATTGCAGCCATTTGGTAAATTTAAAAAAATCATTTTTTACACTCTGTACACTCTGCACCCCATCTTAACGGAAAAAAAACAAAAATGTAGAAATTTTTGCAAATTTATTAAAAAAGAAAAACTGAAATATCACATGGTCATAAGCATTCAGACCCTTTGCTCAGATACTCATATTTAAGTCACATGTGGTGATGAGCGAGTATCACTTGGGTGATCTCCGAGTATTTGGAAGTGCTCGGAAATTCAGTTTCTGTTGCCGTAGCTGCATGATTTGTGGCTATTTGACAGCCTGAATACATGTGGGGATTCCTTAGCAAACAGGCAATTCTCACATGTATTCAAGCTGTCCAGCAGCCATAAATCATGCAGCTGCGACAACAGAAACTAAATCTCCGAGCACTTCCAAATACTCGGAGATCACCCGAGTCACATGCTGTCCATTTCCTTGTGATCCTCCTTGAGATGGTTCTACTCCTTCATTGGAGTCCAGCTGTGTTTAATTAAACTGATAGAACTTGACTTGGAAAGGCACACACGTGTCTATATAAGACCTCACAGCTCACAGTGCATGTCAGACCAAATGAGAATCATGAGGTCAAAGGAACTGGCCAAAGAGCTCAGAGACAGAATTGTGGCAAGGCTCAGATCTGGCAAAGGTTGCAAAAGAATTTCTGCATTATTCAAGGTTCCTAAGAGCACAGTGGTCTCCATAATCCTTAAATGGAAGAAGTTTGGGACCATCAGAAGACTTCCTAGACCTGGCCATCCAGCCAAACTGAGTAATCATGGGAGAAGAGCCTTGATGAGAGGGGTAAATAAGAAAACCAAGATCACTGTGGCTGAGCTCCAGAGATGAAGCAGGGAGATGGGAGAGAGTTCCACAAAGTCAACTATCACTGCAGCCCTGCACCAGTTGGGCCTTTATGGCAGAGTGGCCCGTCAGAAGCCTCTCCTCAGTGCAAGACATATGAAAGCTTGCATAGAGTTTGCTAAAAAAACACATGAAGGACTCCCAGACTATGAGAAATAAAATTCTCTGGTCTGATGAGATGAAGATAGATCTTTTTGGTGATAATTCTAAGCGGCATATGTGGAGCAAAAAAGGCACTGCTCATCACCTGCACAATACACTCCCAACAGTGAAATATGGTGGTGGCAGCATCATGCTATGGGAGTGTTTTTCAGCTGCAGGGACAGGACGACTGGTTGCCATTTAAAGAAACATGAATGCAGCCAAGCACAGAAATGTCCTGGATGAAAACCTCTTCCAGAGTGCTCTGGATCTCAGACTTGGCCGAAGGTTCACCTTCCAACAAGACAATGACCCTAAGAGCACAGCTAAGATAACAAAGGAGTGGCTTTGTAACATCTCTGTGACCATTCTTGAATGGCCCAGCCAGAGCCTTGACCTAAACCCCATTTAGCATCTCTGGAGAGACCTGAAAATGGCTGTCCACCAACGTTCACATCCAACCTCACAGACCTGGAGAGGATCTGCAAGGAAGAATGGCAGAAGACACCCAAATCCAGGTGTGAAAAACTTGTTGCATCATTCCCAAGAAGACTCATGGCTGTACTAGCTCAAAAGGGTGCTTCTACTCAACACTGAGCAAAGGATCTGAATACTTGTGACAATGTGATATTTCAGTTTTCTTTTTTAATAAATTTGCAAAAATTTCTATATTTCTGTTTTTTTTCAGTCAAGATGGGGTGCAGAGTGTACATTAATAAGAAAAAAAAATAACTTTTTTCAATTTACCAAATGAAACAAAGAGTGAAAATGTTAAAGGAGTCTGAATACTTTCCGTACCCACTGTATACAGTATATATATATATATATATAGTGTATGGAGTTTTAGCTCTCTCGTAGCCTTTGGATACGCACAGGTTCAGTGTTTTTATATCAAAACAGCACAAAATTTATTATCCATCATAAACTTTACAGCTCCAAAACAAAAACAGTTTTTGACCAGTTCAAATTAATAACATAAACAGTATTTTCTTCATACACAATGAAACAAAGAAATGTTGCAGCCTCACAAATCTCATAGGTCCAGGCAGTAGCAGATCAAGCAGTTTACAAGCGTTCACCAAAGAAACACGACAATGTTCAGCTTAGGCACAATTCTAACTCTACTGAGCAAACCCAGCTGCTGTTATCAGGCTTGTTTGCCTCGGTCTGGATTTTTTTCACCCAGTTTCTTTTGGTCACTGCTAATTCCCAAACCCAAAATCCAGTCAAATGAAAACCCTCTCAGTAGTCTAATGTTACTGGTACAGACATTACCTCCTGCTTTCTTACAATATATAAATATATTAATCGATTTTCATCGTATAAACAGCTCTATAAGCCATTATATTCTTAAGGGTATGCCACACTAAACAGCGTCGCTAACGAGATCGCTAAAAAAGTCACTATTTAGCGATCTCGTTAGTGACGCCGGTGTGTGTGGCATGTAGCAACGATGTGGCCCCTGCTGTGCCCCTGCTGTGATCTCGTTCATCGTTCACATCGTTCTGGACCCTATTTTTATCGTTGGCGTCCCGCTGGTGAGCATATATCGCTGAGTGTGGCACCTTTTTGTGAGCGATGTGCGGTGTTTTTGTACCGCCAAAGTCGTTAAGGAGATCGCTAACCGCGATAGCGTCCTTAACGACATCGCTAAATTAGGCAGCTACTAGCGATATTATAACAATCACGCTAGCGATCTCATTAGTATGCGACGTTAACGAGATCGCTAGCGGGATTGTTTAGTGTGGCAGTACCTTTATAGTCTTCTAATATCTCAGATGGTTTGACCTGTTCAATATGAAGCAATTAAAGGTTGTACACAAAGATAAGCAACTTTCTAAAGAATCACAGTTTAAATCTTTTTTCTTCGCTCCCCTTCCTTCTTTCCATGTTAGAGATAGCAGGAAGGAGTGTTTCAACCTAGTGTAAAAAAGTATTCTAATTTACTGAGATAATGACTTTTGGGTTTTCATTGGCTGTAAGCCATAATCATCAACATTAACAGAAATAAACACATGAAATAGATCACTCTGTCTGTAATGACTCTATATAATATATGAGTTTCACTTTTTGTATTGAAGAACTGAAATAAGTTAACTTTTTGATGATATTCTAATTTTGTGAGAAGCACCTGTACTACTGCACCAGTATATTTATTATAGTTTATTTTAGCTTACTAGCAGATGTAGGCACTACTACTTGATGACTCGAAACAGCTTTATACTAATAGAATATACTCTCTTCTATATTAGTTCAATTGCATTAGACCTGAAATCCAGCCTAAAAGACAGGGAGAAACACTCTCATCAGACAAAAATCTGAAACTTTGATCAGTCTTTAAACTGTCTATCAAAAGTCTAAAAATGATAGAAGCAAATAAGATTGCAGATTGCAATTTTATGTAATTTTCTTAACTAAAGCTAACCACTATCATTTTACATTTTTAAATCATTTTAAATCATAATACCAGAGCTGTTTATCACCTTAAAGATTATTTCAGAAGGATAATCGTATGATATGATTCTATCCATTTACTTGACATCTATATAAAGTTTTTGATATTTTTTGTTAAATGAAACTATGATTTGTTTTGACTTAGATGAAGATTGCATGTCATTTTATCAGTAATCTGTGCGTAGATTCAGAAATTTCAAAACCTTTTTTATTAAATCTTTATTGAAACAATTATATTTTCCAGAACATTAAAACTTTACAATTTGAAGTATCCATATTCTTTACACATTTAAAAAACAGAGAAACAAAAGTACATTCTCTATGTCCTACAATATAAACATGTTATATGATAATAATAATAATAATAATAATAATAATCATAATCATAGTCATAATAATAATAATAATTATAGCTATACTGTATATTTCTAAAAATATGATACTTAATTTAATTCTCCTTCAGTGCTTTAATATCTAACAGTGATCCTGAAGTATCAAAACAGTTGTCTACAATTCCTTAGCGGAGATGAGAAATGGAAAAATTATAATTATCCTCATACTTTTGTGGCTGGAAAAAGCCCATCAAGTTCAACCTATATCCTAAAATATTGATCCAGAGAAAGGCAAAAAGCCCATGAGGAAGATACTAATTGCCCAATATTAGGGGCAAATTCTTTCCCAACTCCACATACGGCAATCCGACTAGTTCCTTGGATAGACATCCCAGCACAGAATCTAGTGCTCATAACTTGTAATATTTATCAAGGAATGCATCCAGGAACTCCTTGTACTTTTGTACTCTGTGCCAGAGAGTTCCATAGACTCACTGCTCTTACAGTAAAGAATCATCTATTGTGACAATGAATAAACCTTCTTTCCACAAGGCACAGAGGATGCCCCCTTGTCATCGTTGCAGGCCTTAGTGTATCAAAATTATTACAAAGGTCTTACAGAGGATCCATGTTGAGAAAAGTAAAATATCTAGAACAGTTAAATGAGAATAATTATTTTAATAAACAATAATATACCAAATTTGTCTATGCATTTTATTGGGTTGTATTGTTATACTGTGGATTGCTGCATGGTTTTTGTGGTTAAGTTTTTATCTCAGAATTGTGTTACTGTTTTTGTTATTTGTTTCTGGATCTTTAGCACTTTTTTTTATCTTATTCAGTAATGTTATTCCTGTTTGGCTGCTGTGATTCTAGGGCCTCTTTTTAGCAAATCATTAACCAGAGGCCTCAAAATCTAATTTTTGCATCATTTATTTAGCCATACATCTGATACATCAGGAACATTTTGTCATATATCAGATACATACAACAAATTGTATTCTTTGGGATAAAAACTGTAATATGAGATATTTTAAAAAACTTTGGAGTCTCATTTTTTTAATCTCGGACTTTGGAATTCTTTCTCAGCAGTCAAGAATTCATCATATATAAGGAAAGGTTTCTATTATATTTTTTCCTCTGATTGTTCCACTCCTAGTTTTGGCTTACAAGTACTGATGTAAAAAACTCACCAAAATACTCAACGTTTAGGGCTCATTCAGACATCAGCTTTACAAGTGATAGTCTACGGGGCAGTTCTTGTGTATTTAAGCTTATATGTAGAGATATTCTTGCTTTCTTGTATTTATAACTTCCAAAGCCATATTTTCCCATAACATACCTTGTGGGATATACCTTTTTCCGTAACATTGTGTTTTTTTCTACATATAAGTTGGATATACTCATACTCCTAATGCCCTGGTCATACACCACTGGATTTCTTTTTGTCTTTCTCATTGTCAATTTTTTTCTTTTGTTGGGGTTCTATTTTATGCTGATAAATGTAGGTTTCTTGTGTGATTTTGTCTATAGCCTCTACTAAAGTTTTAAAAACAATCCCAGAATCAAAGCTCAAGGGATGCCTATCTAAAGCCATAATGTACCCTCATACTTCCTTGGAAATAAAATGGTTAAAAGTTTCTTAAAAGGAACCTGACAGGTGATACACTGTCATGGGTGTATCGCCACGAGGATCGTCGCGATTACACACTCTGACTTCTCACAGCTGAGTTGCTGTTTCTTTGTGTTTGGTAATGAGGGAGTTAATTTTACCTAGCTCTTTGCTAAGACTAGGTCCAGCCTCGCCCGGCTGCTTTTGATTATGTTCTAATTAGATTCCTTCATATACCTGCCAGTCTGCTTGTTAGATGCCGGTGAAAGCATTCATGTAGTCTAGCAGACTGGATCGGTTCTGAGAATACTTAAGCTAAGAGCTCCTTAGTTGTTTTTACTCTTACAGCTTATAGTTTATCTCTGAGACCTTAGGTGTTCCTACTGTGTGTGAGTGTTGTATGTAAGACTTTATTTACTTTATTTCTTGTCTTTCTTGTATGTCTTTCTGTTCATTAACCGTTACCTGTTCATTCCCTTTGGTGGTAATCAGGGTCCTTCTTAGGACTAGATTACAGTTGGCAGGGATTGATAGGAGACAGGGTTTACGCTGGTGGCCTGGACCTCTGTACCTTTAACAGTACCTCCAGGTAGAGGGATTAGTTAGGACCCCAGTTTAGGGTCAGCATAGACCCCGGTCACCCTCTAGCCGGAGACAGTGTATAACGGATTCCGTATTGACCCACTGGACATTGTCAGGTAATTCTATGTTATCATATATGTATGCGCATGTTATATAGGATGTTGCCCTTTTGATATAGATTACTGACATCACATATATATATATCTGCTATACAGCGTGACATTTTCACCGGCCCATACTAAAGATTCTCCCCAGCTGTCATGGATCCAGTAGCCCAGCTGGCCCGGCAGTTGCAGGGGTTGTCCATGGAGTTTGCAGACATTAAGTCCAAGGTTTTGTCCCCCCGGAGCAAACCAGATCTGAACCTAAGGTTGCTCTCCCGGACAGGTTCACTGGTGGGCGGGACAAATTTTTTACTTTCCGGGAGGCATGTAAATTGTACTTTCGGCTGCGGCCTCGGTCATCTGGGAGTGAAGAGCAGAGGGTGGGAATTGTTATCTCGCTCTTACAAGGGGACCCTCAATCTTGGGCGTTCTCTATTCCTCCAGGCTCCCCAGATCTCCAGTCAGTGGATCGATTTTTTACTGCCCTGGGTCTGGTATATGATGATCCGGATCGAGTTTCCCTTGCTGAAACAAAGTTATGTAAAATACGGCAAGGAAATCGTCCAGCGGAGGAATATTCTTCTGAGTTCCGTAGATGGGCAACAGATACTCAGTGGAATGACCCAGCTCTTAGGAGCCAGTTTTGTCAAGGGTTGTCTGACAAATTAAAAGATGTGTTGGCTCAGTATGATTCTCCTCCATCACTGGAGGCTGCTATGGCCCTCGCTATTCTCATTGATAGACGAATTCGGGGAAGATGCGAGGTAACTCCGCCTCCCGTGATGACTCCGCCTACTACTAAAGTCCCTTATACTGAGGTTCCCCTGGTCTGTTCTGAGGAACCCATGCAGTTGGGAGGGACATCTTTTTGTAGGAGAGAATCGGCGGTGCGCCGCAAGACTAGAAGGTGTTTCTTTTGCGGGAGAGAGGGACATTTTGTTGGGGGGTGTCCATCCCGGGCCTCTTTGAGCAAAGGAGTTAACCTGGGAGTGTGTATTTCGTCCCCAAATCCCTCTCAGTTTCTCGTGCCTGCGGAGGTGGTGATTGGTACTAGAACTGAGAGGATTTCTGTTTTTCTTGATAGTGGGTCCGGGGCTAATCTGGTGGACGCTCGGTTTGCCCAGGTGCATGGTATGCAACTGAGTGTATTGGCCAAACCGGTCCCTATAGTCTCTATTGATTCTAGACCTCTCGGTCAAGGTAGCTTGGTACAAGCTGTTCATAACATAGATCTTCGAGTAGGGGCAATACATAAAGAGCAATTGTCTTGTTATGTGTTGGAGGGTCTACCTACTCCTATTGTGTTGGGACTTCCTTGGTTGGCTAAACATAACCCAGTGATTGATTGGCAATCCAGAAAGATAAGCCAGTGGGGTGAATTTTGCAGGAATAACTGCATGAGCACGGTCATCGGTGCGGTTGTGCCTAGGACTTTGTCTCCTTTTCTGGAGGACTTTGGGGAGATGTTCTCAGAGGAGGGGTGTAAAGAGTTTCCTCCTCATCGCGCATATGACGGCTCAATAAAGTTGCTTCCTGATGCCTTATCTCGTACTTTCCCAGGGGCCGGGAAGACGGATGATCCGGTTCCTATTCCTCAGGAGGGAGTTGTAGTGTCAGCTGTATGCTCTGAGCTTGAGGGGAAGTATTGGGGGCTCAGGGGGACGCCCCTGTGGGACTTCCAGGGAGACTGATAGTTCCAGATCGGTTAAGACTGAAGGTTACGGGGAACCGTTACAAACGGATGGCTGATAGGGGGAGAGTTTTTGGTCTAGATCTGAAGGTGAACGATCTGGTTTGGTTGTCTACCAGGAATATAAAACTTAAAGTTTCCTCCTGGAGGTTGGGTCCCAGATTCATCGGGCCGTACAGGATCAGTTCCATAATTAATCCGGTGGCATTTCGTCTGGACCTCCCTCCTACGTTTAAAATTCATAATGTGTTTCACAAGTCATTACTTAAAAAGTATGTGGCACCAGTCATACCGTCACCTCTACCTCCTCCTTCAGTGGTGGTCAATGATAAGGTGGAATTTCATGGGTCGAAAATCATTGACTCACGTCTCAGTCGCCGATCCCTTCAGTACTTGGTTCATTGGAGGGGGTATGGTCCTGAGGAGAGGACGTGGGTCCCTGCGTCTGATGTTAACGCAGATCGATTGGTTCGGACCTTTCACACAACTCACCCGGGCAGACCTGGCCCTGAGGGTCCGGAGTCCCCTCGTAGAGGGGGGGGTACTGTCATGGGTGTATCGCCACGAGGATCGTCGCGATTACACACTCTGACTTCTCACAGCTGAGTTGCTGTTTCTTTGTGTTTGGTAATGAGGGAGTTAATTTTACCTAGCTCTTTGCTAAGACTAGGTCCAGCCTCGCCCGGCTGCTTTTGATTATGTTCTAATTAGATTCCTTCATATACCTGCCAGTCTGCTTGTTAGATGCCGGTGAAAGCATTCATGTAGTCTAGCAGACTGGATCGGTTCTGAGAATACTTAAGCTAAGAGCTCCTTAGTTGTTTTTACTCTTACAGCTTATAGTTTATCTCTGAGACCTTAGGTGTTCCTACTGTGTGTGAGTGTTGTATGTAAGACTTTATTTACTTTATTTCTTGTCTTTCTTGTATGTCTTTCTGTTCATTAACCGTTACCTGTTCATTCCCTTTGGTGGTAATCAGGGTCCTTCTTAGGACTAGATTACAGTTGGCAGGGATTGATAGGAGACAGGGTTTACGCTGGTGGCCTGGACCTCTGTACCTTTAACAGTACCTCCAGGTAGAGGGATTAGTTAGGACCCCAGTTTAGGGTCAGCATAGACCCGGTCACCCTCTAGCCGGAGACAGTGTATAACGGATTCCGTATTGACCCACTGGACATTGTCAGGTAATTCTATGTTATCATATATGTAACGGGTCTGGTAGGTGAAACCACTGAGCTTTATTATACAAGACAGTATACTTGTAAGAGAGCAGGTGGCGCCCGGGGAATACGGACAGGAATTCACGGGAAGTGACCAGGGCAGTCTCTGGGTAGGCGGGTTGTCACGGCAAGTGACCAGGGCAGTCTCTGGGTAGGCAGGTTGTCACGGCAAGTGACCAGGGCAGTCTCTGGGTAGGCAGGTTGTCACAGCAAGTGACCAGGGCAGTCTCTGGGCAGGCAGGTTGTCACAGCAAGTGACCGGGGCAGTCTCTGGGCAGGCAGGTTGTCACAGCAAGTGACCAGGGCAGTCTCTGGACGGGCAGGTTGTCACAGCAAGTGACCAGGGCAGTCTCTGGACAGGCAGGTTGTCACAGTAAGTGACCAGGACAGTTTCTGAATAGACAGGCTTATACGACCTGAGATGTTGGAGCCTCCTGGTAGGCTGCAGTCTGATGGCAGATGATCGCTCCCAAGCGAGCAGGCAGGAGTTTCTGGAGTAGCCGGTGATCACTGCTGGAGATGTCCGAACCTTCGGATAAAGCTGCAGTCGGATGGCAGATGATCGCTCCCAAGTGAGCAGGCAAGAGTCTCTGAAGTAGCCGGTGATCACTGCTGATGAAGTCCGAACCTTCGGATAGAGCTGCAGTCGGATGGCAGATGATCGCTCCCAGGTGAGCAGGCAAGAGTCTCTGTAATCGCCGGGGATCACTGCAGGTGATGTCCGAACCTCCGGGGAGGGCTGCAGTCAGATGGCAGACAGCAAACAGACGGGTAACAGGCAGGCAACTGGAAACAGGAGCTGAGGGCTGAAGCAGAGTTATACAGTGCAACAACAACATTGCTCGGGCACCTCCATTAAGGAGGAAGCCCTTAATATAGGGTGGAGTCCTCCGGCATTGGCCGGAGACTAATTTGGAAAATGCGCGCGGCTCCTTTAAGAGCGGGGGAGGGCGCGGGAGGGCGGAATGAGGACGCCAAGGATTCTGGGGGTGCCGAGGACGCTGGGGGCGCTGAGGACGCTGGGGGCGCTGAGGACGCAGAGCGCTGGTAAGGGGAACGGCGTCCCTGCCTGGCAGAGGGCCGGGATGCCGATGCTACAGTACCCCCCCCTCTAGGCCCCCCCCTCTTTAGGCCAGAAAGAAATTTAGCTAGGATGAGAGGGGCATGGATGTTCTCCCGAGGCTCCCACGTTCTCTCCTCAGGACCAAACCCCTTCCAATCCACCAAAAAATAAGTCTTTCTTCTTACCCTTTTTGTGGCCAGAATGTTCTCTACCTCAAATTCATCATCAGCAGACACTGGAGCAGGAGGTGTACCTGTAGACTTGAAAAAAGAGTTAAGTACCACAGGTTTGAGGAGAGACACATGAAAAGAGTTAGGAATTCGCAAATTGGCCGGGAGTTTCAGTTTATAGGACACTGGGTTGATCTGCCTGATGACCTCAAAAGGACCGATAAACCGAGGACCTAACTTGTAGGAAGGAATTTTGAGCCGAACATATTTGGACGAAAGCCAGACTTTGTCCCCAGGACGGAATTGAGGAGGATCCAGACGTTTCTTGTCAGCATGTCTTTTCATGCGCTCGGATGACTGAATGAGTGCGGACCGGGTACTCTCCCAGATGGAGGAGAATTCTCTAACCAGAGATTCCGCAGCTGGATTGTCCACAGAGATGGAAACGGGGACAGGAATCCGAGGGTGCTGACCGAAGACTATAAAAAACGGAGACTTGGTGGACGATTCGCTCTCGTGATTATTGTAAGAGAATTCGGCCCAAGGCAGGAGCTCCACCCAATCAGAATGATGAGCATTAATGAAGTGTCGGAGATAGCTGGTCAGATTCTGATTTATTCGCTCAACTTGTCCATTGGACTGTGGGTGGTAAGCGGAGGAGAAATCCAAGGTGACGTCTAGTAACTTACAAGTAGCTCTCCAGAAACGTGAAGTGAACTGTACCCCACGATCTGACACAATGTGACGAGGCAAACCATGGAGACGGAAGATGTGGCGGATAAAGTCTTTAGCCAACTCGGGTGCAGACGGAAGACCTGGCAGAGGAATGAAATGAGCCATCTTGGAAAAGCGGTCAGCGACCACCCAAATGACCGTACAACCGGCAGAGACGGGCAGATCCGTAATGAAGTCCATAGCTATATGTTGCCAGGGAGCAGCGGGTACAGGAAGCGGAAGAAGACGGCCGGCAGGCAGGTGTCTCGGAACTTTGTTGCGGGCACAGGAGACACAGGCAGAAACAAAGTCTATTACGTCTTTGTGCAGGGTAGGCCACCAATAATGCCGGGTAATGAGTTGGAGGGTCTTTTTCTGACCAGCGTGGCCAGCGAGTTTAGACGAATGACCCCAATGTAGAATTCTCTTCCGATCAGTCTCTGATACGAACGTCTTACCAGGAGGGAGACGGTTTAGACTCACGGGAGCCACCTGCATCACTCTGGCGGGATCAATGATATGTTTAGGCTCATCTTCGAGATCCGACACCAGGAAGGACCGGGACAAGGCATCCGCCTTGATGTTTTTGTCAGCCGGGCGAAAATGCAAGAGAAAATCAAAACGGGCAAAAAACAAGGACCACCAGGCTTGGCGAGGGTTAAGTCTCTGAGCATGCTGAAGGTAAGACAGATTTTTGTGGTCCGTGTAGATGATTACCGGATGAAGAGCCCCCTCGAGTAGGTAACGCCACTCCTCCAATGCCAATTTAATGGCCAATAATTCTCGATCTCCTATGGAGTAGTTGCGCTCGGAGGAGGAGAAGAGTTTGGAGAAGAAACCACAGGAAACCATATTCCCGGATGAAGATTTTTGAGTAAGTACCGCTCCGGCTCCAGCAGAGGAAGCGTCCACCTCCAGGAAGAACTGCTTGTTGCCGTCCGGGCGATGCAGCACTGGAGCGGAAGAGAAGGCTTGTTTCAAGGAAAGAAAGGCCTCCTCTGCTTCGGGCGTCCACTGTTTGGGGTTAGCATCCTTGCGGGTGAGCGCTGAGATTGGAGCAGTCCTGGAAGAGAAGTGCGGTATGAAGAGACGGTAATAGTTAGCGAATCCCAGGAACCGCTGAATGGCCTTCAACCCCTCTGGTCGGGGCCACTTCTCGATGGCAGACAGTTTCTCCGGATCCATTCGTAGGCCTGTCTGAGAGATAATGTAGCCCAGAAACGGAAGCGAGGTCTGCTCAAAGAGGCACTTCTCATATTTGGCGAAGAGGTGATTCTGCCTGAGCCTGAGCAGAACCTGACGAACATCCCTCCGGTGAGACTGGAGATCCGGAGAGAAGACCAAGATGTCGTCAAGGTACACCACAACGCAGGAGTAGAGGAGGTCCCGGAAGATGTCATTGACCAACTCCTGAAAGACTGCTGGAGCATTACAGAGACCAAAGGGCATAACCAGATACTCGTAGTGGCCATCCCGGGTGTTGAATGCCGTCTTCCATTCATCTCCTCGACGGATACGAACCAGGTTGTATGCTCCACGAAGATCCAGTTTAGTGAAGACTCTAGCCCCTCTAAGACGATCAAACAACTCCGGAATGAGCGGAAGAGGGTACTTATTCTTCACTGTGATCAAATTTAGGCCTCTGTAGTCAATACAGGGACGGAGAGATCCGTCTTTCTTTTTTACAAAAAAGAAACCTGCTCCCGCGGGGGAGGTAGATTTACGGATGAATCCTTTCGCTAAATTCTCCTCGATATATTCTGACATCGACCTGGTCTCTGCAGCGGACAATGGGTAAATACGCCCACGGGGAGGCGTAGTACCGGGTAGCAGGTCGATCGGGCAATCATATGGTCTATGCGGGGGTAATGTCTCTGCTTCCTTTTTATTAAAGACATCCGGAATGACCAATATGGAATCGGGAGTCCAGGTAGATTAGCAGGTGTAGGAGAAGAACGGACGGGATGGACAGGCACCAGACACGTTTTATGACAGTCCTGTCCCCAGCGAAGAATCTCTCCATTCTGCCAGTCGAGCACGGGTGCATGTTTTTGGAGCCAAGGCAGACCTAGTAAGAAAGCATGAGAGAGTCCAGGTAAAACATGAAACGAGATGCTCTCAGAATGCAACATTCCCACCTGCAGGGTTATGGCTTCGGTGATAAGTTGGATGGGACGAGGTAGGAGACCCCCATCCACAGCAGCAACAGATACTGGTTCAACCAGAGGTTTGGTGGGAATGCGATACTTCTCTACTAGAGCCTGTGAAACTAGATTCCCAGCTGCTCCAGAATCAAGTTGGGCCAGTTCGAAGTAACGGTTCTTACCGATGAGAATAGAGACAGACAGCAGCAGAGATGAAGAGGATTTATTCTGGTCTAGGTGGACCTCTCCGAGCGAACCTAGACACAGGCGTTTCCCGACCTCTCCGGACAGGTACGGATCCAGTGCTCCTTACTGCCACAGTAGAAGCAACTCCTCTCGGCACGGCGTGAGTCCTGACGGGCTTTGACCATCTTGGTCTGGTCGACTTGCATAGGCTCAGAAGAGTGTACCTGAGGAGAAACGGAAGGAGTTACAGGTCTCTGAAAAGAAGGAGCTAGACGAGGAAACCTTCTCTCACGGGTGACCTCCTTAGCGCGCTCCTGGAACCGTAGATCAATTAGATTGGCAAGATTTATTAAATCATCAAGGGAGGTTGGAATGTCCCGACCGGCAAGTTCATCTTTAATACGGCCGGACAGACCCTCCCAGAAGACCGAAATCAGGGCGTTATTGTCCCAAGCCAACTCTGAGGCTAGAGTACGGAACCGTATGACATATTGACCAATGGTGAGACTCTCCTGACGGAGACGCAACAGAGATGATGCAGAGGAGGTCTTCCGTCCAGGTTCGTCGAATACCTTCCGGAAGGCCGAGAGAAAAGCAGGCAGGTCAGATACCAGAGGATCTTCTCTCTCCCAGAGAGGATTAAGCCAGGCCAGAGCCTCTCCGGTGAGATGGGACATGATGAAGGCAATTTTGGCCCGGTCAGAGTTAAACTGGTGTGCCAGGAGTTCGAAATGCAGGGTGCACTGGTTAATAAAACCACGAGCCAGAGCAGGGTCGCCTCCAAACCTAGGAGGAGCTGAAAGTCGGGGTCCGGGAATGGAAACCACGGAATTGGGAAGCAGCGAGGCTGCCGGATTATGAGTCATGGCTCCAGCGGTGGTTGCTGGTGATGAATTCAGAGTGTCCAGGCGGGAATTGACGTTCCGCAGGTGACCCAGGATGGCCTCCTGTTGCGACCTCTGGCGAGATAGTTCATGACACAATTCCGGGAGTGAAGGGGTTTGGGTGCCACCGGGTTCCATGGCCCGAGCAAACTGTAACGGGTCTGGTAGGTGAAACCACTGAGCTTTATTATACAAGACAGTATACTTGTAAGAGAGCAGGTGGCGCCCGGGGAATACGGACAGGAATTCACGGGAAGTGACCAGGGCAGTCTCTGGGTAGGCGGGTTGTCACGGCAAGTGACCAGGGCAGTCTCTGGGTAGGCAGGTTGTCACGGCAAGTGACCAGGGCAGTCTCTGGGTAGGCAGGTTGTCACAGCAAGTGACCAGGGCAGTCTCTGGGCAGGCAGGTTGTCACAGCAAGTGACCGGGGCAGTCTCTGGGCAGGCAGGTTGTCACAGCAAGTGACCAGGGCAGTCTCTGGACGGGCAGGTTGTCACAGCAAGTGACCAGGGCAGTCTCTGGACAGGCAGGTTGTCACAGTAAGTGACCAGGACAGTTTCTGAATAGACAGGCTTATACGACCTGAGATGTTGGAGCCTCCTGGTAGGCTGCAGTCTGATGGCAGATGATCGCTCCCAAGCGAGCAGGCAGGAGTTTCTGGAGTAGCCGGTGATCACTGCTGGAGATGTCCGAACCTTCGGATAAAGCTGCAGTCGGATGGCAGATGATCGCTCCCAAGTGAGCAGGCAAGAGTCTCTGAAGTAGCCGGTGATCACTGCTGATGAAGTCCGAACCTTCGGATAGAGCTGCAGTCGGATGGCAGATGATCGCTCCCAAGTGAGCAGGCAAGAGTCTCTGTAATCGCCGGGGATCACTGCAGGTGATGTCCGAACCTCCGGGGAGGGCTGCAGTCAGATGGCAGACAGCAAACAGACGGGTAACAGGCAGGCAACTGGAAACAGGAGCTGAGGGCTGAAGCAGAGTTATACAGTGCAACAACAACATTGCTCGGGCACCTCCATTAAGGAGGAAGCCCTTAATATAGGGTGGAGTCCTCCGGCATTGGCCGGAGACTAATTTGGAAAATGCGCGCGGCTCCTTTAAGAGCGGGGGAGGGCGCGGGCGCGCGCCCTAAGTCCAGCAGCAGGGAAGGAGCGCGCGGGCCCAGCAGGGCGGAATGAGGACGCCGAGGATGCTGGGGGTGCCGAGGACGCTGGGGCGCTGAGGACGCTGGGGGCGCTGAGGATGCAGAGCGCTGGTAAGGGGAACGGCGTCCCTGCCTGGCAGAGGGCCGGGACGCCGATGCTACAATATATCTATGCGCATGTTATATAGGATGTTGCCCTTTTGATATAGATTACTGACATCACATATATATATATCTGCTATACAGCGTGACATACATGCTGCCTGATCCAAGAGCAGTATGTATCCGGCCAGGCCCGGACTGGCATTCTGGCAATTCTGGCAAATGCCAGAAGGGCCTGTCTGGTCATGGGCTGCCTTGTATGCTACGTTGCTAACAGAATCGTTGTTCTCAAGACACTCATTACTGTTAAGAGTTGTGACGGAGCACAAAGTCGCTGACTCGGTCACTTACCCCAGCAGGCCATGGGCATCATTAGAAATATTGGTCTTGTAGCAAATCTTCCTTTCCTCCATCCAGGATAATATTACTAATATATCCCATCTGGTTCATGGGGATGGGGACAACATGGGCCTATGTGATTTCCAATGCCAGGGCTGAATTTCAGCTCCAGTCCATACCTGTATCCGGCAATGACTGGATGATCTCAGCCAGGTATGTTTAACTCTGAAACGCTACAGCATCTCTGAAAAAAACATACTTTAAAATCCATGGGGGAAGGGGACACATGGGAGACTAGATGGACAGGCGGGTTCTTGGTGGATTCTCCCCTAAATAAGTAGAAAGGAACGACAGCTCTCCAATAAAAAAAATGTTTCAAGGAACATCATGTTTATTACATGAAACATAATAAAACAGCAACATTTCAACTCATATCAGAGTCTTTATAAAGCTGGATTAACCCCATAATAGCAGTGCTGTTTTTTCCTTTTTTTCATTCTTCCCGCCTGCTGCCAGTGACTCACAGATCCCTCCCAATACGTGAGCACAGGATGAATGCCTTTCTCTGAAATGCTTCAGCATTTGAATGTCAAGCATATGTTTAGGAAATCATACAGACAGTTTTGCGTGCTGCACGTGGATCAGGGAGCATGATTCAGCTGTCAGGTTCTCTTTAAAGAGATGTCACAAAGCAAAATCACAAGAAAAATGTTTTTGTTTCTTTTTAGGGAGAAGACCTCGATAATATAGCATGTACTGTACTAGAGGTACAGTGCAAATGGTGTTATGGTGGACCCATTGAAATGGGTCATACAATATGATCATATATTGTACATGAGTTTTGTACATAAAGACAGAAGATCATACTATTAAAATGGATTCATCAATACACTATGAGCGAGTAAAAGAAAATTTTGATATGACACACTTTTTTTAAAATGTTTATTTTTAATGTACATCTGAAGCACGTATATAAATAGCTTCTTCAGCTTCCATGCATGAATTTATCAGATCACTTGCCATCCTACACATTGTATACTGTGTCATTATACAGCCATACATATAGAGAGATTATATCACAAATGTGATTCACAATTTGAACCTAACAGCCACCTTTTCTTATGCTAATGAGTCTTGTAGAAAATTGAAAACATTCATTTTATATAGTGTGCAGAATATACTAATTTTACTGATTTTTTCTATGCATTGTATATGTTAAAATTGCTTCACACTCAGTGTGAACCTATAAAATGCATAGATGCCGTATTGGCAAAATGAACATTTGTTGCGACAGGTTGCAAAAGTTGCACAATGTGACTGCTCAAATACAGAGTCAATGCAACACAACTAGGCTGGATTAATGCTATGTTGTGCCTTCTGCGTTCACTTAGCTCATGTCACATAGAGTCGGGGAAATAAGTATTTGATCCCTTGCTGATTTTGTAAGTTTGCCCACTGACAAAGACATGAACAGTCTATAATTTTAAGGGTAAGTTCATTTTAACATTGAGAGATAGAATATCAAAAATAAAATCCAGAAAATCACATTGTATAAATTATCTAAATTTATTTGCATTTTGCAGTGAGAAATAAGTATTTGATCCCCTACTAGCCATTAAGAGTTCTGGCTCCTACAGACTAGTTAGACGCTCCTAATCAATTAGTTACCTGCATTAAAAACAGCTGTCTTACATAGTCACCTTTATAAAAGACTCCTGTTCACAGACTAAATTAATCAGTAAGACTCTAACCTCTACAACATGGGCAAGACCAAAGAGCTTTCTAAGGATGTCAGGGACAGGATCATAGACCTGCACAAAGCTGAAATGGGCTACAAAACCATAAGTAAGTATGCTGGGTGAGAAGGAGACAACTGTTGGTGCAATAGTAAGAAAATGGAAGAAGCACAAAATGACTGTCAATCGACATCGATTTGGAGCACCATGCAAAATTTCACCTCGTGGGGTATCCTTGATCATGAGGAAGGTGAGAGATCAGCCTAAAACTACATGGGGGGAACTTGTTAATGATCTCAAGGCAGTTGGGACCACAGTCACCAAGAAAACCATTGGTAACACATTACGCCGTAAAGGTTAAAATCCTGCAGTGCCCGCAAGGTCACCCTGCTCAAGAAGGCACATGTGTAGACCCATCTGAAGTGTATCAATGAACACCTAGATTATTATAGGCTGAACTGGATGGACAAATGTCTTTTTTCGGCCTTGCTAACTATGTTACTATGTTAACCTTGACCATGTCTACTAGTTTTGCTGCCCTTTCTCATTTTTAGCTGTCTACGACTCATGACCAAATAGTGCCTACCTCAACTGATATATTTTATCACTACGATTCCTCTTGAAATGCTTTGGTGCCTTGACTTTTTAACCCCTTTTAAGTAACACAGTTGGTAAATGAGACCAATTTGGGTTTATCAGCCTGGGGATTTTATGAGAAAAATACCCTTCTTGCCATGATTAAGGGTAAAAAGCCTTAAACTCTACTCTTTGGTGTAACCCTAAGGCAAATCTCTTTGGGACCCAGTGAGTCCACATCTCTTGCTGTCCTACTTACAAGTGTCATCATTAAGAGGCTGTAAGTTCTTCCCATGTACTAATCCAGAGAACAGGAGAAAGGATAAGTGAACAGTAGATGTAGATAAATCTTTAAAAACTATCTCCAAAATTACAATTTCTCTGTGAATCTCATGTAAATAAGTTCTTTCTATTTCATTAGTGCTGTCAGATACATACAGTAGCCACTATCGTTGCATGGGGACTGTAGTAGTCGCCAAAAACCCCTTCTGTCACATAAGAAGGCACTGAAATTATAAATACTAGAGAAAAAAAAATTGTATTACAGGCCAAATACAAGCGGGATGAAGAGTTTTATTATTTCACATCAGTTTTTTTTTAAACTTAAACAATAGCAGGACTCCACCTTAAAGCAAGGACTACAGTTCCTACATTCTGGCAGTTTTGTTGGTTTTCTGGTGCTACCAGACTAAAACTAGGATAAAGAATTTGAAGAGTCATAGCACTTGACATGATTTGTTAAGGTAGGATCTAAGTGACCCTTCACGGTTGACCTAGTGATTTCCAAATTAATTCATAGAACGTTGCTAGCAACATAAATAACCAAACAGACAATTGTTTCCTTCTGGGAGAATCGAGCAAGATTCCTATCCCATGTATTACATCATCATCTTTTATAGTATTTAGTGAGCTTGTACTTCAACCAATAGTATAAAACCACACCTACAACATTTAACCAATGAAAATACAGGAAGACTGGAAACTACATATATGGTCATATCCACGTGACCATAGAAGCGAACAATAGCATACTTATTCTCCAGAGTATTCTACAGTGATACACCCCAGACATGATTGAGTTTGGTTAGCAGGTGAGGCTTTCATACAGTAGTAAATAATGGAGATGTGAGAATTTAAAGGAGTTTTAGAAAATGTCGCATTCTTGTGAATACAAAAGGTTAAAAATAGAAAAAACATACTCAGAAATCACCTTTCTGTCCACTTCGCTGCTCCCTAACTGCTGTCTGGTCATCCACACTTCCGTTGTAATGCATCTCTGGCCTAGTGTTCACTCTAGACTGGGGCTTCTGGCTGCTAGCAGACACTGTAGTTCACTACGCATGCTCCAGGGCCTACTCACAGCCAAAAGTCCCATCCCAGAGTAGACAGAGGCAGCTGGAAAGATGAATGATGAGGTATGCTTTTTACTTTTTAACCTTTTACCGGCTGCTCATCTTTCCGGCTGCACTCACTACTCTTTGTCCTCCATCTGGTACTCTGCCGCATTGCATCTCTGACTCATTGCTCACACTAAGATGGGGCTTCAGGTTTTGAACCGACCCTGAAATCACTTCACATACGCAGTGACCTCTGGAATTGTGGCCAGAAGTCTTGGCTCTATGTTCATCCTAGGCTGGAATGACTGGCTCAAGCAGTCCCAGGTGTTCACTAGGCATGCAAAGTGAACTCTGGGGCCTGTTTGTGGCCCAAAGCTGTGGTCTAGCGTGAACACATGGCTGGAGATGTGTCACATTGGAGACATGGAGGATGGGATAGTAGACATGGATGACCGATGAGGTATGTTTTTTTTTCTTCTAACATCTTACATTTATTATACTTCAGGATCTGGAGAATCATAAGGAACATTTAAATAGCAGAGAATAACTTTTCTGGAAATCAAATTTCCCAGAAAAAATTTTCGGCGAATTCAAATTTCTTCAGTTCCCTCATCATTAGTAGAGACCTACAACTCAATGCTATTCTATGATGCTTTTGGAAAGTTTCCACAGCTACACGTGGCTATACTGGTAATAATTTTATGGCATGTAATTATTATTTTGTAGATTCTTAAGATTGACTTAATATGTGTCCCTGATACATTCCTTGTTTTTTATGCTTTGTAAAAATCCTGGAACCCACTTCAATTAGTAAAATTGTGAGAATCCAGGAAAAGGGGTTATAAGTATAACATATCATGATTAATTTTATTCACACTGACATTACTACAATGCTAATAATAAGCAGGAAACCCTTTAATCTTACAATCAAGACACAAAAAGAGAAAAAGACAAACTTAACTTTCATAACAGTAAGACAAATTGGAAACAGACTACTGTATATTATTTCAGGAGTAAAACTGAGTGAGAAAACTTCAGGTGGTCCACAAGGACCTGTCCTTGAGAATAATAGTCTGGCATTTCAAATTACAATACGAGGAACAGATCAGAAAATTGAGCTCTTCCTGTCCTCTCCAAAAGATTTCTCAATTTCAAAATGTCATAAAGGGCTCTTGAATACACTTATTAATCTGTACTAAATCATAAAGAGCAGGTCTGTTGTCTTTAAGCATTTGATCATGTGTGCCATCAAAATATCTTTTCCACATTCTCCTGCCCTATCCTTGTGTACCTCTACTGAGTAAGATGTTTCCTTCTATGTAGAGCACAAGATCAATATTATTGTACTGAAAAGTATACAAGTTTTTGGTATAAAATAAATACTGGCTTATCTTACACCATTGTATTGTATCAATTTTGAAGAGCACTTATCAAAAAGCCTAAAAATGCAGTAAAAGTAAGAATGAAACTAACAATGGTGAAATTCTCAGAAGTTAACAGTGGTGGGCTTATGCCACATACAAGCTGTACCCATCATACCTCATTATAGTAAGGATCCATCATGACGCCCATCAGTTTTATCTAGATCGATGACAAAGGTTCTAAATGTAGCTTCCAAAGCAAATGTGGACAGAGCCCTATAGTGACTTGATTGACTCTTTTAGTGCATAGGTTTAGGCACCAGATTGTGCATGCATTTCCTTTTAATCCTTTGTTTTACATATTTTCCTTCTTAAAGGGAATTTGACAGCTGATTTTGCCAGATCCACAAGCAACATGTATGAGACATGGACTGTATGATTTAACCATGTATATTTGAGTCTGAAACGCTGCATTGTTTCCTAGAAATATGCAAATTGTCTTTTCAGGGACGTAGAGGACTTAACTCCAGCACCATCTATTGGAATCAACAATACTAAAAGTCAATGTCAACCCTTTAACAAGCTTTGCCACACGGCTTAGGATAAAAGCCAAACCAGAAGCTCAATTTGCAGACACGCGTTTTAAGGTGTTTCCCTCCTCAACGCAAAACATGAAATCTGATATGGCTGTACGAGAGACCTCTGACTAGTGTTCAAGAAGTACTATTTCTCCATACAGCGAGTGACATGCTTGACAAGGTGGGGTAAAGAGGCTTATTATTATTATTTTTTATTATAGTGCAATTTTTTCCATGACGCTTTATATTTGAAAAGTGGTATACATGATAAAAAACAAGTACAATAATCTTAAACAGTACAAGTCGCGACTGGTACAGAAGGAGAGAGGACCCTGAACGCGAGGGCTCACAGACTACAAGGGATGGGTGATGATACAGTAGGTGAAGGTAGAGCTGGTCGTACAGCAGTTTGGTGGATTGGTGGTTACTGTTGTAGGCTTGTCGTAGGAGGTGGGTCTTCAGGTTCCTTTTGAAGGTTTCCATGGTAGGCGAGACTCTGATATAGTGTGGTAGAGAGTTCCAGAGTAGAGGGGATGCGCAGGAGAAATCTTGTAGACTTATAAACTGTGCAATGCTCCTCTGGGAAATGAAATATGCAAATTGTCTCTTCAATGACGAAGAATACTGGAATTCTAGAACCACCTGTTGGAAATAACAATATTAAAAGTCAATATCGACCCTTTAATGAGCCTTGCCACATAACTTAGTATTAAAGCCAAAACAGAATCTCAATTTGCAGACACATGTTTCGAGGTATTGCCCCTCTTCAGTGCAAAGCAAAAGATATAATGTAAGAGATTGAGGTCTAAATGGTAACATTTCGCTTTGTGGAGAATTACATGCCTGACATTCCAGGGTAAAAAGGCCATGGCTCAGGCAGCATGTACCAGCAGTTATCAGTCTTCTGGTTTTCTTTAACATGAGCAGTTCATCTGCTCATCCTACTATTGCTTCACCATTAAAGGGAATCTGTCACCCCATTTTGGCCCTATGAGATAGGGCCACCGCCATCAGGGGCTTATCTACAGCATTCTGAGGGCAGAGCAGAGTACTGTAGTGCGCAGGCGCCAGACCTCTCTGACCTTTCCCGGCGCCTGCGCACTGCAGTACTCTGCTCTGCCCTCACCAGGGCAGAGCAGTGCGCCTGTGCAGGAGCCGCGACGTGACCGAAAGAAGAGGCCGGCTTCGCTACAAGATGGGAGGCCCCTGACCTGACCGCGACTCCCTCCGGACCGGACCGGATGGCGGACCGCCCCTGGGTGAGTATTTTATAACTCGTTTTTCTTCACTTTCAGGTAGCATCGGGGGCTTATCTACAGCATTACAGAATGCTGTAGATAAGCCCCTGATGGCGGTGGCCCTATCTCATAGGGCCAAAATGGGGTGACAGATTCCCTTTAAAGAAAAAGCTTGTACCCTGACAGGAAGATCATTATTAGTATTTCAAATATAAAGTCCAATATATATTATATAAAAAATGAGAACGAACAATTGCTACTAATTCCAGAAATTATCCTTCCCTCTTAATGCCACACTACATTGCTGCCTGCCAGTCATCTTTCACTTTTGTTCACCCCCTAACGGACACATTGCTTTGGGAGCAGTAATATTCACCTGTATTAAAAACAATTTAAATTGTTAGGGCATGCTCATGTTCCAGGTTATGTATCTCAATTTATGGAGGGAAATTCAACAGCAAATTATGGTAACAGCAAAGCGAATGATATTTCAATTGGAAAATTGACTTGTGCTGCAGATCTGTAGCATCTAAATTCTTTCAGCGTGTTTTAACTATGAATTTCACCCATTGAAATGCAAAGGGTGAAAATCATGCAAGAATCAGAACGTAAAACATGGGGACTTTATTGAGTATTCATAACTTTTTCCATCACGTGTGAACATGCCCTTAGCATTAAATATTCATCTATGTTATAAAAATAATTGTGACCTGTTCTATTTTTTTTAAATTACCGTGTAATTATTCTTCTTTGTTATCAAAGCTCTATTCTTTTATAGAACATTTGTACACTTGCATGGCACAGTGGTATGTCACTGATCTCTGTACTTCACCTGATGGCATTCAATAGAACAGAAAAAAGCTAATATACTGCTGTGAAATCTTATTCTAATATAGCCATCAAATTATGACATTATGAAATAAATATATACATATATTTTGCATTTATAGGTAGATGGTAAACGATGAAAAAATTACTAAAACTAGTGCAGAAAACAGTAAATGAGTCAGAAAACTTTTTGCTGACAGACGAGGCATTAGTGCTACTTGGTCCTATTCAATTTCACTCAAGTGAGTGCCCACTCCCTATTTAACCCCAATTTTCTGTTTTATTAATTTTGCTTTTTTTCTACCGTTCTTCCAAGAGCAATTTGTTTTTTATTTTTTTCATCCATATAGACATATGAGGCATTGTGTTTTTTGCGGGATGAGTTGTACTTTTGAATGACACCATTTATTTTACCATATAGTGCACTGGAGAGTAGGAAAAAAAATCAGAGTACGTTGAAATTACAAAAAAATGTAAAATTTCACAATTTCTTTCTGCATTTTATTATTTACCATGTTCACTATATGGTAAAACTGACTTGGCATTATGATTCTCCTGGTCAGTACTGTTATGTAGACTAGATACCAAACATGTATAGTTTTTTTTAAGTGGTGAAAAAAATTCTGAAATAATTTTTCCTTTTTGGATATGGGGTTATGATGGCTTATTTTTGCGCCCTGAACTGACATTTTTACTGATACCATTTTGGGGTAGATAGTAGACATGATGTTTTGATCTTCTCTTATTGCATTTTATTGTAATGTTGAGATGGCCAAAAAATTCTGGTGTTTTGAAATTTTTTTTGTTGCAGCATTTACCAATAAGATTCATTATTTTTTATTTTGATAGATCAGTCATTTCTGAACGCAGCAATACCAAATGTGTATTTTTTGGATTATTGTTTTATTTTTAATGGGACAAAAGAGGGTGATTTGAACTTTCCTGTTTTTAATTTTTTTCATATTTTTAAAAACTTTTTTCACTTTTCACTGTATTTAATAGTCTCCTTAGAAAACTTGAAGCTGCTATCATCTGATCGCTTTTGCTATACATTGCAGGGCTTCAGCCCTTCTGTTTAGCTAAAATCACGATCTCCTATGAACACCACTCACGGGCTGGCTTTCACAGGAGAATCATGACAGGCACGAGGGTTATCAACAAACCCCTTCCAGCTGTCAGGACAACCCATCAGCGCCCCATGATCACCTCACGGGTCTGCCGGTGGGAACATGGAATGACGAGCCCCCTGCCTGAGCATTTTAATTGCTGTGAGCGGCGCACAATGATGGCTGATTAAATCAACCATCATGGGCAGAGAAAGATGCGGACTCAGCATGCAAGCCTGCATCAAAAGCGGAAAACAACTTTTGACGTACATGTACGTCAAAGATCGTGAAGAAGATTATGGTATTTGATTGGGGTCTGCATAATTTGATTAAAAAAAGTCTGTTGTGAATACTCTGGAGGCGACTTCTGAGCTGGGGCTCCCTCCGGTGGTTGCTGAGGGTAATGAACTAATTGCTGAATGGCCTTCAGCTGGCTCTGAACGGTCTGATATAAGTGACCTGAGTTCCCATCAGCCTTGCCGGTAATCAATTGTTCTTCCTGGTTTTGCTTGGAGCTCAGCTTGCATTCCTGCTCTCTTTCAGATAAGTGATTCGCTGTTTTTTTTCCTCTTGTTGGATTTTCCCTACCTGTTTTGCTGCTTGCAGGGGACTGAAGCCTGGTCCCCTTTTGGGGTCTGGCGCTGCAATTGTGCTCATTTTGTATTTGCACTTTTGCTCTGTTCCTTTGTCACTTTTTTGCTGAATTGCTGTGTGTTACACCAGAGATCTGATTTAGGTGGTAGAGATCGTGTGATCTCAGGTTTTTTGTTAATCAGAAGTGTTGGTATTTTTGTCAGGGTTTTTTGGGTTGCAGTCAGAATTCTTTCCTATACTTTTCTATCTAGACAGATTGGGCCCCAGCGTTTGCTCATTCTATTTTCTGTCTGTGTCCGTATTTTCTTCTTGTCTAACCACCATTACATGTTTGGGGGCTTCCTATTTCTTTGGGGGATTTGCTCCGGGGCAGATAGCTTTCATCTTTCTGCATTTAGGTGTAGTTATCCTTCTGGCTGTGACGAGGCGTCTAGGATCACCGTAGGTACGCTCCATGGCTGCTTCTAGTGTGGCGGTTAGTTTAGGGTACTGCAATCCAATAGTTTCCAGCCTCTCTGGTGTATTACTACTTTTGCTATGCTATTTTTGCAATTTCTCCTCAGCTACCGAAACATAACAAAAGTCCATCCATTACTTTTTTTTAAATGTGTTTTTTGAAGGTTTATGAATTTTAGGCATTTTCGAAGGACCATCCAAGAAAAAAGGAACTCATATCTGTATGCAAAGAGGAGAGGACACTGCTACTATATACCTCTAGTGTCAGCTTATCTCTTCTGAAAAATGAAGTATTAGACATGTTCAAATCCAACTGCCTGATTATTTTCCTCGTAGTATCTGCTATTAGTCATGAAACCCTTTTATGCATTAGGTGGCCAGGCTAAGCCCACCAAAATCAGCATATTTGGCTAACATTAATGACTAATTAGGCTAATGTCTATGGGCAGCTTTTGAGGTTGTTTAGCCCAACCTTAAGATGTCGATCAAGTGATAAACTAATCCAAGGTAGTGTAAAGTAACACTGATAATACAGAAGACTAGTTCAATATGATAAACATTTCTTTCCACTTTTAGTGACAGATCTAAATAGAGTCTGTTTTTGAGGCTAGGAGGGAGGATCTTACAAGTCTCAGGGAAGTCCTTTCTTGTAGTAACTAAAATAAATGCAGGACAATTTTCAAGTAGAGAGATTTTCTATAAAAAGGACAAATCTCACATACCCATCAACTTAAGAAACTATAAGATAAAAATAAAGATATTAATGTTACCAGGATGGTTAAAGCTTGCTGGAACTTTGTGGTTTAGAAGATAATAGTGATAACAGTTCACTATAAGTTCATTAGATGCTTTCAAAATTGATTAATTGCATCATCAGAACATTAATGAAAGCACATTTATATTCATTGAAATAACCTATAGAAGAAAATTGATCCAAGATTAATTGTATTCTTCTTACGGGGATATGAAAACTCAACATTGTTGTGGAAATATAGAGTTGCAGATCTGAGTGCGTCATTTCACGAGTGGGTCATTGTTTTATGGAGCATAAAAATGTTCATAGAAAGCTCGGTGACAAAATCAACTTTTCTACCATAGTGGGTGATATTGCAGACAAATCTATATATACAGTATTAACACTGATTTGTATTTCTACACTCAAAAATGCATAAGTTTTGTTCCCTGTTGTTCTGTATTACTTGTGAAGGAGAAAGGACTGAAGAAGGACAAAGCGCAAAATAGGGTCTAATCTGAGTAACCATGTTAAAAGAATTGCACAATTGTGCTCACCTGGTCGTGTTGTGTGCACACCACCACTGAAAACGCTTGAGGTTGCTGCAGACCCACAAGGAGATGAAAGTATAGATATTGGAGAAACAAATGGTTTAATTCTGTGCTGCCTTTTAGAAAAGATTAAGGATGCCAATCCTAGGATAAGTGGTTTTAATCGTCAAGGCGTTTTCGAACTATACAACTTCTTCTTCAGGACAACCACCACCTGAAGAAGTTGTATAATTCGAAACGTGTTGACGATTAAAACCACTTATGCTAAGATTGGCATCCTTTATCCTTTCTACATGGCAGCACAGAATTAACCTATTTATTTCTCCAATACCTACCTGTAATATGAATATGTTTTGTGCTCGTTATTGATAGATTTGGTCCAGACTATAGTGGATTGTGAAAATACCCCTAGAAATTAATGAAGTTGTCTGGGATTTTAGGAAAACTGGTAATTGCCTAAGAGCAGCCAATGTGATAAAATAACAAAAAAAATACAAAAAAATCCTAAAACATAACTCACATTTTAAATCTCCCATAGCTCTGGTAGTTCCTGACAGTCCCAAAGTAATGTCATCACAAACCATTCGCATGTCTCCAGCAACCAATCACTGGCTCCACTGGTCACATGTGGTACATTCAGGCATCACCTTTGTGACCAGTGATTGTCAGCAGCGATCACGTGAATGATGTATCTGTTGTGGTGGCAGAGTGGGATTTAAAAAGTGAGATATGGTTATTTTGCTAATTTTTAACAGTACATTCTTTAAAGCAATGCTCCTAAAACAGGGTTCCCCAACTCCAGTCCTCAAGGCCCACCAACAGGTCATCTTTTCAGGATTTCCTTTGTATTGCTCAAGTGATGCAATTGTCACCTGGGCAATACTAAAGAAATCCTGAAAACATGACCTGTTGGTGGGCCTTGAGGACTGGAGTTGGGGAACCCTGTCCTAAAATACCGGACAACCACATTTATAGATATATAAATATATATTTTAACATACTATATATATACCCATGTACATGAGGAATTAATACTAAGGCATATTCGGTTTTATTTTTTATAAGCATATCTCTTAAAGAGATGTTTAACAATTATTTTATTTTTAACATGACATACTAGTTAGAGGAAATTTGAATGCTTTCTTTATCATTGTCTTAAATAATTATTCAGTTAAAGGGAATTTATCTTCAGAAAATGGTGGCAATGTTTTTAATTTTCTCTGACGCTATCTACCTTGCAATTTTCACATTGGGACCTTACAATAGATTAACACTCCCTGCTCTGTTAAGATCTTTTTTCAGCAGTTTCATTATCATGACAGACAGTACGACAAAAAAGTAAAATAGTATTGTGATTTTTCTTGCAGTATCTTTGAAAAACAAATATGGTGAGATGTCACAGAATATGTCTAAATGTTAATTTTTCCTATCTTACTTTCTTCCACCTTAAGTATGACGCCATTTTTTCACTATAATTTCTTAATTTCTTCCTTTCATAAGCAATATTTTTATTCAGAAGTTGTATGACGGCTTGTTTTTTCAAATGATAAATTTGTATTTTTAATACAAAGAGGAAATAAAATGATAGCAGTCCCCCACTGTATTTTGTGTTTTGCTTATCGTGCTCATAAATTGCATGTTACCATTATTCTGTAGGACTAAACTGACAGTAATACAAATTATTAAAGCAATGCTAAAAAAAATTAGTGTTCTGACATACTCTGAGACTCACACCTTTTCATGGCTTTCCATTGATGGGGCTAAGTGAGAACCTAACATTTGCAAGACAAGTCTAAGATTTATATTTATATCAGTTTAAAGTGTATTCAACACTTGAGTTTTTTAGTTTAGTTTCGCGTTGTGTGCAAGATTACCAAGACAGCAATTTTAGCATTTTTTATTTTTACATTAATCAAAATTCAGGATAAGTAAGGTCATTTTTAAATATTTTATATTTTTACAGAAACAGTAATACCATTTTTTTAAACCTGCAATCACTTGACCGCTAGTACAAACCACAAAACAGTGAATTGTTGTTGTAATGATCTATTATACTCTATTGTGGTGATTAATAAGGGACCTAACTAGAGAAAATAAAATCTTTTGAGTCCTATTTTTCAGGTTAGAAGATTTTTTTGCAAAAAATTTGATTTTGCAGTGAATCAATTTAGTGCAAATTGTAGTACTGCAAGTCCTTCAATTGCTTTGCAAAGTAGCACTATGAAATCTTTTCTTAGTACTGTATGCAACCCCTTTCAAGGTCTTTAACACAAACACAACTTTAATAATGTCAAAGTGAGCTGACCATAGAAACGGATGATATCCCAGTTGTAACCATAAGCCCATTTAATAATACAAAGAACTGACAGACTTTTTCAATTTTTTTAATTAAAAAATGGTCAAAAAATTAACTATCTTAGTCATTTATAATCAGACTGTTTTTTGTAGAACACTGACTCAAACTGACAGTGTTTCTTTCAGAGGTAACCTCCTCCTGCTGTCACATATGTTCTATATTGCCCTCCACTCCCTCCCTATCAATATGCTTGTGGGGCCAAATTAGACCAGTTCTGTCCTTTCTTTAATAGTATTACTGCCAGGACAGCTGGTTCCAGTGTTGGTCATGTTTCAGCTGCAGCTAGCGGCTCTCACATTTTTAGATGTGCTGTGCTTTTTTTCGACTGGCACTTTTTTCAATCCAATTATTTAACCCTTGATGAAAAAGACTACCAATAAATGTTAGGCATGTACAGCAGTCCACTGTATAGGAACGTTATATATGGTTGTCAAATCAGACAAGTAAAAGTGTGCAAAAACAGGCATGCACAGTTAAATGTCTTCATTTGGTGTAAAAAAAAATCCCTATCTTAGTAATTTGTAATTTGACAGGCCATTTTTTGTAAAACACTAAGGCCTCTTTCACACTTCAGTCGTGCGACGTCAGTCAGAATCCGACATCGTGGCGGATTGGCGGATCCGCCAAAAATAGTGAATAACGGAGTCAACGGATCCGTTATTTTGGCGGGTCCGTTAACGGTTCCGCCAAAATAACGGATCCGTTGACTCCGTTTCATCCGTTTTTTCATCTGTTACATCCGCCTTTTGACGGATCCGTTATTCAGAAGGGAGGATCTCCATCATGATTGGCTAAAATGTAAAATACTCTGTACCGTGATTGGATACTGGTAACTATGTGGAAAGTATAAATAGGGTGTTTTTACACCATATTATTTGAAAGGGTTTTGAGCTAGTGGCAGCAATGGAGATTATTTTAGAGAATATGGAGAAGATTTGCGAGGATTTTAGAGTGGAGGGTAATCGTTTGGCAAGGATTGTTCAGGAGAAGGAGGAAGCCAGACGTCGGATACTGCGTCGTCAGCAGAGACGGATGTGGATCCATCCCATAAATGCGAGGCGGATGACCCGTGGGGTGTATTCCACCTTGTATATGGAGTTAAGGCTGAACCCCAGCAAGTTTTTTAAGTATGTGAGAATGCGAGCAGAAAATTCGAGGTTTTGGTTGCACGCATTGAAGATAGAATTCGGAGACAGGACACTGTCCTCCGGTTTGCTATATCTCCAGCAGAGCGGCTGATGGTGACAATTAGGTAAGGTTTTTTTTACAAAATAATTATTCACAATGTTTTTTGTTTTTTTTTATTTTATATTTTTTTTGGCGTTTTTTGGTTTGGTTGCTGGTTTATTTTTTAATTTTTTGGGATAAAATTGTTTTTGGGTGGTTTTTTTTTCCGTTTTTTTTCTTTTATTTTTTTGTTGCTGGAGTTTATAAATAATTATTGTATTCTCCTTTTTTGCAGGTTTCTTGCTACAGGGGAATGATTTTCATCTCTGCACTTTCAGTATCGGCTTGGCATTTCCACAATCTCCGGTATTGTGAAAGAAACTTGCCAGGCATTGTGGGATTGTTTGCACAATGAATTCCTCCCAGAGCCAACACAGCAGAGATGGATAGAAATTGCTGACCATTTCATGGATATATGCCAGTTTCCCAACTGTCTTGGTGTCGTGGATGGCAAACACATCAGAATTGTCAAACCTACTGGATCCGGATCTCTTTTTTTTAACTATAAAAAGTATTTCTCGATAGTACTTATGGGCATTGCGGACGCCAAATGCAAGTTCATTGCTGTTGATATTGGTGCATATGGACGTTCGAATGACTCGCAGGTGTTCAAGAATTCGCCTATGGGACGTCGCCTATATGGAGATACTTTCCAGTTTCCGCCTCCAAGAGCACTCCCTGGAACCTCTGGCCCTGCATTGCCCTTTGTTTGTGTGGGAGATGAGGCCTTTCAGCTATCAACACATTTATTGAAACCGTATGGCAGCCATGGATTGACACAAAGAAAAAAAAAATTTAATTACCATTTAACAAGGGCTAAAAGAGTAGTTGAATGCGCTTTTTGGATCTTAACAGCCAAATGGAGGGTACTGCTGACTGCTATTAAATTACAAAGTGAGACTGTGGACCATGTTGTGAAGGCATGTGTGGTCCTGCACAATTTTGTGATCTCAAAGGAAAATTTCAACTCTGGATGAAGATATGCCTGGGACCACATTGCAGGACTACACGAACATTAGTTTCCGGAGTTCTGGATCTGTGGCCAAAATGCGTGACAAGTTTGCGGACTATTTTATGTCTCCAGAAGGAAAGGTGGACTGGCAGGATGAAATGGTGTAATTTTTTTTTCTACTATACTCTGCGTTGCTTTTCTTAACACAATTCTGTATTGTATAATGTTATTACCCCTTTTGTCATGTGTTTATCTGTACCCTATTCTTGGTACATTTTCACCAAGTTGATTGTGTTATAACTAGTGTTGAGCGATACTGCTCGATATCTAAAAATATCGGATCGGAATGGTATCGCCGATATCACTAAAATATCGGCGATACCCGATACCGATACCGGAAGTCCAATGTAAGTCTATGGGAACCAAATATCGACATTAAAAAAAAACCATTCTTGCCTTGTTGGTTAATTGTACATGAAGGAAAACAACAAAGAGTAATGTAGAATGTATTGGGGGAGGTTGAGGAGACAATAAAGGCATACATGTTTAACCCAATGCATTGGAATAGCATTAATATATATTTTTTTGGAAATACGTTTGGATTGACGAACAAATTGACAATGTTGTTAACCTTTTTTCTATTTTGGCAAATATGTATGTTTCACAACTACCATGCTCTTCACCTTTTTAACTTTTACCAGTGCCACACTTTCTCCTTCATAATCTTCAGCAGCATCATCTTTCTCATCAAATTATTCTTCATCTTCACCTTCTTAATCTTCTTCTTAAACTTCTTGCTATTCATGTTTTTGTTTACATTACTCATATTGTTATTATTAAACTATTAATCTTCTTCATATTCAAATTCTTCATCTTCTTCCTCTTCATCTTCTTCATCATATTCTTATTTGTGACAGAGATTCCTGTACTTGTAATCTGTAAAAGTATGAATTTTTCATCCTTCCGTTCTTGCTGTCACAAAAGATTTAAATTACAACAGTATTTGTCCGTGTTCAGTTTAGCCTGCAGCAGCAGGCATTTTCCAGGGGCACCACGAGGAGGAACGGACTCACCCCCATACACTGCTTAGTCTTCTTCTGCTTAGAATTTAGAACATATATTTTGCTCTTCATTTTGGTCTTATACTTCATGTTCTTCTGCTTTTTGATCTTCTGCTTATTGTTCTTCTGTCTCTTGTTCTGTATCTTGTAGTTTGTCTTAACCTTCTTTGTCCTGTTGGTGATCTTCTTCTGGGTAATCTTTTATTTTTTCTTTGTGATGGTGTTCAGGCTGGTTGGCTTCATGCTCGTCGTCCTTGTTGTCGTCATCTTCTTCTGGGTGGTCTTTAAGGTCGTCTAATTTCCGAGAACCAGCTGACGTTACTGGAACCCTGACGGGTATCAGATGGAGCAAGAGACAATGGAAGTAACGAGGACCAGCTGACTGTGCTGGAACCCGGAGGGGCAGCAGAAGGAAAAGAGGCAATGTCACAACCGAGTACCAGCTGACGTTACTGTGACACGGTTACTAAGCAGGAGGTAGCTGTGCTTCCAAAGCACTACCAAGGACCAGCAGACTTTGGTGGAACTCCGGATACGGAGATGGAGGCACCTAGGCCAAAGGCACTGGGGAGAACACAGTTGACGGTACTGGACCCCGGACGGGTAGCAGAAGGAAAAGAGGCAATGTCACAACCGAGTACCAGCTGACGTTACTGTGACACGGTTACTAAGCAGGAGGTACCTGTGCTCCAAAGCACTACCAAGGACCAGCAGACGTTGCTGGAACTCGGATACGGAGATGGAGGCACCTAGGCCAAAGGCACTGGGGAGAACCAGTTGACGGTACTGGACCCCGGACGGGTAGCAGAAGGAAAAGAGGCAATGTCACAACCGAGTACCAGCTGACGTTACTGTGACACGGTTACTAAGCAGGAGGTACCTGTGCTCCAAAGCACTACCAAGGACCAGCAGACGTTGCTGGAACTCGGATACGGAGGTGGAGGCACCTAGGCCAAAGACACTGGGGAGAACCAGTTGACGGTACTGGACCCCGGACGGGTAGCAGAACGCACCCATGAAAATGTAAGTTGACAGAACGCAAGCCGTCCGCAGTTACCGAATCACACAGTCCTACAGTGAGTGCTTGTCCTATTGTCACAATGGAAACAGCCTTTATTTACATATCCCACAGCACACATAGGAATCACCTAAACTGCAGGCACCATAGAGTCGGCTAACCCGAATGCAACACGACAGCACAACTTATTGGAGAATAATTGACGTTCACACTGCCAGGAAACAGCTGTCATGCTGTAACCAGGCTGGCCAGGAGTCAGTACCCCTGCCAATTACTTACGAGCAACAAATGGCGGTGTTGTAGCCCAGGGAGTAGAATTCAGGTGGTAGAAAGATGAACATAACAGGAGACATGGAAAACGTTGCCAAACAGTTATTTAATCTGAAAACGGACAGGCAAATTCAGGTGAGATCCATGCCTTGTTCATTTTCAGAAAAGTAAGCCGGTCTACATTCTCTGAGGATAGTCGCATGCGACGGTCTGTTAGTACACCACCTGCAGCACTAAAGACACGCTCAGATAATACACTGGCAGCAGGGCAAGCCAGCACCTCCAATGCATACTGGCTAAGCTCTGGCCATGTATCATACTTAGAGACCCAAAATTTGAAAGGGGAAGAGGCATCTGGGAGTACACTTAGAGGGAAAGCCAAGTAGTCTGTCACCATCTTACGGAAACGTTGCTTCCTGGTGACTGGAGCCGTCTCGGATGGTGTAGACCTTGCTGGCGCTGTCACAAAACTTTGCCACATTTGTAACATACAGCTCTTGCCCTGTGCAGAGGCGCTGCTTGTGCTCCCTCTTGTTGTAGAGGTGTCTACACTGCCTCGACGCACAGAGCTGCTTTGTAAAGCAGTAGCAGCAGCAGCTCTCTCGGATGGAATGTACAACAGTATGGATTGCACCAGTGTGTCTTGGTACTCCCGCATTTTACGGTCCCGGTTCACCGGTGTGATGAGGGTTTGTAAGTTGTCCCGGTAGCGAGGGTCTAGGAAGGTGTACACCCAATAATCTGACGTGGTGAGAATGTGGGCGATGCGGCGGTCGTTTCTCAGGCACTGAAGCATGAAATCAACCATGTGCTGCAGACTCCCAACTGGCCAACAAAAGCTGTCCTCTGGAAGAGGCGTCATCTCTGCCTCCTCTGCATCACCCCACCCTCGCTCTACATACTGACTAGAGCGTTGCGTACCTCCCTCTGTAGGGATTTCTTCCTCCTCCATTGACTCCTCCTCCTCATCCTCCTCACAAAGTGAGCCCTGCCCAGCCCTTTGTGAGGAACCACGTTGCGCTGACTGTCCTGAAGGTAATTGAATTTGTGACTCCTCATCCTCCACCTCTTCCAAAACCTCTTCCTTTAGTGCTTTCAGTGATTTCTGAAGCAGGCAGATAAGGGGGACAGTCATGCTGACTAGTGCATCATCTGCACTCGCCATCTGCGTTGAGACATCAAACGCACGCAAAACGTCGCAGATGTCCTTCATAGAGGCCCACTCAGTAGTGGTGAAGTGTGAATGGCGCAAATTGCGAGTTCATTGTGCCTGTTGCAGCTGATACTCCATTACTGCTGGCTGCTGCTCACACAACCGCTCCAACATATATAACGTGGAATTCCACCTGGTGGGTACGTCACATATGATGCGATGTTCAGGAAGGCGAAATCTGACTTGCAGAGCTGCAATGCGCGATCTGGCCATGCTGGAACGTCGCAAGTGAGCGCACTCTAGGCGGACCTTGTGCAGTATTGCATCAAGATCCGGATAGTCCCTCAAAAAACTCTGCACGACCAAGTTGAGCACATGTGCCAGACATGGTATGTGAGTGAGGTTGCCAAGGCCCAGAGCTGCCACCAGATTTCGGCCATTGTCACACACTACCAAGCCTGGCTGGAGATTAGCTGACAAAAACCACACGTTGCTCTCCTGCTTGATGGCATCCCAGAGCTCCTGCGCTGTGTGGCTTCGATTCCCCATGGAAATTAATTTCAGGACGGCCTGTTGACGTTTGGCCACGGCTGTGCTCATATCGGTCGCAACAGGTAAGCATTCACGGGTCCATGTGGAGGTATACCGTGACGGCTCGTGCAGCGATGATTCTGAGGAACTGGAGTAGGAGGAGGAATCAATGTGTACAGACTGGATTCCTGCAATCCTTGGAGTTGGCAGAACACGTACAGCGCCACTGGCAAGATCTGTACCCGGCTCCACAACATTGACCCAATGGGCAGTGAGGGAAAGGTATCGTCCCTGGCCATGGGTACTGGTCCACGCATCGGTGGTCAGGTGGACCCTGCTACTGACGGCGTTTAGTAGCGCATGTTTAATGTTTCCCTCGACATGTTTTTGCAGAGCAGGGACGGCTTGCCTGCTGAAATAAAATCGGCTTGGCAAATTATATTGTGGGACTGCCAATGCCATTAAGTTCCTGAAACTGTCAGTCTCCACCAGCCTGAATGACAGCATTTCAAGGGACAGGAGTTTTGCAATGCCAGCATTCAGAGCCTGTACTCGTGGATGGTTTGCCGAGTATGGCCGTCTTTTATCCCATGCCTGTGGTACCGATGGCTGTTTTGTGGCCTGGGAGTGTGATGATGACTGTGAACTTGCTGCTGTAGGTGGAATAACAGTTTGTCTATGGACAACAGTGACCGAGGTTCTTCCATGGAGATCCTGTGAGGAAGCCGAACCAGGTGTGTGTGAGCTGGAGGTAGAGGCTCCAACACGACCTGAAGATGTAGGTGCTGCTGTAGGTTGGCCTACATCTCCAGTGTGTCTTTGTAACTCAGCTACGTGCTTTGTCCGTACATGTTTCCACATATTTGTGGTATTCAGGTTACTGATATTTTTACCTCTTTTAACTTTTTGCTTACACAGCTTGCATTTAACATAGCAAATATCATCTACAAGTTTGTCAAAAAAGGACCACGCAGTGCAAGTCATGGGAGCGCCAATTTTGACATTTGTAAGAGAACTGCTCCCAACAGGTGCCAAACTGGAGGCTACAGGCAAGCGAGTCTGCAGCCTACCTCTCCCTCCTCTTTGTACCGTTGGGCCAATCTCTTCCTCAGAGCTGCTCCCACCACCTTCCTGTTGCTCACGCCATGTTGGGTCTCGGACTTCATCATCTCCACTACCCTCTTCCAACACCTGCTGCTGTTGGATGGTCTGGGCAGCACCATGCTCCACAAAACCTGGCACCTGAGTCTCATCATCATCATGAGATGGTGTAAGGTTCTGTGTACATGTTCCTGAAACTCAGTTTGTTCGTCAGCCATTTTACTTTCTGTCTTGCTGCAGCTATCTTGCCCTCAGTCAAAATGGAGTTTCCAGCTTGCATGTTCCCGCCCTGATTCTCTCCTTTTGCTTCTTAAGCAGCCACAGCTGAGCAATCAGTGCTTCAGAATCTAGCCTGCAGTGAACCTGTGACCTGACTCCTAAAGCCTTGGACCTTGTACTCCAGCTATTCCTACTGAGAAACTCTGAAGCACTTGTGGACTCTGAACCCTGCTCTTTGAAAGACCCACGTTTGCATGGACTTACGGTAACAGAGAAGAAGATCCTGAACCTGTTGTGGAGAGTGATTGCTGAGCTTAGATTACTCTGGCCTGCTGTGTCTCCTGCTTCTGTGTCTGCAAACTGTGTGACTATTTTTGCCAACTTGTATGAAGTAATACAAGACTTTCTATATCAAACCTGTGTCTCATGTATTTTCATCGCACCCAAGCACAAGACGCTATATGAACTGTACTACATACATTACAAGATTCTGAAGCCAAAACGTTAGTGTCTGCTGGGTCTGGAAAGGCTGTGTCTGCTGTAACTGTGGATATCGGATGTCCGGTTGTACTTTCTGTGATGACAGTGGTTGTGACTTCTCACAACCATTCCAGGTGAGCAATTCCCTTAAGTGTTTTTTTTTCTGCAGTGTTACCACAGGTAAACACTATTGTTTTTTTTTTCTCTTTTCTCTTTTTTGTCTGCTGTAACTGTGGATATCAGATGTCCGGGTGAACTTTCTGTGATGATAGTGGTTGTGACTTCTCACAACCATTCCAGGTGAGCAGTTCCCTTAATTTTTTTTCTCTCTGCAGTGTTACCACAGGTAAACACTATTGTTTTTTTTTTTCTCCTCTCCTCTTCTTCCAGTACTCCTGTCTTAAAAGATCTGGAAAATGGAGGCCCGCATAAAGGAACTTTGCGGAGTGACTGATAATATCCTTGCAGATTTGCAGAATATAAAGACCCGTTTTTCAAGCCTACAGGACCTCACTAATCACAATTTGCAAGTGTTTGGACAGACTGCCCAGGATTTGCGAGCCAGGATTGAGGTTCTAGAAGAGCGAGTCCAGGCTCCTGCCGTAGCCCCGAGTTCTGGGATTCCCAAGTTGCCCCCTTTTCGTTTTGGCGGTGAACGTGAGAAATTCAGGGGATTTATTAATCAATGCAATCTTTTTTTTTCTGCACATGCTTCACAATTTCCCACTGAACGATCTAAGGTGCTTACTATAATTATGTTGCTTACCAACAAGGCTTTGATGTGGGCAAACCCTCTGATTGAGACTGAGGATGATTGTTTGAATCACCTTGATGCTTTTATTTCAGCCATGGGGCAGGTGTTTGATGACCCCAATCGAGGTGCAACAGCTGAAGCAGCCATGTTAGCTTTGCGCCAAGGTAAGCACTCGGTAGCTGAATATGCCTTGGATTTCAGGAGATGGGCCCTTGATACCACCTGGGACAGTTCCGCCAAAAAATCTATTTTTCGAAAGGGGTTATCTCCACTGATTAAGGATGAACTTGCTCGTGCCGACCCTCCCACTGCGTTAGGTGACTTTATTAACTACTGCATCCGTATTGATACTCGTCTGACTGAACGCAGGCAAGAGAAATGGTTCAAAAGCAATCGTACTAACCTTTTCCTACCTTCCTCTCCAGCTAAGGAACCTTTGAGTAGGATTACACGCGAACCTGAACCTGAACCCATGCAGGTAGACTCTTTACAACGACGGGTTAGTGATGCACGCAAGGAACATCGTTTTAAGGAAAATCTATGTTTCTATTGTGGTAAGTCAGGGCACTTCATTATAAACTGCCCCAGCCGTTCTCGTAAGACTACTGCAGCACTCATTCATTGTGAGTGTTGCGAGAGGGGATCTGTCAGGTCCGAGCCTCAGGCTCCAGAGAAATCTGCAGCAACAGATCTTGATTTCTTGGACTTAAACTCCGTTACCTCTGAGGACGTTGACTGTGTAGACGCTGCCATTTTTCAAGTTTCCTCAGCGGTGTCCCAGCTGAGTTGTAAGAAAAACAATTCTCATTGCTTTCTTTCCATCAAACTCTGGGTTGACTCAGCTTGGGTGTCTAGCTCTGCTATGATCGACTCAGGGGCAAGTGGAAATTTTATGGATGTCTCCTTTGCTCTGAAACAGGGGATACGTTCAGTGAAGAAGGCTACTCCAGTACAGATGGAAACTGTGGATGGCTCCCTGCTGACCTCTGGACCAGTGGATCAGGAAACAGAGCCTTTGAGGGTTCTTATGGGTAAAGATCATCAAGAGAAACTGTCCTTTATGCTTATCTCTTCTCCCCACTTTCCCATTATTCTAGGGCTACCATGGCTGCAGGCTCAGAATCCTACCATTAACTGGGAGACCAAGGAATTACACTTTCCAGAGAAACAGATGAGTCCAAAAGTTTCAGCTTGCTCTGTTCCTAAAGGAACCATGTCAGTCCCTGAACTACCAGCTGTATACCAGGACTATGTGGATTTATGTGACAAGAAGAACGCTGACCAGCTTCCTCCTCACCGTCCATATGATTGTCCAATTGAATTATTGCCTGGAGCAGAGATACCTTTTGGTAAGATCTACCCCCTGGCGGGGCCCGAGCTAAAGGCTTTAAAGGATTACATAGACGAAAATCTAGCCAAGGGCTTCATACGCCCCTCTTCATCTCCTGCAGGTGCACCCATCTTCTTTGTAAAGAAGAAAGATGGATCTCTGAGACCATGCGTAGACTATAGGGAACTCAATAAGGTTACTATTAGAAACCGTTATCCATTGCCTTTAATCCCTGAGTTATTGGAGAGAGTGCGACATGCCAAAATTTTCTCTAAACTAGATCTTCGTGGGGCCTATAACTTAGTCCGTATTAGACCTGGGGATGAATGGAAGACTGCATTCAGGTCACGCTATGGACACTTTGAATATCTAGTTATGCCTTTTGGTCTGAGTACCGCCCCAGCCACTTTCCAACACTTGGTGAATGACATCTTCAGGGATCTCCTAGATACATTCGTGGTAATTTATTTGGATGATATTCTAATTTTTTCTAACTCCACAGAGGAACATCATGGACATGTGAGAATGGTCTTGGAACGTCTAAGACAAAATCATCTTTACATCAAACTTGAAAAGTGTGAATTCCATAGGACCGAAATTCAATTTCTGGGGTATGTACTGTCTACACAAGGAATTAGTATGGATGGAAGCAAAACCCAAGCCATCAAGGATTGGCCAAGTCCTAGAAATGTGAAGGAGGTACAGCGCTTCATCGGGTTTGCCAACTTCTATAGACGTTTCATTAGAAATTTCTCTGAGGCAGTGTCACCTATCACCCAACTTACCCGGAAAGAGTCTAGGTTCTCCTGGACTCCCCAAGCCCAGGAAGCATTTTCCCGTCTAAAAGATAAATTTACCACTGCACCTATCCTAGTACATCCCAACCCGAGCTTGCCTTCATAATAGAGGTGGATGCTTCAGACTGTGCCGTTGGAGCTATACTCTCTCAGAGAACAGGTGAGAAGAATGTCTTGCATCCCTGTGCCTTCTTTTCCCAGCAGTTGTCTTCGGCTGAGAGGAACTACGATGTGGGCAATAGAGAGTTGTTGGCCATTATTGCCGCCTTCAAAGAATGGAGACACCTTCTTCAGGGAGCTGCACAGCAAATAGTCGTCCTGACAGATCATCGTAACCTTGAGTTTATCAGGTCGGCTAAGTGCCTGACTCCTCGCCAGGCTCGCTGGAATCTTTTCTTAAACCAATTTAATTTTATCATTTCTTGTAGACCAGGATCGCGCAATGGAAAGGCTGATGCACTCTCTAGGATTTACTCAGCAGAGACACGTCCAATTACTCCTCCTAAGACTATTCTTCCTGACTCTAGATTCCTAGGAGTAATTCATAATCAAGACCTACTTAAGGACATCAAGGAAGCATACCATGCGGATTCCTTTTTGGCACAACCCCAAGGGACGTAAGTCTTGTCTTTAAGAATGGTGTGTGGATTCAGGGACAACGTCTGTATATTCCTGAAACAGTCAGATTGAGAGTATTGCAACTCATTCACGATTCCAAGATAGCTGGGCATAGAGGAATTCTAAAGACACAGGAATTTCTTTCTCGTTTCTTTTGGTGGCCCACTTGCAGGAAGGATGTTTTAAACTATGTCACTTCATGTGAAGTCTGTGCAAGATGCAAAACACCTCGCTCCTCACCAACTGGTCTGTTACAGCCTCTTCCCACCCCGTCCCGCCCGTGGGGATCCATTTCTATGGACTTCATTGTGCAGTTACCAACCTCTCAAGGGAAGAACACCATTCTAGTGGTGGTTGACCGTCTAACAAAGGCAGCTCATTTTATCCCTTGTGTCGGCTTACCCACTGCAAAACAGACATCAGATTTGATGATTAAAGATGTGTTTCGCTTACATGGAGTACCGGATGAGGTTATTTCGGATCGAGGGGTGCAATTCACTTCTAGGTTTTGGCAAAATTTCTGTGCAGCATTGGACATTAAAGTAAACCTTTCTTCTGCTTTTCATCCCCAGACTAATGGACAGACCGAACGAACCAATCAAACCCTGGAGCAGTATCTCCGCTGCTTTATCTGCCACCTACAGGATGATTGGGTGGATCTACTTCCATTAGCTGAGTTCTCGTATAACAACTCTCAGAGTGCCTCCACTAAGCAGTCTCCTTTTTACTCTAATCTAGGTTATCATCCTAACATTCTACCACAATTTCCCATAGAAACGCCTTTACCAGCAGTGGCTGAAAGAATCACGTCTTTACAGAAGAATATGGATCTTCTAAAAGAGAATCTGGAATCGGCTCAGGAAAGGTACAAGAAAGCAGCAGATAAATTTCGTAAACCTGCACCAGCTTTCAAGGTAGGAGACTTGGTCTGGCTGTCATCCAGAAATCTTAAGTTAAGGATTCCATCGTCTAAGTTTGGACATAAGTACATTGGACCCTATAAAATCAGTAAAATTATAAGTGCCGTTGCTTGTCGTCTTCAACTGCCCAGAACTATGAGAATTCACCCTGTCTTTCATGTATCCCTACTAAAGGCTGCGACACCCAATACGTTTCCTGGACGTTCTTCTCCTTGCCCTGACCCAGTGCTAGTCGATGGTCAGGAAGAATTTGTGGTGGAAAGGATTCTAGATTCCAGGTTGTATAGAAATCAGTTACAATATCTGATTAAATGGCAGGGCTACCCAGTGGAGGACAACTCATGGGAACCAGTCAATAACGTTAATGCTCCTCGCTTGCTCCGTCAGTTTCATCAGCGGTACCCACACAAGCCTGGCCTGAGGTCATCCGGAGGTTGTCCCTAAGGGGGGAGTAATGTAAGGTTCTGTGTACATGTTCCTGAAACTCAGTTTGTTCGTCAGCCATTTTACTTTCTGTCTTGCTGCAGCTATCTTGCCCTCAGTCAAAATGGAGTTTCCAGCTTGCATGTTCCCGCCCTGATTCTCTCCTTTTGCTTCTTAAGCAGCCACAGCTGAGCAATCAGTGCTTCAGAATCTAGCCTGCAGTGAACCTGTGACCTGACTCCTAAAGCCTTGGACCTTGTACTCCAGCTATTCCTACTGAGGAACTCTGAAGCACTTGTGGACTCTGAACCATGCTCTTTGAAAGACCCACGTTTGCATGGACTTACGGTAACAGAGAAGAAGATCCTGAACCTGTTGTGGAGAGTGATTGCTGAGCTTAGATTACTCTGGCCTGCTGTGTCTCCTGCTTCTGTGTCTGCAAACTGTGTGACTATTTTTGCCAACTTGTATGAAGTAATACAAGACTTTCTATATCAAACCTGTGTCTCATGTATTTTCATCGCACCCAAGCACAAGACGCTATATGAACTGTACTACATACATTACAGATGGGTTCTGCGGTGTGCTGTCCATCGGCACTGGCTCACCCGCCTCTTCAGATTGAGAGAGACACAGCTGTTGCGCATCACTGCATACTCCCTCTTCTTCAAATTGCAGAATGCTGCTTGCCTGTGCCCGTGTTTGCGAGCCAACAGATTCTGAGAACAGAAGCAGAGACTCAGCTGGCTCCTGTACAGAACTCTCTGACTGCCTGGGCAATTTGACAGGCGGTGAACAGACAGATGGTTGCTCAACAGTGTTGTGTTCCTGAGAGGAGGTGGAAGGAATTGAAGTCGATGCATTGGCTGCCATCCAACCAACAACGGCTTCAATTTGTTCTTCCCGCAGCAGGGGGGCACGCAGAGCTCCTACCAAAGTGCGCATAAAGGAACGCTCACGGGGAAAACTGGTGGATGCTGTGTCACTGAGGGCGGCAGCAGCCACAGAATCCCCACGTCCTATCCCTGCTGAAACTCCACAGCCATGACCACGTGCCTTACTCACTGACTTCTTCATCTTGGTAGATTGATAAAGAAAGTCAGAAAAGTTATAAGGCCTAAGTGTGGTATATACGCAGAGACTGAAGTGAACACTGAAACACAACTGTTCACAATCTGTGAAAGGCTACTCCTTTGTCTACTTCTATAGTGTTTGCAACCAATGTATTGGATACGGATGGAAGCGCGTCACACTAATAGATTATATTTATTTTAAATGGAATAGAGCAGAACCAATTGGAGAGAAATGACAAGGATGAGGAACTGAGACACACTCAGCAGAGTACAAGCAGCAGTGCTTGAACAAGTAACTGGAGCGTGATGTGCACTCAAAAAATAAAAAACACAGACTGAAGTGAACACTGAAACACAACTGTTCACAATCTGTGAAAGGCTACTCCTTTGTCTACTTCTATAGTGTTTGCAACCAATGTATTGGATACGGATGGAAGCGCGTCACACTAATAGATTATATTTATTTTAAATGGAATGGAGCAGAACCAATTGGAGAGAAATGACAAGGGTGAGGAACTGAGACACGCTCAGCAGAGTACAAGCAGCAGTGCTTGAACAAGTAACTGGAGCGTGATGTGCACTCAAAAAATAAAAAACACAGACTGAAGTGAACACTGAAACACAACTGTTCACAATCTGTGAAAGGCTACTCCTTTGTCTACTTCTATAGTGTTTGCAACCAATGTATTGGATACGGATGGAAGCGCGTCACACTAATAGATTATATTTATTTTAAATGGAATGGAGCAGAACCAATTGGAGAGAAATGACAAGGATGAGGAACTGAGACACGCTCAGCAGAGTACAAGCAGCAGTGCTTGAACAAGTAACTGGAGCGTGATGTGCACTCAAAAAATAAAAAACACAGACTGAAGTGAACACTCAAACACAACTGTTCACAATCTGTGAAAGGCTACTCCTTTGTCTACTTCTATAGTGTTTGCAACCAATGTATTGGATACGGATGGAAGCGCGTCACACTAATAGATTATATTTATTTTAAATGGAATGGAGCAGAACCAATTGGAGAGAAATGACAAGGATGAGGAACTGAGACACGCTCAGCAGAGTACAAGCAGCAGTGCTTGAACAAGTAACTGGAGCTGATGTGCACTCAAAAAATAAAAAACACAGACTGAAGTGAACACTGAAACACAACTGTTCACAATCTGTGAAAGGCTACTCCTTTGTCTACTTCTATAGTGTTTGCAACCAATGTATTGGATACGGATGGAAGCGCGTCACACTAATAGATTATATTTATTTTAAATGGAATGGAGCAGAACCAATTGGAGAGAAATGACAAGGATGAGGAACTGAGACACGCTCAGCAGAGTACAAGCAGCAGTGCTTGAACAAGTAACTGGAGCGTGATGTGCACTCAAAAAATAAAAAACACAGACTGAAGTGAACACTGAAACACAACTGTTCACAATCTGTGAAAGGCTACTCCTTTGTCTACTTCTATAGTGTTTGCAACCAATGTATTGGATACGGATGGAAGCGCGTCACACTAATAGATTATATTTATTTTAAATGGAATGGAGCAGAACCAATTGGAGAGAAATGACAAGGATGAGGAACTGAGACACGCTCAGCAGAGTACAAGCAGCAGTGCTTGAACAAGTAACTGGAGCGTGATGTGCACTCAAAAAATAAAAAACACAGACTGAAGTGAACACTGAAACACAACTGTTCACAATCTGTGAAAGGCTACTCCTTTGTCTACTTCTATAGTGTTTGCAACCAATGTATTGGATACGGATGGAAGCGCGTCACACTAAAATTTAAATTGCATGGAGCAGCAAGAATTACACTGAAGAAAAAAAAAGAGTCTGTGAGTGACACGTGCAGATGCCTACAGACAGCGTTGCATGCAGAGCAAACTGCAGCGTCACCTGCACTCACACACACCTTGCAGAGCTGTTAAAACAACACTGCAGGCAAAAGGAAGCTTTACACAGCGGTTGGTGCTAGCCTGCCTAAAGCACAGTACACTAAATCGCAATCTCTAACTGTCCCTCAGAGTCAGCACAGCAGCGTTCTGTCCCTTACTGAATTCACAGCACAGTGACGCTAAAATGCGGCGGCGCCTTTTATAGTGCATTCTGACATCATTTCAGCATCCAATCACAGCCATGCCATTAGTTAACATGACCGCAGCAGTACAGGATGTGCCCACACTTCTTAGGATTCCTCATTGGCTGACTAAAATCACATTGCCTCTCAAAGAATTATGGGAACTTCCGATTCCGGTATACGATATATGGAAAATATCGAAAGTCCGATACAGCTAATATCGGCCGATACCCGATACTTGCGGTATCGTATCGCTCAACACTAGTTATAACCTTGTAATGTTTTAAACACTTTTATTAAAAAAGACATTACATTTTTTGAAACAAAATAAATTTTATTTTTCAAAAAAAGGTTCATTTTTATTTTCACAAACATTTTCCAAAATATTTTTTCAAAAAGTTATATATACATAAATTTACAGCACTCTATAATATATACATACATCCCCAGCACTCTATACAATATATACATACATCCCCAGCACTCTATACAATAAATAAATATATACACAGCACTCTATGCAATATATACATACATTCAAAGCACTCTATACAATATATACATACATACACAGCACTACATACAATATATACATACATTCACACCACTATATACATATTTACAAAGAGGTGTACTGTTGGGTGGAGATACTAGCGGAGGGGCTGACAGGGTGGACCACGTCGATAGTGGGGGATGGAACAGCAGGTTGGGTAGGATCAGAAGTGGAGGGAAAAACATGAGGTTGGGAAGGGAGTTGAGGAGCAGATGAGGTTTGTGGGAGGAACGGTGAAGGTGTTGGTGGGATGGGGTACGGTGAAGTTAAGGGTGAAAACGGAAAGGGGGAACTAAAATACTGGGAATATTGAAATGGGGAAGGAGTGGTAGGAGGATGGGCGGCAGCTTGCTGGCTGGCAGCTTGATGTGCGGCAGCTGAATGTGCAGCAGCTGAATGTGCAGCAGCTGGATAGGCTGCAGCTGCATGGGTGGCAGATTGAAGTGGGGAAGGTGTTTGAATTTGGTGTGTAATTTGATGGGCTCGGGACATTGCCTGCACTAGAGAAGTATGGCAGCCTTGCATCACAGGCATCTGCAGGTCAGGAGTTAGATTTTCCATGTGCTTAAGAACTGACTGAAAAAAACAGTGTCTCGGCGACATGTTTGCATCTGACTGCATCCTATCAATTTTACTGTTGAGTTCAAGTATGTTTTTGCTCAACAGAGCAAACCCAGCAGTAACTTGATCTTTTAAAAGTCTAGTAGTGTTTTGAAAGGATGCATTCAGATGCAAAAAATCTGATGCATAGCTCCTTTCCTGACCTCGGTGACGCTGCCGTCTAGGTGTGGCGGCAGTGTCAGCAGGGTAAGGTAAAGGGAACTCCAACTCATCACCTGCAGCTTCATGTGACGAAGTCTTCCCTGCTACTCCAGTGCTGGTGGATGGGGCAGAGGTACCTGCCAAGAGGGAAGGTGCAGAGGGGTCGGGTCTATCGACGTGGTCCCCGGTGACGGACTCCTGAGGGATCGCTCCAGAGGGACCAAACTCAGAAGCAGGCTCCAGAGTGCTGCAGACAGTGCTGTCAAAGAAAAAAAAAATTGTTAATATATTTATATTACATTTCCCTTGCTGAAATTATAAAATATGGTTAGACACGTTAAACTTTTGTCATACATAAATGGGGTGTGAAATATTTACCTTCTGCTGACCATCGTTGATCGCAGGAACGACAGGGCTTTGGCGTATTTGTACCTGCTCCTGCGTCCTGATGATCCACTAGCAGCCTGCATCTCCTTGTTAAATTCCCTCTTGAAGCGATCCCTGAGTGACCGCCACCGTGTAATAACCCGGTCACCTGGAAATAAAAAGAAAAAAATTGGTTTTAGTATCCAACACATAACATTCTGCAACCTTCATTACTGAACTGTGAATACTTACACGCAAGATCCTTGTCTCGAGCATCGAGTTCCCCCCAGTTCTCCATCACCAGGCTGCATACTTCCTCCCATAGCCGTCGGGTGATAACTTGGTCTGAATGCCTGCGGTCAGCCATATTCCACAGCGCCTCCGGATCTTGGACCTCTTGGATGAGGGTGTCTACGTCGATCCCTCCCCCATCCTCACCATCTGTATTGGGAGCACGCCGTGAAGCCTGTGGAGAAAAGAAAAAAAAATGAAGCTACATCAAGTAAAATAAGGTAGCAAACACCAAACCAAAAAAGGATGCTTACTTGCTGACCGCAGCGACGATCATGCCGATGACCATGTGAGGTCCTTGGAGGAACTCTCCTACGAGACCTGGATTGTGAAGACTATAAAACATAAAAAAACTAAAAAAACTAAGTGTATGAAATGGCGGTATGTCTTGTGTGTGCTGTGAACAGTTTGTGTTGGTTAATGTAATGTGATGATCTTCCTGTGAAAAACTTACACTCTGCGCGCCCACTCCTGATATTTCTCCACCCCGACCATCTCCTTCTGAAAGCCCTCTTCTTCAGCTTCCTGTGAAGACATAATACATGCATATAGTTTTGCAAATAATGTTATCATCAGTGACCAAAAACAAATAATTACCTCTGTTTGCCTACGCTGTGGCGGGGGGCTCCCAGAAGAAGACATACTCGAACTGGGTCCTTCAATTAATCTGTAAGCACAAGGCCAATTTAGCAACAATACAAAAGAGAGAAAAGCTCAATTGACAATATGCTTACATGACTATCAACTTGTGCCTGGATGACTCTCCTCAGTGGCTGACTGTCCTCTGTCTCAAAGACTGTCCTGTTGGTGGCAGACTGTCTTCCAAGAAATCTGTAAGCACAAGGCCAATTAAGCAACAATACAAAAGAACGAAAAGCTCAATTGACAATGTGCTTACATCACAATAAACTTTGTGCTGTTTGACTCTCCTCTGGCCGACTCTCCTCTGTGTGTGACTGTCCTGCTGTCAGGAATCAAACCCAGTGTCTCTTGTCCACCGGCCAGCAGCTCTACCATCTGAGCTATTCTGCTGGCTACAAAGTTCCTTGCTGAACCCAGATACCATTGACTGTTCTTCCTGATCGGCTTCACCCAGTGCTCTCTCGTTTGGCCTCTGTTTGCCAATTACACGCCCTATATAAACCTGGCCCTGTGGGTGTGTCATTGCAAGATTATTGTGCTTCCAGCCTTTAGTCAAGCTCTTTCTCCTGCTGTTCCTGCTGCTACAAACACTGCTCTCCTGTGAACTGACCTCCGGCTGCCACCTGACTACGTTATCTGCCTGCTCCTCTGCTACCGAACTGCCTTTCCTGTGTACCGACCTCCGGCTGCCACCTGACTACGTATCTGCCTGCTCCTCTGCTACCGAACTGCCTTTCCTGTGTACCGACCTCCGGCTGCCTCCTGACTACGTTATCTGCCTGCTCCTCTGCTACAAACACTGCTTTCCTGTGTACCGACCTCCGGCTGCCACCTGACTACGCTACCTGTCTCTGCTTCCCCTAGTGTTTGCAGTAACATCGGCTCCAACCCAGACGGGATCCTGACAGAATAATCTCGCGCCAAAATGGAGTCCGCTGTGAACACCCTGAGGCGGCAAGTTACGGAACTTCAAAGTTTTTGTACTGATTCTTAAGGAAAATATTCCAAGTTACAAACTTATTTCACGGTGATACAACAGGAAGTAATTGAGCTACAAAAACAACTTCTGGACGTGCGCAATTCAGAGTCCGAGTCGAACGCGCGGCTGCCGCTGCCTGCAAAGTTCAGTGGGGATCGCCAGCAGTATCGAGGATTCCTCAATCAATGCCGCATATACTTCCAGATGCAACCTGCTCCCTTTACCAGTGAGAGGAAGAAAGTTTTTTTCATGATAAATCTCCTGACGGATGAAGCTCTTGCTTGGGCTTCACCTTATGTAGAAAAGGACTATGCCCTCCTTAATGACCTGGAAGCTTTCATCGCAGCTATGAATCAAGTTTTTGATGACCCAAACCGCTGTGCCACAGCAGAAACCAAATTACATAATTTGCGCCAAGGACGTCGCTCTGTTGCGGAATATACATCGGAGTTCCATCGCTGGGTGGCCGACACTACCTGGAATCCAGCGGCCCAGAGAAGTCAATTTCGACGAGGGTTATCAGAACCAGTGAAAGACGAGCTTGCCAGGGTTGAGACCCCTGATCAGTTGGAGGACTTTATTCAACTATGTATCCGGATTGACCAAAGACTTACTGAAAGGAGAAAGGAGAGACTGCGAGCACTTGGGAATAGCCCTGGCTTCTCATTTCCAGCATCAGACCACCAAGAAAAGACGCAAGGCGTGTCTGAACCGATGCAGATCGACGTCATCCGAAGACCACTCTCTGCACAGGAGAAGGAGAGGCGACGTGCAGAACATCTCTGCCTCTATTGTGGGGACCCTGGACACTATGCCATCAACTGTCCTAACAAAAGGACTATAGCCTTTACCAACAACAGGTCTGCCAGCAATATGGACCTTTCTCAGCAGTCGGATTCCATCTTGCAGACTATCTCATCAGTAAGCCAGAAATAGACAAAATACATACTACATCATCTCATTTTGTAATCCCCATTCAGGTTGTAATGGGCACCCAAAAAATACAATGCTCTGCCCTGTTGGATTCGGGAGCAGGAGGAAATTTTATGGACTTAAAATTTACACGTGATAATAATATTTCCAGTAGGACCAAATCCACACCAATTGAAATGGAAACTGTGGATGGATCACCTTTGTCTTCTGGACCTGTCACGCATGAGACAATCGAACTGGAGATTTGTATCGAACCAGATCATCATGAAGCTGTCAGTTTCCACCTTATTTCATCTCCGAAATTTCCGGTTATTCTAGGGATCCCCTGGTTTTCAGTCCGTAACCCTTCCATCAACTGGGCATCAAGGACTATCACCTTTCCATTAGTGTTGAGCATTCCGATACCGCAAGTATCGGGTATCGGCCGATATTTGCTGTATCGGAATTCCGATACTTAGTTCCGATATTTTTCCAATATCGTATACCGGAATCGGAAGTTTCCATAATTCTTTGAGAGGCAATGTGATTTTAGTCAGCCAATGAGGAATCTTATGAAGTGTGGGCACATCCTGTAATGCTGCGGTCATCTTAACTAATGGCATGGCTGTGATTGGCTGCTGAAATGGTGTCAGAATGCACTATAAAAGGCGCCGCCGCCATTTTAGAGTCACTGTGCTGTGAACTCAGTTAGGGACAGAACGCTGCTCTGCTGACTCTGAGGGACAGTTAGAGATTGCGATTTTGTGTACTTTGCTTTAGGCAGGCTAATTTACCAACCGCTGTGTAAAGCTTCCTTTTGCCTTGCAGTGTTGTTTTAACAGCTCTGTGCAAGGTGTGTGTGTGAGAGTGCAGGTGACGCTGCAGTTTGCTCTGCATCCAACGCTGTCTGTAGGCATCTGCACGTGTCACTCACAGACTCTTTTTTTTTTTCTTTAGTGTAATTCTAGCTGCTCCATTCAATAGAAATTATAGTGTGACGCGCTTCCATCCTTATACAATACATTGGTTGCAAACACTATAGAAGTACAGAAAGGAGCCTTTCACAGATAGTGAACAGTTGTGTTTCAGTGTTCACTGCAGTCTGTGAGGTTTTGATTTTTTGAGTGCAGATCACGCTCCAGTTAGTTCTTCAACCTCTGCTGGTTGTAGTCTGCTGAGCGTGTGTCACTGCCTCATCCTTCACATTTTTCTCTAATTGGTGCTGCTCCATTATATTTGAAAAAAATCGAATCTATTAGTGTGACGCACTTCCATCCGTATACAATACATTGGTTGCAAACACTATAGAAGTACAGAAAGGAGCCTTTCACAGATAGTGAACAGTTGTGTTTCAGTGTTCACTGCAGTCTGTGAGGTTTTGATTTTTTGAGTGCAGATCACGCTCCAGTTAGTTCTTCAACCACTGCTGGTTGTAGTCTGCTGAGCGTGTGTCACTGCCTCATCCTTCACATTTTTCTCTAATTGGTGCTGCTCCATTATATTTGAAAAAAATCTAATCTATTAGTGTGACGCGCTTCCATCCGTATACAATACATTGGTTGCAAACACTATAGAAGTACAGAAAGGAGCCTTTTCAGATAGTGAACAGTTGTGTTTCAGTGTTCACTGCAGTCTGTGAGGTTTTGATTTTTTGAGTGCAGATCACGCTCCAGTTAGTTCTTCAACCACTGCTGGTTGTAGTCTGCTGAGCATGTGTCACTGCCTCATCCTTCACATTTTTCTCTAATTGGTGCTGCTCCATTATATTTGAAAAAAATCTAATCTATTAGTGTGACGCGCTTCCATCCGTATACAATACATTGGTTGCAAACACTATAGAAGTACAGAAAGGAGCCTTTCACAGATAGTGAACAGTTGTGTTTCAGTGTTCACTGCAGTCTGTGAGGTTTTGATTTTTTGAGTGCAGTTCACGCTCCAGTTAGTTCTTCAACCACTGCTGGTTGTAGTCTGCTGAGTGTGTGTCACTGCCTCATCCTTCACATTTTTCTCTAATTGGTGCTGCTCCATTATATTTGAAAAAATCTAATCCATTAGTGTGACGCGCTTCCATCCGTATACAATACATTGGTTGCAAACACTATAGAAGTACAGAAAGGGGCCTTTCACAGCTACTGAACAGTTGTCTGCAGTGTTCACTGTAGTCTGTGAGCTTTTCATTTTTTGAGTGCAGATTACGCTCCAGTTAGTTCTTCAACCACTGCGGTTGTAGTCTGCTGAGCGTGTGTCACTGCCTCATCCTTCACATTTTTCTCTAATTGGTGCTGCTCCATTATATTTGAAAAAAATCTAATCTATTAGTGTGACGCGCTTCCATCCGTATACAATACATTGGTTGCAAACACTATAGAAGTACACAAAGGGGCCTTTCACAGCTACTGAACAGTTGTCTGCAGTGTTCACTGCAGTCTCTGAGGAATAACCACACTTAGGCCTTATAACTTTTCTGACTTTCTTTATCAATCTACCAAGATGAAGAAGGCAGGGAGTAAGGCACGTGGTCGTGGCCGTGGAGTTTCAGCAGGGAGAGGACGTGGGATTCTGTGGCTGCTGCCGCACCCAGTGACACAGCATCCACCAGTTTTCCCCGTGAACGTTCCTTTATGCGCACTTTTGTAGGAGCTCAGCGTACCCCCCTGCTGCGGGAAGAACAAATTGAAGCCGTTGTTGGTTGGATGGCAGCCAATGCATCGACTTCAATTGCTTCCACCTCCTCTCAGGACCACAGCACTGTTGAACAACCATCTGTCTCTTCACCGCCTGCCAAATTGCCCAGGCAGTCAGAGAGTTCTGAACTGGAGCCAGCTGAGTCTCTGCTTCTGTTCTCAGAATCTGTTGGCTTGCAAACAGGGGCCCAGCCAAGCAGCATTCTGGAATGTGAAGAAGAGGCAGTATGCAGTGATGCGCAACAGCTGTGTCTCTCTGAATGTGAAGAGGCGGGTGAGCCAGTGCCGATGGTCAGCACACCGCAGAACGCATCTGATGATGATGAGACTCAGGTGCCAGTTTCTGTTGAGCATGGTGCTGGCCAGACCACCCAACAGCAGCAGGTGTTGGAAGCGGGTAGTGGAGATGATGAGGTCCAAGACCCAACATGGCGTGAGGAACAGGAAGGTGGTGGGAGCAGCTCTGAGGAAGAGATTGCCCCAACGGTCCAAACAGTAGGGAGAGGTAGGCTGCGGACTCGGTTGCCTGTAGCCTCCAGTTTGGCACCCGTTCGTAGCAGTTCTCTTCCAACAGCCAAAACGGGCGCTCCCAGGACTTGCACTGCGTGGTCCTTTTTTAACACACTTGCAGATGATATTTGCTATGTCAAATGCAAGCTGTGTAATCAAAAAGTAAAAAGAGGTAAAAGTGTCAGTAACCTTAATACCACAAATATGTGGAAACATGTGCGGTCAAAGCACGTGGTTGAGTTACAAAGACACACTGGAGATGTAGGCCAACCTACAGCAGCACCTACATCTTCAGCTCGTGTTGGAGCCTCTTCCTCCAGCTCACACACAGCTGGTTCGGCTTCCTCACAGGATCGCCATGGAAGAACCTCTGTCACTGTTGTCCAGAGACCCAGTGTTATTCCACCCACAGCTGCAAGTTCCCTGTCATCCTTACACTCCCAGGCCACAAAACAGCCATCGGTAGCACAGGCATGGGATAAAAGACGGCCATACTCGGCAAACCATCCACGAGCACAGGCTCTGAATGCTGGCATTGCAAAACTCCTGTCCCTTGAAATGCTGTCATTCAGGCTGGTGGAGACTGACAGTTTCCGTAACTTAATGGCATTGGCAGTCCCACAATACAATGTGCCCAGCCGATTTTATTTCAGCAGGCAAACCGTCCCTGGTCTGCAAAAGCATGTTGAGGGAAAAATTAAACATGCGCTACTAAACGCCGTCAGTAGCAAGGTCCACCTGACCACCGATGCGTGGACCAGTACCCATGGCCAGGGACGATACCTTTCCCTCACTGCCCATTTGGTCAATGTTGTGGAGCCGGGTACAGATCTTGCGAGTGGCGCTGTACGTGTTCTGCCAACTCCAAGGATTGCAGGAATCAAGTCTGTCCACATTGACTCCTCCTCCTACTCCAGTTCCTCAGAATCATCGCTGCAGGAGCCGTCACGGTCTACCTCCACATGGACCCGTGAACGCTTACCTGATGCGACCGATATGAGCACAGCCGTGGCCAAACGTCAACAGGCCGTCCTGAAATTAATTTCCATGGGGAATCGAAGCCACACAGCGCAGGAGCTCTGGAATGCCATCAAGCAGGAGAGCGACGTGTGGTTTTTGCCAGCGAATCTCCAGCCAGGCTTGGTAGTGTGTGACAATGGCCGAAATCTGGTGGCAGCTCTGGGCCTTGGCAACCTCACTCACATACCATGTCTGGCACATGTGCTCAACTTGGTCGTGCAGAGTTTTTTGAGGGACTATCCGGATCTTGATGCACTGCTGCACAAGGTCTGCCTAGAGTGCGCTCACTTGCGACGTTCCAGCATGGCCAGATCGCGCATTGCAGCTCTGCATCGCAGATTTCGCCTTCCTGAACATCGCATCATATGTGACGTACCCACCAGGTGGAATTCCACGTTACATATGTTGGAGCGGTTGTGTGAGCAGCAGCCAGCAGTAATGGAGTATCAGCTGCATCAGGCGCAATCAACTCGCAATTTGCGCCGTTCACACTTCACCACTACTGAGTGGGCCTCTATGAAGGATATCTGCCAAGTTTTGCGTGCGTTTGATGAGTCAACGCGGATGGCGAGTGCGGATGATGCACTAGTCAGCCTGACTGTCCCCCTTATCTGCCTGCTTCAAAAAACACTGCAAGCACTAAGGGATGAGGTTTTGGAAGAGGTGGAGGATGAGGAGTCACAAATTCCATCACCTTCTGGACAGTCAGCGCAACGTGTTTCCTCACAAAGGGCTGGGCAGGGCTCACTTTGTGAGGAGGATGAGGAGGAGTCAATGGAGGAGGAAGACATCGCTCCAGAGGGAGGTACACAACGCTCTAGTCAGTATGTAGAGCGAGGGTGGGGTGATGCAGAGCAGGCAGAGATGACGCCTCTTGCAGGGGACAGCGTTTCTTGGCCAGTTGGGAGTCTGCAGCACATGGTTGATTTCATGCTGCAGTGCCTGAGAAACGACCACCGCATCGCCCACATTCTCACCACGTCTGATTATTGGGTGTACACCCTCCTAGACCCTCGCTACCGGGACAACTTACAAAGCCTCATCACACCGTTGAACCGGGAGCGTAAAATGCGGGAGTACCAAGACACACTGGTGCAATCCATAATGTTCTCCATTCCAGCCGAGAGCACTGCTGCTGCTACTGCTTTACAAAGCAGCTCTGTGCGTCGAGGCAGTGGAGACAGCTCTGCAACAAGAGGGAGCACAAGCAGCGCCTCTGCACAGGGCAAGACCAGTATGTTCCAAATGTGGCGAAGTTTTGTGGCAGCGCCACAAATGTCTACACCATCCGAGACGGCTCCAGTCAGCAGGAGGCAACGTTTCCGTAAGATGGTGACAGACTACATGTCTTTCCCTCTCAGTGTACTCCCAGATGGCTCTTCCCATTCAAGTTTTGGGTCTCTAAGCTGGATACATGGCCAGAGCTTAGCCAGTATGCATTGGAGGTGCTGGCTTGCCCTGCTGCCAGTGTATTATCGGAGCGCGTCTTTAGTGCTGCAGGTGGTGTACTAACAGACCGTCGCATGCGACTATCCTCAGAGAATGTAGACCGGCTTACTTTTCTGAAAATGAACAAGGCATGGATCTCGCCAGAATTTGTCTGTCCGTTTTCAGATTAAATAACTGGTTCGCAACGTTATCCATGTCTCCTGTTATGTTCATCTTTCTACCACCTGAACTCTACTCCCTGGGCTACAACACTGCCAGTTGCTGCTCAGAAGTGTCGTGTCCACAGACCAATACACAAGCTATAGTGTTAGTGGGGTTCAGTAACGCCAGCTGTTCCCCTGCTGTGTGTCCGGCAAGAAGTCTCCTGTTCCCTACACATGCACAGAAAAACCCATGTCGAACATGCTCCAAATAGGGAAGAGCCGTCACTCTGATTGTTATGCTTAAAACAGGAAATTGTGAAGTTTTCCAGGCCTAGAATGATAAATTTTTATTACAAATATGGACAAATAATAATTTGTCATCACAGCGCATATCTGCACATGTCTATTACAAATGGTAACAAAAACTAAAACATAGTCTTCACTTTTTGAAATTAATGCATAAAAGTACATTTCATACTTATCAATTAATGCTTTTTAAGAAACTTTATCTGTACCTGTAAGATAATGCAGTCAATGGATGTACGAATCATAAAATCCTCATCATCATCATCACGAGTTTTATTTATGACAGACATTATAAAATACACATACTGATGCCAACTGTAACTTCACACACCATATATGAAATGGCCAGCATCTAAACCTGGTAATAATGTGCAATAATAAATTATTACATCTACAAAGTGCATCATGCATACTGACAATCGGTAGTTATACTGCAAGTGCTGTGAATAGAGTTGAGCGATACTTTCCGATATCCAAAAGTATCGGAATCGGAATGGTATCGCCGATACCATTAAAATATCGGCGATACCCGATACCGATACGGAAGTCCCATGTAAGTCTATGGGAACAAAATATCGCAACTAAAAAACCTCTTTCTTTCCTTGTAAACACTAAATATACACACATAGAATACATATATATATATATATATATACATGTCATTGTGACATATATATACATATATGTATAGTTTATACACTTCTACATAGTAAAATATCCTCTGATTCAATTGCCGGGTAAAGTCGGCTTCTGTGAAAAGACAGAAGCACCCGACATGAAATGACACTTGGTGTACATAGGGTTAACCATGTCTTTTCATGTCGTTTGCTATCTGATTTGCACAAACAATTACATCAGTCTATGTGTGCAAAATTTCACACCTGTAGGGGTTAATTAAAGGTGTAAATTCGTTGTAAAAGAAACGGACTTTTTTGCTACGAATTTACACCTTTAATTAACCCCTACAGGTGTGAAATTTTGCACACTTACACTCATGTAATTGTTTGTGCAAATCAGATATCAAACTACATGAAAAGACATGGTTAACCCTATGTACACCAAGTGTCATTTCATGTCGGGTTCTGCATTTTCACAAAAGCCGGCAATTGAATTAGCGGCTGTTATACTATGTAGAAGTGTATGAACTATAAATATAATATATATATATGTGTCACAAACTCAATGACATGTATATATATATATATATGAGGTGTAAAATTGCTGAAAAAAAATGCGTGGGCTCCCGCCCTATTTTCGCAACCAGACAGACAAAGCCAGTGAGTGGGGGCAGATAATAATAGCCCAGAGAGGGACCATTATTTTTGGCCCCCCCGGCTACTAACATCTGCCCCCAGACACCCCAGAAAGGGCAAATCTCTAATTAGATTTGCCCTTTCTGGCACTTTGCCCGTCTATTCCCATTGCCCTGTAGCGGTGGCGAATGGGTTAATAAGGGGTTAAAATGACCTTGCAATTGAAAGGTCACTTTAAGCCAGGTTAATAATTGAGAGCTGTCAATTAGACAACTATCAATTATTAATCCTATTGTATGAAAGAAAAATCAAACACACACACTTTAATAAAAAAGAAGTTTAATGAAATAATCACACAGTTTTTGACCATATTTTATTTACCTGCTAAAACCATTTCCTGTAATAAAAATAAAATAATAAAGCAAAATTATTCTTACCAATCCGATGCACAGTCAGGTCCCACGGTGTAATCCTTCAGAAAGGGTTAATGTTTACTGCAGGGACCGCAGCTAATGCTGCAGCCTCACACTAAACCCCCAAATGAATGAGCTCCTCTCCTGGCTGACAGGAGAGGAAGTGGAAAGCTTAATTGATTGCTTTCCACTTTCACTTCAGGTCAGCCAGGGACACCATCAGTGACGTCAGAGGGAACTGATTAACAAAAATATGGGTTCCCTTCGAAAAAAAAATGGTGTGGGGTCCCCCCTATTTTTGTTAACCAGCCAGATGAAGCAGACCGCTGAGGCCTGGATTTTCAGGCTGTTAAGGAGCCAAGATCCATGGACCTTGCCAGCCTGATAATACCAGGCCACAGCAGTCTGCATATCTTGGCTGATTAACAAAAATAGGGGATCCCCTCGAAAAAAATTGACGTGGGGTCCCCCCTATTTTTGTTAACCAGCCAGAAGAAGCAGACCCCTGAGGCCTGGATTTTCAGGCTGTTAAGGAGCCAAGATCCATGGACCTTGCCAGCCTGATAATACCAGGCCACAGCAGTCTGCATATCTTGGCTGATTAACAAAAATAGGGGATCCCCTCGAAAAAAATTGGCGTGGGGTCCCCCCTATTTTTGTTAACCAGCCAGATGAAGCAGACCGCTGAGGCCTGGTTTTTCAGGCTGGTAAGGATCCAATATCCATGGACCTTGCAAGCCTGATAATACCAGGCCACAGCAGTCTGCTTAGCTTGGCTGGTTAACAAAAATAGGGGATCCCCTCGAAAAAAAAACGGCGTAGGGGTCCCCTATTTTTGTTAACCAGCCAAGTAAAATGCAGACTGCTGCGGCCTGGTATTAAAAGACTGTCAAGGCCCATGGATTTTGGCCCTCAACAGCCTGATAATACCAGGCTACAGCAGCCCCACATTTGGCGCATCAAAAGATGTGCCAATTGTGGCACTTTACCCAGCTCTTCCCACTGCCCTGTAGCGGTGGCAAGTGGGGTAATAAGGGGTTAATGTCACAGTTGATTGCACGGTGACAATAAGCCCGGTTAATAATGGAGAGGTGTCAATAAGACACCGATCCATTATTAATCCCAAAGTTTTTAAATGTGTAAAAAAAAGACACAGCAAGAAAAAAGTCTTTTAATGAAATAAAAGAGACAACACAGTTTTCATTTTTTTTATTACTCTCTCATTCCTGCGACGCCATCGATCTCCTGTAAAAAAATAAAAAAAACAAACCAACAGTATACCACCTGTCCGACGCAGTCCATAACGACAGTCCCACGACGATCCAGCTCTGCTACATCGCAATGACAGGCAGAGCCTGTCATCGCAACGCAGCACAGCTGATTACCTGCTTCCCCGGCGGTGACGTCATCGGACTGCTTTACGGCCGCGATTACCCAGCAGTCACTGCAGTTATCGCGGAGAAACTGCATGTGACCGCCGGGGAGAAGAGGATGGCGGCCATGAAGCAGTCCGGGATGTGACCGCCGGAGATCTTCTGCCAGGTAAGTGCCGCTGACTCCTGACAGACCCGACCGACGGACACTGACAGTGACAGTGACAATCCCGATTCCGGTATCCGATATGACGAAAATATCGGTACTCGGAATCGGAATTCCGATACAGCCAATATTGGCCGATACCCGATATTTGCAGTATCGGAATGCTCAACCCTACTGTTGAAACAACCACAACAGATATAAATTAATAATGGTATATAGGTATCACAGTGCATAGTTACTCATGGACAATGTCGATGTAATACTGTACCTCAATAAAGTCAGCGTCAACCATTATGCTTGTTAGTCTTGTAGATTGTTAAAGAGGGAACGGTCTTTTTTTGTTGGTCATAGGTGGAGTATTAGACAGTAAATGATTACTGCTGTCGTATTTTTGGCGTCCCTAGGGCGCAATAACGCTGCGATAACGTCACATTTTATAGAGTCATCTAATTGACACACGCTACCCTACCCTACGCGTGACAGTAGGAAGGTAGTGTTGACGGATAAAGCCTTGCGCAACCAGACATGCTTTTACCCTCTTCAACACTGTACAAGCAAAAAATGCATGATTGCAGCCGCAGACTTTATTGACGTACAGTATAACATCGCCATTACCCATCAGAGGCTGTCCACTGTCTGATACAGACATAGAATATACCTTTGCTATCCGTAGCCTTTGTTTCACCTACACTTGCAGGCACACACTTAAATTGTGACAATGCATTATGTTTTTTTAAATGGTTATTTTTTATCGTACATTATTGTGTCATCACATTGATGAGTCCATGCTGGACATGTCATACATGGTGTACAAAGTAACTATTTTATTAACTTAAATAATTGAAATGTCTGTGACTGTCACATCTAAATTGCAATGATGATGATGATGAGTGACTATTACAAAATCCATTGTCTTCACTATGTTATGGTTTAACATAGCGTTCCTTAAGCATTATTCATAAATACAAAAATGGACTTTTATTCTTAAATTTACAACACTATATTTTGTAACCAATTTTTTGGGTGGTGTGTTGTTCCATTTCTTGTTGGCATGTGCATATATGCGTTTATATTTGCAGTGTCTTTATTTTTATTCTTGAAGTTAGGAAACATGTGTATCTTTGTACCGTGTTAGCCAGTAGATAGATAAATATTTAGACTTGAGAGTCCGCAGTGGTTGATACCTTTGAATGGATAACTGAAAAGATGGTAACAAATTGCAAGCTTTCGAGGCTACTCACGTCTCTCCATCAGGCAAAGACTAAAACAAAAAATGAAGCATCACATATTTCTATACACAACAGGACACAGGAAAAAGTGCAATAGGTAAGACAAGTAAGTGACGTGTAGCAGAACTGTCATTATCACAGAGGGATGAACATAAATATTGGAACAGTTCCTAGATAAGGATAGAAAGTTTTATTGCCCTCTGATTGGGGTCTGGTTTTGTGTTTTCATGCCCCTGGAAGGGCAGAGACGCAGATTCCTTAATTGATATAGAATGACATAAATCCGTGTGATCTATTCATTCCATCACTAACAGTGTCAAAGGTCATGATGAGCTTATATTCTGAAACCTTTGTATCTTTCTCATATTTGAAGTTAATATTTTAATACCAGTAATTCCATATCCATCATGCTATGACCGGGCATACAAAAGTGTTTTGCCACAGGTAAATCCATTATTTTTTCTCTTATTGTGTGGCGCTGATAATTCATCCTTGTTCTCATTTTTTGGCCGGTCTCCCCTCACTTGTCCCTCCCTCACTTGTCTTACCTATTCCTGTGTCCTGTTGTGTGTAGAAAATGTGATTCTTCATTTTTTGTTTTAGTCTTAGCCTGATGAAGAGACCTGAGTAGTCTGGAAAGCTTGGAATTTGTTACCATATTTTCAGTTAGCCATTAAACGGTATCAACCACAGCGGACTCTCAAGTATAAATATTTTTCTATTCTTGGAATTGAAATTCATCATTTTATTGTCCTAGTAAAACTTCATTTATTCTTGTTTGAAGTACATACATTTGCAATGGCCACGTAACAAGGCAATAACTCAATATTTTATGCCTACACCCTCCTTGACCCTGGGCTTCAACACCACTGCCAAGTTCGTCATGTGAGCTTTGTGGTTCAGTAATTGGTGTTAGATGCACAAGATGAAACAATCGCTGATGTGTTTGTGGGGTTCAGTAACGCCTGCTGTTCCCCTGCTGTGTGTCTGGCAAAAATTACTGCTGCTAACTACAACTTCAACTTCAAACATCTCATACTAGGCCTCTGCCTACACCTCTTGACCTGGCTTCAACACGCCATTGCTGCTCAGAAGTGTTAGATGCACAGATGAAAACATCGCTGTGTGTTTGTGGGTTCAGTAACGCCTGCTGTTCCCTGCTGTGTGTCTGGCAAAAATTACTGCTGCTAACTACAACTTCAACTTCAAACATCTCATACTAGCCTCTGCCTACACCCTCCTTGACCCTGGGCTCAACACCGCCAGTTGCTGCTCAGAAGTGTTAGATGCACAGATGAAAACAATCGCTGATGTGTTTGTGGGGTTCAGTAACGCCTGCTGTTCCCCTGCTGTGTGTCTGGCAAAAATTACTGCTGCTAACTACAACTTCAACTTCAAACATCTCATACTAGGCCTCTGCCTACACCCTCCTTGACCCTGGGCTCAACACCGCAGTTGCTGCTCAGAAGTGTTAGATGCACAGATGAAAACATCGCTGATGTGTTATGTGGGTTCATCGCCTCTTCCCTGCGTTGTCTGCAAAATTTCTGCGCTAATAAACTAACCACCATACTACCTTGTAACCTTGCCTGGCTTCAACACGCAGTTGCTGCTAGAAGTGTAGATGACAGATGAACAATCGCTGAGTGTTGTGGGTTCAGTAAGCCTGCTGTTCCCTGCTGTGTGTCCGGCAAAAATTACTGCTAGCTACCTAATCATGGTTAAAAAATGACAGTCAAAGTGTCTAGTGCTACACATAGATATGAGCTACACCTGATTTTAGCTGTAAACATTTGAAACGTCAACTTTAAAACATAAATGATTAGTCTTTGTCACAATCTGTAACAATAATTGTGACATATTATTACAGATATGCACATGTCGAAAACAAATGCAAACACAAAAGCCTACTTATGCTATAGGATACTGATGGTCAACCTTGTCACTCCATAGCTTAGACAAATCCAACTCACATCATGACTCAAATGCTGCAATGTTGTAAGTGCATAATGTGGGTTGAACTTTGACAACTGCTGCAGTGCGAAGGTTATACTTCAGTGTTCTTGCCTTTTAAATAAAAGCATACAAGTAAATATAATAATCCAATGTTGATTAAGGGACGTGATGTACACCTGTAATATTGTGCAAACAATGCATGTAGGAATAGTCCTCTTCAACATTACTTATATTTGTGTCATTTTAAAAAATACATATTTAATTAGAAAGTTAACAGCCCATATCATAAAGGTCCTTCATGTAAACATGATAATCGCTAACAAAAATCATGCATTACCTTGGTAAAGTCAATAGTGCATAGTCACAATAGCAAAATATTACCTGTAAGTGGTGCTGAAAGAACGACAACTGATAGAATAGGTGAATGATATCTATTTATCAGACTGAATAGCGACACCTGTACAATGTCGATATAATACTGTACCTTAACAAAACAGCTGTGTCACACCTCACACTCGTTTTTCTTGTAAGCTTGTTATGTAATAGGGCACATGCGTGTATGTTTCATCATAGGTGCATGTTTACTGAGTAAAGCAGTCATGACAACGCCTTTGTGTTGTCGGTACGCTTGCGATGATGAACGATGCGCACCGTGAATGTTAGTCTGCGTCATAAGACGTACAGACGCTCCAATACCCAACGCGTCACAGCAGGAAGCCAGTCTGTGCGTCCAAACAAAGGCGCAACCATACATGCACGTAACCTTTTATAAAGCTATATAAAAAAAAGGATGTAGTAGTAACGCACACTTTATTGAGGTACAGTATTACATCGCCATTCACCATCTGTGGCTATGCAGTCTCATCTATATATACCTTATCTATCCGTTGTCATGCTTGCAAGTCCACAGTCAGGCATAAATATCTGTTTTCACTCTGCACTATGCACTTTTTAAATTTTTTGTTTGTTAATATAAATGATTGGCACATATTATCAGTATTACATGATGGAAATTTTAGATATTTTTTAAAAAATTTAGTGATATTATTCACCAAATGTAAAGTTTTATGAATGTCAAAGATAACTTGTAATGCTGATTATGTTTTTAAGTCAGCCATTCATTGTCTACACAATAAAAATGGTGTACATACTGTTACTTAGCCATCATTAATGGATTCTGATATGTACTTGTATGCTTTTATTTTAAACGTATAGCAGATTATTTAACCTATTTTAATTGTGGTTTGCATTGCTTTTCAACATGTTAATGTATGCGTTTATGTTTGTAAATTATTAATTTACATATATTTTTTTAAGTTAAATCATCATCTTATGGTACTAAAGGTTATATTTCTCTTGTTTGGAGTATAGACATTTTTAATTGACACGTAACAAGGAAAATACTTGATATAGTATTTAAACATCCTCCTTGACCCTGGGCTCCAACACCGCCAGTTGTTGCTCGGAAGTGCTGTTAGCACAGTCAACACTTGCTCCTGTGTTACTGGGGTTCAGTAATGTCAGCTGTTCCCCTGCTGTGTGAACGGCAAAAAGTCCTGCTGCCTCCACCATGTTCTCTTCTCATCCCTGGGCTACAACACCGCCAGTTGTTGCTCGGAAGTGCTGTTAGCACAGTAACACTTGCTCCTGTGTTATGGGGTTCAGTAATGTCAGCTGTTCCCCTGCTGTGTGAACGGCAAAAAGTCCTGCTGCCTCCACCATGTTCTCTTCTCATCCCTGGGCTACAACACCGCCAGTTGTTGCTCGGAAGTGCTGTTAGCACAGTAACACTTGCTCCTGTGTTATTGGGGTTCAGTAATGTCAGCTGTTCCCCTGCTGTGTGAACGGCAAAAAGTCCTGCTGCCTCCACCATGTTCTCTTCTCATCCCTGGGCTACAACACCGCCAGTTGTTGCTCGGAAGTGCTGTTAGCACAGTCTACACTTGCTCCTGTGTTACTGGGGTTCAGTAATGTCAGCTGTTCCCCTGCTGTGTGAACGGCAAAAAGTCCTGCTGCCTCCACCATGTTCTCTTCTCATCCCTGGGCTACAACACCGCCAGTTGTTGCTCGGAAGTGCTGTTAGCACAGTCTACACTTGCTCCTGTGTTACTGGGGTTCAGTAATGTCAGCTGTTCCCCTGCTGTGTGTACGGCAAAAAGTCCTGCTGCCTCCACCATGTTCTTTCTCATTCCTGGGCTACAACACCGCCAGTTGTTGCTCGGAAGTGCTGTTAGCACAGTCAACACTTGCTCCTGTGTTACTGGGGTTCAGTAATGTCAGCTGTTCCCCTGCTGTGTGAACGGCAAAAAGTCCTGCTGCCTCCACCATGTTCTCTTCTCATTCCTGGGCTACAACACCGCCAGTTGTTGCTCGGAAGTGCTGTTAGCACAGTCTACACTTGCTCCTGTGTTACTGGGGTTCAGTAATGTCAGCTGTTCCCCTGCTGTGTGAACGGCAAAAAGTCCTGCTGCCTCCACCATGTTCTCTTCTCATTCCTGGGCTACAACACCGCCAGTTGTTGCTCGGAAGTGCTGTTAGCACAGTCTACACTTGCTCCTGTGTTACTGGGGTTCAGTAATGTCAGCTGTTCCCCTGCTGTGTGAACGGCAAAAAGTTCTGCTGCCTCCACCATGTTCTCTTCTCATCCCTGGGCTTCAACACCGCCAGTTGTTGCTGGGAAGTGCTGTTAGCACAGTCAACACTTGCTCCTGTGTTACTGGGGTTCAGTAATGTCAGCTGTTCCCCTGCTGTGTGAACGGCAAAAAGTCCTGCTGCCTCCACCATGTTCTTTTCTCATCCCTGGGCTACAACACCGCCAGTTGTTGCTCGGAAGTGCTGTTAGCACAGTCTACACTTGCTCCAGTGTTACTGGGGTTCAGTAATGTCAGCTGTTCCCCTGCTGTGTGAACGGCAAAAAGTCCTGCTGCCTCCACCATGTTCTCTTCTCATCCCTGGGCTACAACACCGCCAGTTGTTGCTCGGAAGTGCTGTTAGCACAGTCTACACTTGCTCCTGTGTTACTGGGGTTCAGTAATGTTAGCTGTTCCCCTGCTGTGTGTACGGCAAAAAGTCCTGCTGCCTCCACCATGTTCTCTTCTCATTCCTGGGCTACAACACCGCCAGTTGTTGCTCGGAAGTGCTGTTAGCACAGTCAACACTTGCTCCTGTGTTACTGGGGTTCAGTAATGTCAGCTGTTCCCCTGCTGTGTGAACGGCAAAAAGTCCTGCTGTCTCCACCATGTTCTCTTCTCATTCCTGGGCTACAACACCGCCAGTTGTTGCTCGGAAGTGCTGTTAGCACAGTCTACACTTGCTCCTGTGTTACTGGGGTTCAGTAATGTCAGCTGTTCCCCTGCTGTGTGTACGGCAAAAAGTCCTGCTGCCTCCACCATGTTCTCTTCTCATTCCTGGGCTACAACACCGCCAGTTGTTGCTCGGAAGTGCTGTTAGCACAGTCTACACTTGCTCCTGTGTTACTGGGGTTCAGTAATGTCAGCTGTTCCCCTGCTGTGTGAACGGCAAAAAGTCCTGCTGCCTCCACCATGTTCTCTTCTCATCCCTGGGCTACAACACCGCCAGTTGTTGCTCGGAAGTGCTGTTAGCACAGTCTACACTTGCTCCAGTGTTACTGGGGTTCAGTAATGTCAGCTGTTCCCCTGCTGTGTGAACGGCAAAAAGTCCTGCTGCCTCCACCATGTTCTCTTCTCATCCCTGGGCTACAACACCGCCAGTTGTTGTCGGAAGTGCTGTTAGCACAGTCTACACTTGCTCCTGTGTTACTGGGGTTCAGTAATGTCAGCTGTTCCCCTGCTGTGTGTACGGCAAAAAGTCCTGCTGCCTCCACCATGTTCTCTTCTCATTCCTGGGCTACAACACCGCCAGTTGTTGCTCGGAAGTGCTGTTAGCACAGTCAACACTTGCTCCTGTGTTACTGGGGTTCAGTAATGTCAGCTGTTCCCCTGCTGTGTGAACGGCAAAAAGTCCTGCTGTCTCCACCATGTTCTCTTCTCATTCCTGGGCTACAACACCGCCAGTTGTTGCTCGGAAGTGCTGTTAGCACAGTCTACACTTGCTCCTGTGTTACTGGGGTTCAGTAATGTCAGCTGTTCCCCTGCTGTGTGAACGGCAAAAAGTCCTGCTGCCTCCACCATGTTCTCTTCTCATCCCTGGGCTACAACACCGCCAGTTGTTGCTCGGAAGTGCTGTTAGCACAGTCTACACTTGCTCCTGTGTTACTGGGGTTCAGTAATGTCAGCTGTTCCCCTGCTGTGTGAACGGCAAAAAGTCCTGCTGCCTCCACCATGTTCTCTTCTCATCCCTGGGCTACAACACCGCCAGTTGTTGCTCGGAAGTGCTGTTAGCACAGTCTACACTTGCTCCTGTGTTACTGGGGTTCAGTAATGTCAGCTGTTCCCCTGCTGTGTGTACGGCAAAAAGTCCTGCTGCCTCCATCCGGTTCTCTTCTCATCCCTGGGCTCCAACACCGACAGTTGTTGCTCGGAAGTGTCATTGGCACAGGTACTCACTCCTGCCCAGACTGGTTACAGCATGCCATCTGTTTCCTGTCAGTGTAAACGTCACTTAGCCTCCGATAAGTTGTCCTGTCGTGTTGCGGTCGGGTTAGCCGACTCTATGGTGCCTGGAGTTTAGGTGCTTCCTATGTGTGCTGCGGGATATGCAAATAAAGGCTGTTTCCGTTGGACAATAGGACAATCACCCACTGTAGTACTGTGGGATTCGGTAACTGCGGCCGGCTTGCGGCCTGTCAACTTAAATTTCCATGGGTACCTTCTGCTACCCGTCCGGGTTCCAGTACCGTCAGCTGGTTCTCCGCAGTGCCTTTGGCCTAGGTGCCTCCATCTCGGTATCCGAGTTCCAGCAACGTCTGCTGGTCCTTGGTAGTGCTTTGGAGCACAGGTACCTCCTGCTTAGTAACCGTGTCCCAGTAACGTCAGCTGGTCCTCGGTTGTGCCATTGGCTCTTTTCCTTCTGCTGCCCCTCTGGGTTCCAGCACAGTCAGCTGGTCCTCGTCACTTGCATTGGCTCTTGTACCTTCTGCTTTAACCCGTCCGGTGTTCCGGGTTACCGTCACAGCGTTGGGTCTGTTCGGGCCAGACTTGTAGTCTGCCCTTTGGCCTGGTGTGCTGGCTTCTCCATCTTCGGTATGTCCGATGATTGCCACAGCCAACGTCTGCTGGTCCTTGGTAGCTATGTCTTATTTGGTGCAGCAGGTACCTCCTGCTTAGTAACCGTGTCCCAGTAACGTCAGCTGGTCCTCGGTTGTGCCATTGGCTCTTTTCCTTCTGCTGCCCCTCCGGGTTCCAGCACAGTCAGCTGGTCCTCGTTACTTGCATTGGCTCTTGTACCTTGTGCTACATTTACAAATTGAAGATTTTTTCAATGTTTTTTGGGGAAATAATAATAAATAAATAATAATCTTTATTTTTATATAGCGCTAACATATTCCGCAGCACTTTACAGTTTTGCACACATTATCGTCTCTGTCCCCGATGGGGCTCACATTCTAGATTCCCTATCAGTATGTTTTTGGAGTGTGGGAGGAAACCGAGTACCCGGAGGAAACCCACGCAAACACGGGGAGAACATACAAACTCCTTGCAGATGTTGTCCTAGGTGGGATTCGAACCCAGGACCCCAGCGCTGCAAGGCTGTAGTGCTATCCACTGAGCCACCGTGCTGCCCATCACTCTGGATCTCCAACAATGAAGACGACGACCCTGATGACCACCCCGAAGAAGATGACCACCACAAGGACGACGAGCATCAAGCCAACCAGCCTAAACACCATCACAAAGAAGAAATAAAAGATTACCAAACAGGACTAAGAAGGTTAAGACAAACTACAAGATACAGAACAAGAGACTTAAGAACAATAAGCAGAAGATCAAAAAGCAGAAGAACATGAAGTATAAGACCAAAATGAAGAGCAAAATATATGCTCTAAATTATAAGCAGAAGAAGACTAAGCAGTGTATGGGGGTGAGTCCGTTCCTCCTCGTGGTGCCCCTGGAAAATGCCTGCTGCTGCAGGCTAAACTGAACACGGACAAATACTGTTGTAATTTAAATCTTTTGTGACAGTAAGAACGGAAGGATGAAAAATTCATACTTTGACAGATTACAAGTACAGGAATCTCTGTCCAAAATAAGAATATGATGAAGAAGATGAAGTAGAATATGAATAAGAATAATAGTTTAATAAGAAGAATATGAGTAATGTTAACAAAAAGATGAATAGCAAGAAGTTTAAGAAGAAGATAAAGAAGGTGAAGATGAAGAATAATTTGATGAAAAAGATGATGCTGCTGAAGATTATGAAGGAGAAAGTGTGTCAAAAGTTAAAAAGGTGAAGAGCATGGAAGTTGTGAAATATACATATTTGCCAAAATAGAAAAAACGTTAACAACATTGTCAATTTCTTCGTCAATCCGAACATCTTTAAAAAAAAAAATATTTATGCTATTCCATTTGATTGGGTTAAACATCTATGCCTTTAATGTCTCCTCAACCTTCCCCAATACATTCTACATTACTCTTTGTTGTTTTCCTTCATGTACAATTAACCAACAAGGCAAGAATGGGTTTTTTTTAATTCCGATATTTTGTTCCCATAGACTTACATTGGATTTCCGGTATCGGTATCGGGTATCGCCGATATTTTTTGGGTATCGGCGATACCATTCCGATTCCGATACTTTTGGATATCGGAAAGTATCGCTCAACTCTACTTTCCATCTGACTACTGTAAGAATAATTGTCATAAGGAACCCCCTGTTCTCCAACAAGTCCAAATCTCTGAGATTTCGCATGAGAAGGAAGAGAAACTACCACCTCAATATCAGCAGTTCTCTGATGTCTGCAGTAAGAAGAAAGCAGATCAATTACCTCCTCACCGTCCTTACGACTGTCCCATTGAATTGCTGCCAGGAGCAACCATTCCATTTGGATGGATTTACAATCTTTCCGAACCTGAATTGAAAGTATTAAGAAAGTTCCTGGATGAAAATTTAGAGAAAGGCTTTATTCGACCTTCCACATCTCCAGCTGGGGCACCCCTGTTCTTTGTTGAAAAGAAAGACTCCACTCTGCGGCCATGTATTGACTACAGAGAGATGAATAATATCACTGTCAAGAATCGCTACCCGCTACCCTTGATTCCTGAACTATTTGAGAGACTCCGTTCTGCGAAAATCTTTACGAAGCTGGATCTTAGAGGGGCTTACAACCTCATACGGATTCGCCCAGGAGATGAGTGGAAGACCGCCTTCAGAACGAGATATGGACATTTTGAATCTCTGGTTATGACCTTTGGCCTTAGCAATGCCCCAGCCACCTTTCAACATTTTATTAATGATGTATTTCGAGATTTCTTGGACCAATTTGTTGTGGCTTATCTCAATGACATTCTTATATTTTCAGACACCTTGGAAGAGCATCGCAGGCACGTCCAGTTAGTCTTGGAACGACTACAGGAGAACCATCTTTACATTAAACTTGAAAAATGTGAGTTTGAACAGACCAGTATCCAATTTCTGGGATATATCATCTCCCCAGAAGGTCTGAGCATGGATCCCGGCAAAATTAATGCTGTAGTGGACTGGCCTGTTCCAAGAAATTTAAAAGACATCCAGCGTTTCATAGGATTTGCAAATTTTTACCGAAAATTTATAAAGAACTTTTCACGGATCATATTACCAATTACTACACTAACAAAAAAGACCAAAGCATTTTTCTGGTCTCCGGAGGCACAAGAGGCTTTTGACAAGTTGAAAACTCTTTTTACGTCTGCTCCATTGTTAGTACACCCAAATCCTGAATTGCCATTTACTGTCGAAGTGGACGCCTCTGACTCTGCAGTGGGAGCCATTCTGTCTCAGCGAGTTGGTGACAAGATGCAACTTCACCCATGTGCGTTTCTTTCCCACACCATGTCATCTGCAGAAAAGAACTACGACATCGGTAATAAAGAACTGTTAGCCATTAAAGTTGCCATCTCCGAGTGGAGACATCTTCTGTAAGGTGCCAATCACCCTGTGACTGTCCTCACGGACCACAAGAATCTTGAATTCCTCCGTACAGCAAAAAGATTGTCTGCAAGACAAGCACGATGGGCCTTATTTTTCTCAAGATTCAATTTTATAATTTCTTACCGGCCTGGTTCAAGAAATGGCAAGGCTGACGCCCTGTCTAGGATGTGTTCGGAACCTCAGGAGAGGTCTAGTAATGACGATACAGTTCTAGGCCCTAAAAATTTTTGGGAATATTGCACTCTAGAGGACTATGTAATAGAATTAAAGATGGATATCAAGAGGACTCTTTCCTTAACCATCCTTCGGAAGACGTCGATCTTTCATTCAAAGAGGGGTTTTGGATGCAGAAACACAAAATATATGTACCTGAATCTTCTCGTCTTGAAGTCCTCAAAAGTGTCCATGATTCTAAACTGGCAGGACATCCTGGAGTTGCAAAAACACAAGACTTACTACTTTGTTTCTTTTGGTGGCCTAATTGTAGGAAGGACGTGAGGAAATATGTTTCAACCTGTTTAACATGCGCATGAAACAAGACCCCACGATCGTCTCCTCTAGGACTCTTGCAACCACTTCCAGTCCCATCCAGGCCTTGGGGATCTATTTCCATGGATTTTATTGTGGAACTCCCCCCTTCCAAACAGATGACCGTCATCCTTGTCATAGTGGACCGACTCACAAAAATGGCCCACTTTATTCCAACTGAAGGAATTCCTACTGCTGAAAAAACTGCAGAACTGATGATCAAAGAGGTATTCAGGTTACATGGAATTCCTGACAACGTGGTGTCTGACAGAGGCGTTCAGTTTACGTCAAAATTTTGGAAGAGTTTCTGTACAGCCTTGGGAGTCACGGTGAATCTTTCTACCGCTTTCCATCCTCAGTCCAATGGCCAGACGGAGAGAACGAACCAGACTTTGGAGCAATACCTCCGTTGCTTCATTTCCTATCTTCAGGATGACTGGGTGGACTATTTACCAACAGCAGAGTTTGCCTACAACAACTCCATACATAGCGCTACATCTCAAACCCCATTTTTTGCTAATTATGGAGTACATCCAGTATTTATCCCTAATCTGCCAGTGAACACTCCCATTCCTGCTGTTAATGACAGGCTTGCAAAATTACAGGAATCCCAGAAGGAATTATCAGAGATATTACTCAAGACCCAGGAAGTATATAAGGAAGCAGCAGATAAACATCGGAGAGTGCCCCCTGCTCTTCAGGTTGGAGACAAAGTTTGGCTGTCCACTAAAAACCTTAAGACACATGTGCCATCCTCCAAATTGGGTCAGAAATTCATTGGACCTTTTCAAATTTCTGCAAAAATTAACCAGGTTGCTTTTCGTTTAAAACTTCCCAACAATCTAAAGATTCATCCAGTATTTCACATATCCTTGCTCAAACCCTTCTGTGAAAACCCGTTTCCAGGAAGAATTCAGCCACCTCCTCCACCAGAAAGGATCCGTGGTGAAGAAGAATACATTGTGAATAAAATTCTGGACTCCCGAAAATTCAGAGGTAAACTGCAGTATCTGGTGCAGTGGGAAGGTTACGGACCAGAGGAAAATTCATGGGAACCAAAGGACAACGTCCATGCTCCTGGACTTACAAGAGCCTTTCATCAGAGGTACCCAGATAGGCCAGCTCCTGAGATGTCCAGAGGCCATCCTGGAAGGAGGGGAGTACTGTCAGGAATCGAACCCAGTGTCTCTTGTCCACCAGTCAGCAGCTCTATCATCTGAGCTATTCTGCTGGCTACAAAGTTTCTTGCTGAACCCAGATACCATTGACTGTTCTTCCTGATCGGCTTCACCCAGTGCTCTCTCGTTTGGCCTCTGATTGCCAATTACACGCCCTATATAAACCTGGCCCTGTGGGTGTGTCATTGCGAGATTATTGTGCTTCCAGCCTTTAGTCAAGCTCTTTCTCCTGCTGTTCCTGCTGCTACAAACACTGCTCTCCTGTGAACTGACCTCCGGCTGCCACCTGACTACGTTATCTGCCTGCTCCTCTGCTACCGAACTGCCTTTCCTGTGTACCGACCTCTGGCTGCCTCCTGACTACGTTATCTGCCTGCTCCTCTGCTACAAACACTGCTTTCCTGTGTACCGACCTCCGGCTGCCACCTGACTATGCTACCTGCCTCTGCTTCCCCTAGTGTTTGCAGTAACATCGGCTCCAACCCAGACGGGATCCTGACACCTGTGGCAGACTGTGTCCCAAGAAATCTGTAGGATAAAGCCATTTTAGCCAATATAATAGTTATATACGCTCAAATGACAATATACTTACATAACAATAAACTTTGTTCTGTTTGACTCTCCTCTGGCCGACTGTCCTCTGTGTCCGACTGTCCTGTGTCCGACTGTGTTCCAAGAAATCTGTAAGAATAAAGCCATTTTAGCCAATATACCAGTTATATACGCTCAAATGACAATATACTTACATAACAATAAACTTTGTTCTGTTTGACTCTCCTCTGGCCGAATCTCCTCTGTGTCCGACTGTCCTGTGGAAGACTGTGTTCCAAGAAATCTGTAAGTATAAAGCCATTTTAGCCAATATACTAGTTATATACGCTCAAATGACAATATACTTACATAACAATAAACTTTGTTCTGTTTGACTCTCCTCTGGCCGACTCTCCTCTGTGTCCGACTGTCCTGTGGCAGACTGTGTTCCAAGAAATCTGTAAGGATAAAGGCATTTTAGCCAATATAATAGTTATATACGCTCAAATGACAATATACTTACATAACAATAAACTTTGTTCTGTTTGACTCTCCTCTGGCCGACTGTCCTCTGTGTCCGACTGTCCTGTGGCAGACTGTGTTCCAAGAAATCTGTAAGGATAAAGCCATTTTAGCCAATATACTAGTTATATACGCTCAAATGACAATATACTTACATAGCAATAAACTTTGTTCTGTTTGACTCTCCTCTGGCCGACTCTCCTCTGTGTCCGACTGTCCTGTGGCAGACTGTGTTCCAAGAAATCTGTAAGTATAAAGCCGATTTAGCCAATATACTAGTTATATACGCTCAAATGACAATATACTTACATCACAGTAAACTTGGCCCTGGATGACTGACTTCTCTATTGTAGACTGTCCTCGCTGTGTAGCAGACGTGTTATCTCGTCAATCTGCAATCACAAAGGCAATTTAGCAATTATACAAAAGAGATAACAAGTCGACAATATGCTTACATCACTCAACTTCAGCCTGGCAGACTCTCCTGTAAACCTGGCACTGTCTCCTCCAAGTAATCTCAAAGCTTAAAAACACTAATACCCAAAAAAAAAGAAATTACTTGCGTCACCATCTTTTAAATCCTCTTGCTACGCAATGCACAAACTACTGAATAATTCAACTCCTGTTTAACCCTCTCCCACCAAAAAAAAATAAAATTAAACAACAAACCCCTCTTTCAAATTTACATACCTACCCACAAAACCTTTATATACACCCCATTGTCGTTGCATGCACCCCATTGGCTTTGTATAACTTTGTATACACCCCATTGTCATTGTATGCACCCCAATGGCTTTGTATATACCCTATTGTCGTTGTATGCACCCCATTGGCTTTGTATACCTTTGTATACACCCCATTGACTTTGTATATACCCCATTGTTGTTGTATGCACCCCATTGGCTTTGTATACCTTTGTATACACCCCATTGGCTTTGTATATACCCCATTGTCATTGTATGCACCCCATTGGCTTTGTATACCTTTGTATACACCACAATACCTTTGTATCACATTAACTTTGCATAAACCCTTTAAATTTAGATCCACATTTGAAAAGCAATACACCCCTGTGCGTTATAACAATAATAAAAAAAAAAAATGAAATTATACTACGGACATTTTTTTTAGACAGTTTTTATTGATATTTTTTATTTTTATTTTTTTTTGTTTAAAGTATGAGCTTCAACGCTCTTTATTTAAAATAAAGTTGCATTACATGAAAAAAACCATGACAAAATAACACGCAGAAACACATGCATGCGCACACACACTAAAAAAATTGTACATCTTGAAAACTAAACATGTTGTAAAAATAACTACAGTGTGTAAAAGAATTTAAGAATGCAGGAAACACACTCTCAAGCATGCATGAATACACACACACACACACAAAAATACTAGTACATCATGAAAAGTAAAACATGTTGCAAAAATAACTAGTGTGAAATGAAATAAGAATGCAGGACACACACTCAAACATGGCTGCAATCACATATGATGGCATTATACTCACACTGGCTGGCAGGATTCAGCTGGGCTATCAACCAGTCTTTCAGGCAGGGTCTTGTGGTTTGCTTGCAGGGTCTGGACTCTTGCTTGCAGGGTCTTCAGGTTTTTATAGCAGGGTCTTCAGGCTTGCTTGTCTTGATGTCTTGCTGCTTTGTCTTCATGTGTGGCAATGAGGCACACCTAGCTTGTTTATATAGGTTTTGGGCTGTCTGGAAATGTATCCAACTTGGACATGCTCAGTCCAAAACGGCGGATCCGTCGTGTGAATCCGTCAAATGACGGTTGTGGGCAGATCCGCCACCCATAGGCGCCCATTGTAAAATTTTGGCGGATGTGGCGGATCCGCCAAGATCCGCCACAATCCGCCATTTCGACGCAGACAAAAAACGTTACAATGTCAGTCCAATCGAGACAGCGGACGCGATCCGCCAGTAATACAAGTCTATGGGAAAAGAAAAAAAAATTGTGGATCCGCCAAATTCAAAAATTGGCGGATTTTGACTGACGCCAAACGACTGAAGTGTGAAAGAGGCCTAACTCAAACTGACAATGTCGCTTGTCAGAGGTAAGGCTACCCTGTTCATTGCCTTTGCCACCTTTTCTTTTGCAACACATTTTGTACAAAAATATGATTACATTTTTATAATGTTTTTCAACCCAATTATGTGCAGAAAGCAAAAATGTGACAGCGGGCAATTGTATAGGCTTGCCACATATGTTTGTCAAATTGGACAAGTAAATCAGGTATGCAAAAATAGGCGTGCACAGTTCAATGTCTTAATTTTTTTAAATAATTTTCTTTTTTTTTTACAAAATTCTATCCCCTTACCAAATATGAAGTAATATAAAATGCTATGTAAGTACTAGACCAAAAAGCCAGTAGCTGCAACAGGGCGCTGTATTGGTGTGGTGTGTACAGATCTAAATTTTGATTATTGAAACACATGTGCAAAATAAATTGCTTGCAACATATAAAGTTTGTGAGGGAGACAGTTTTCTCTTTCAATCTTCATTGTTGAGTTGTGAGCTCTGATGTCTCTCACTATCCTAAATCATCATCCAAAAATGGCTGTCAGGACTTTTATGTGTTTGATAGCTATCAAGCCCACAAGGTTGTGCCTGTGGTCATGGCGGCCTTCTGTGGCTGGTGTAATCTTTTGCAATGTGTAACAAGTTGGCAGTGATTTTTGGGGGCATTTCTTGGGGTATTTGCGCTAATCAAATAGCATTTGTTTGAAATTGTCGGATCTGTGAATTTCATAAAGTTCTTATCAAATTCAATTTGCATTGAATCATATGCTCATTTCTAGCTGTAACATTTCATCTGTAGGGGGGCTCCTAACTGCCATAACAACCTAATAGTATTCAGGAATTGCATCACATCTAAGAAGCACCCCATCCTAACCTCTTAGAGGTCACATTCACTGCTGCGTATGGAGTGGACTCTGCTTCAGACACACACTGTTGCAAGTGGGATGTTTTCTTTTTAATTTCCCATTGTGTGAAGGAGTTAACAAAGGGCAAAAGAGAAATACAGCATAATTCATATAGCAGAAACAGCATTACTCTTGTCTATGGGCTTTCTCTGCTTTCTCTGGTATTGCAATTCAGCAACACTTAAAGGGTTTTCCTAGGCTATTTTATTTACTAAGAGTCTAAAAGCTAACAGGTAGATAGTTGCTACCCTCACCGGCTTAGATCGCTCACTGACCGCTCCTTCTAGTGATTTTGCCACTCTCAGAGAGTGAATCTTCCTTTTCTGGGCAACTTTGTTGATGGAGAGGGATTGCAGGCATCATGCAAATTGACAGCTGGCTTCCCGCAGTTAGGCAGTGGTGAGCTGGCTGCCTGTCAATCCACATAAAATTGACAGTCATGCCCCATCAACATTGCAGAACAGAATAGAAGCAGCTGCTCTGTCAACATGACATCAACGAAAGTTGAAAAATTACTGTCAGAGATCGGTGGCGGGCAAAACAGGCAGGTAGTTAGCAGTAACCAGTCTATTAGTTCTTTGTCCCATAGTAAAAAAAAATAGTCTTGGATAACCCCTTTAAATGTTTGTAACTCTTATGGACAAGATTGGTGCTGTTTCAGTAAGAAAGCAAACCTGTTTTCTAACTTTATATAACCCCTTCAAGTAAAGTTATACAAGAAAAGTATTATCTGTCCAGACTAAATAAATTGCAGTCCAAACAACTGTTTATTACTTACATTTTTATGCTAAAACAGTTTTATGGGACATATTTCTTTATAAATTAGTACAGAGCATGCCATAGCCAGCATTATTTTTTTGTTCAAAGTCAATGTTAAATAATTCCCCCAAAATGTATTCCAATCTATCAATTTATCGCAGAATGGAAAGCAGGTAATCTGTAATACACAAGTTTTTGTCTGCATAAGTTATTTTAATAGACCTATCACAAATGAGAACTCCACCATCTGCTCAATCTTCTAATTACAAATGCAAAAACAGTGTTGTCTCAAACAGCATCATAAACCAACAGAATAGAAGTGATTTAAATGCATGGATGGGTTTTTTACTCAATACAGGATGCATCTGTTGAGATATAATTTTTACAGCTTTAGGAGGATGTTTTTTACTCTGTGAATTTACCTTATCATTGTCAAAGGGAAAATGCAGAGTAAGAATATTCAAAAGACTGAAAAATGAAAAAGGAAATTGCTGATATGAGTATTAGTAAAAGAAAATGACTAACCTAAGTCATATATTCATTAAAGGGATTTTCCTCCAGAAGGAAGGAATCGGTGAACAGAGAGGATTGCAATAAAATAAAGAGGCCTTACCTACATCTTCCACTCCTCTTCTACCTCTTCTGAGCTCTCCCACTCCAGCACATCTACTACAATGTTCTGTAGCGGGACCAGGCTTGGATATGTATTTGCCTTTCAGTCACCTGACTGTCGAGATTACTGATTGGCTTACAAGTCATAAGCAGGGGCGTAACATCGCAGTCACAGAGGGTGCGACCGGCACATGCGGGAGGGGGTCACGGTAATGCCTATTTCAGCTGAATGTGTTGCACACTGAAGTCAGCTTCAGAAGAGGACGCCACAAACCGAACAGAACATTATAATAGGTAATGGCCCCAGATGAAGAGCATAATACAAGGAAGGGGTCCAGGATGGGATGCATTACAGAGGAAGGGGCTAAGGATAGGAAGCATAATTCAAGGACAGGTGGGCAATCACAGGATCTGGAGCATTATACAAGGAAGAGGCCCAGCATGGGGCGCATTACACAATAACTATTTTCTGCATGAGGGGCATTATACAACAAAATGTGCCATATTGGGGGCATTATACCACGATGTTGGTCATTATACCAGAAAGTAGCCCAGGATAGCAGCCATTACACCAGAACTGGGCCGAGTATGGGAGTCTTTACAGGACAGAGCCAGGATGGGGACATTAACACAGTAAGGGGCCCAGGACAGGGGATATTATACCAGGAAGGATCCCAGGTTGGGGGACATTATTACTGGAAGGGGCTCATGATGGGGACATTATACCAGGAAGTGGTTTAGGATGAGAAACATTATTATAGGATGGGGGCCATGATGGAGGATATTATTACAAGAAATGGCCAAGATGGAGGACATTATTACATGGGGGAAGAACACACATGTTATTATAAGATCTAAAATGCTTCACGGGCCCCTGTATTTGACCAAAATTTAGGTGGGAGCCCAGGTCCAAATTTTGCACCAGTACCCATCAGGTTATAATTACCCCACTAATCATATGACTGATGACTGATAAGGGATGTGTTTACTTTTGTTGAGATGACGTCCATCATGCACATGACTCTGCAGTCAGTAAATGGCTTTAGAAGTCAGTTGATTGGATGTCAGCTCTAGGTAGACCTTGAGGTCACAATGTTGAAAACAGCAGCGATTCAAAAGAGTAAGACTTCAAGTGGAAAATCACTTATGATCCAGCCACTTTTTGTAGAGGGGAGAGAATGTTTTTAAAGGGATTTTCCAGGAAAAACAGTCAGATAGCCCATCAATGAGTAATTTGGGGGAATATGACCATCAAGATTTTCAATATTAGGGCACAGTCACACAGCCATATAAATCTGATCGAGTGGGTCTCCCGACTCAAGTGTGACAGCTTCAAAGAAATACATGCAGCTATCACGCTTGGGTTGGGAGAGCCGCTGGCCAGTCCATATATCGTGGTCTCATTTATTCGGCGGTCTAACTGCACCGATAGCAGAATGGAGACAAGACAATGTACATATAAAACCAATGTATTGCTGATTGGCTAGACTGTAAAAATAAAGAATATGTCTTTAATTTTTATTGCATTACCCAGAGGTATGTCACTCAGACAGTTTAGTTTGGGGCTAGATGAACAATGTAGCTACACTGAGGCTCATTAACAATATATCTTAGACAGTATTGATGATTAGTGAGAATTAAAGTGGTCCACTAAGTTAGCAGATTTTATCTTTTTTTAAAAAATTTTAGATGGTCCAGACAAATGAATAAATCCAAACTTAAAATAACTACTAATCAATGTTTGTAATGTAGTCTGTATCACAGTCACATCCTGTTCACATTGTTAATCCATAACGTTATCACTATATTTTCATCTACAGCAGTGTTTCTCAACTCCAGTCCTCAGGACCCACCAACAGGTCATGTTTTCAGGATTTCCTTAGTATTGCAAAGGTGATAATTTTATCACCTGCTAAAGCATTAATTCCATCACCTTTGCAATACTAAGGAAATCCTGAAAACATGACCTGTTGGTGGGTCCTGAGGACTGGAGTTGAGAAACACTGATCTACAGTTTTCATTAAAAAGCACATTATGCTGTTGCAAATGTTTAAAGGAGATCTGATGTGAGATATAGATGTCAACATGGATTACATTTTCAAAATTCAATGCACAATTTGAAGTAGTGTTATTCACAATATCATGGAAGGAAATGTGCATAGTCATGTTCATCAGACTTTAAGTGAGTAGCGAATTGGAAATAGCATAGGCAAAACTAAAGGTACGACCCTGATAAACCAAGTCTGGCCATATATAGTAGATACTGTAGCTGTTGGTTTGTTTGGCTGACAGTTATCTAATTCCACAACCCATGCAGGCATTTTCAATGCAAAACCACAGCTATACATTTGTAGGGGTGGCTCATCAATTTAAGAACAAAAGAATTAAGTGGTTAATATGTAACTGTCTGATCCTTATCTCGCCTCACATCTGACATTAATAGACATTTGGAAGACCTCCAAACACATTCAATAGTCAGATATTGTATATTGTGGATTTGGATGACATACAGGAGTGTGCAAAAGTAGAAAAAGTGGAAAAATGTTTCAAAGAAGATTTGTTTATTTATTTATCAATTAAGAAAAAGACTGAAAGAAAAAAACTAAATAAAATTAATATTTAGTGTGATCAATCTAGATAATTGATGTGACCCACCCTTCGTTTTCAAAATAGCATCAATTCTTCTTTGTAAACCTACTCATAGTTTTTAAGAAACTTGGCAGGGAGATTGTTCCAAACATCTTTTGTGCATGTCGCTTGTCCTTCATGTAATCCCAGACAGACTGGATGATGTAGAGATCAGCGCTTTGTGTGGGCCATATCATCACTTTCAGGACTCTTTGTTCTTCTTTATACTGAAGATCTTAATGACATTGACTATATGTTTAGAGTCATTATCCTGCTGCAGAATAAATTTTGAGCCCATCAGATGTCTTCTCAATGGTATTGCATGACAGGTGTTAGAGTTCGATTTCCCGCTGCTGCACAAGGGGAGTCTCGAACCCGTCCCACTGCGGTCTCCCATTCGTCTCCGGCCGCAGTGGAGCCTGCTCAGCAAAGACGTCGGTCCAGGCGTCTTGCCCACTCCACTACTGGGCAGTGACTTGCTGCTGCCTTTCCTGGATCTGCTATTATAGCCAATGCTGGAGCAGACGTCTTTGGGACAAAGTACTGCATTTTCCCTTCTGAGCATGCCCAGAGTGAGATCTCTCATTGGAGATCAGGGGTCACATGCTCAGGTACTGCAGCAGCTCCTATTGGCCCGCCAGGAAGGCCCTGTTACTACTAGTCTTCTGGAACAGGTTTCTCATTGGTCCTTGTTCCTGGAAGGTCCTGTAGCTGTTGCTATAAAAGGGTAGCATGGCTGGGCCGCCATGCACTAATATCAACCATTGTATGCTATGCGCCAGTGTGATCTCGGCCTTTTGGCTGCGATCGTGTGTCGCGGTCAGAGGGTGCGAGTTTTCCTGGAGTGATCCAGGGGCTTTGCTGGCAGCGTGCTGCTGATTTTCTACTGCGGTATCCGTACCGGCAGTCTGGACTGAGGATGTTCATTAAGAATACGATCCGTGTGGTGGTGGAAGGTGGTGAGAAAAAACAACCTGGTGTACGTCGTTCGTGACCTGTTGGAGGAAAAGGCTGGAGCCCATCGTCAGGATATCTACAGCGTCAATGAATTCCGGAGTCAAGGTACATATGATGTAACCTTTGTGAATGAGGGATGCTGTTTGACCGTCTTTGAATGGCTCAGAAGTAATGAAGGTGATCCATGCCTGGAGGGAGTGCGGGTGGAGCCCCTGTTTGGGCTCATGGAAAAAGTGGTGACTGTGACTGTGTACAACCCCTATACAGAAGTAGCACTACTAGAGCAGTTCCTGGAGCGGTACTGTGAATACGTGAAGGGAGGGGAGAAGCAGAAAAATGTCTTGGGCATTTTCAACTGCAAGTATGTGTTTCGGGTGAAATTGAAGAAGGACATAGGTTGTTTGGGAGGTTTCACCCACCCACCAGCGAACTTTTCAGTGGCGGGTCATAGGGGCTTCCTGTCATACCCAGGGCATCCACTATACTGCAGGAGGTGCTTTCAGTTCGGGCACCTGCTAAACATGTGTAGCAAGGAGTTGGTTTGCCGTAATTGCAAGCAAGAGGGTCATGTGGCGGCTAGGTGTCCGATGCCTCGTGAATGTGACAGGTGTGGCAGTTCAGAGCACCTGTATAGAGACTGCCCGTTTGGTGTGCCGAGGAGGTCAACTAGAGAGGAGGAGGAAAGAAAGAGACGTGAGGAGGAGCGGAGGCGGGAGGAAGAAAGGAAGAGAGAGGAGGAGGTTAAGAGGCGGGAGGAGGAGAAGAAGCGGAGGGAAGGCGAAGTCGCTGCGCTGAAAAGCATTGTGAGGGCGCCACCCACTCCTGCCGAGAGACGGAGGGAGAAGAGGCTGAGAGAAGGAAGGAGAAGCAACAGGAGGAAAAGGAGGACAAGGAATTTTGGAAGGCCATAAGGCGAGAGGAGCGTTCATGGCCTAAAAAAGAAGTCCCAGTTGCTGAATCATGGTCAGAATGCCTGATGGATTTCGATATATCTGTGGCAGAGGAGGAGGCTGAGGTTTTAGTTCATGAGTCTGATCCGAGAAATATTGGTGCCTTCTCCTCGGAAGAGGACTCAGGAGGGTTAAAGTGTCACAGGGAGGGTGGTGGGGAAAACAGAGACATTGAGGTGGTGGAAGAAGGAATGGCCCAGAGGAAGACTGGGCAGAAAAAGGCACGGGTGGAGGAGTATATGGAGGCCAGCGGCTCGGAAGGCTGCTTGGCACAAATGGTGGAGGAGGACACTGGCGGTACTGGTTAAGTACGTTTTACTTTTCCAGTAGCCAGGTAGGGTTTTTTTTGGTACATAGCTTCGCTCTTTAAGCAATGGCTATCTGTTTTTTTGTGTGTTTTATGTAATGTGTATCAAGTTATATCTGTAGGTTGTTTTTGTATTTTTTTTTCCTTTTTTGGCTTTTTTGGACAAGTGTTTTTTTTAAGCCTTTTGGTTTGTGTTTAGTATGGGTGTTAGAATTATATCTCAAAATGTGAGGGTTTTTAAAAATAAGTTGCGGCGTGCGGCTATTTTTGAGTTTTTTGCAGCGCAAAATGCGGAAATTTTTTGTTTACAGGAGTGTGGGATTGTGGATGGTGTGAAGGGGAGTGAATGGCCTCATGGTGCGTCTGTGTGGTCAGGGAGTGCATGTAATAGAAATGACGGTGTTGGTTTTTTGGTGAAGGGGCGTAATGTGAGTTTGTGTGACTATATGGTGATTGAGGTTGGGAGATGCGTGTTAGCAAATTTTGAGTTTAGAAATATTCGTTTTAGTGTTATTAATGTGTATGCTCCTGTGAAAAAACAGGAGCGTAAAGTTTTATTTGAAAAAATTAAGTTTTTTATTCCAGGTAGAGTGCCTGTTGTGATTGTGGGTGATATGAATGTTGATGTGGGAAAGGTGAATGTGGGTGCATCAAGGAAAGAGTTAATGGACATGGTGAGTGATTTTGGTTTGAGGGATATGCAGAGGGAGTGTAAAGTAACTCCATTGTTAAATACATTTTTTTCTGAGAGTGGGAGGGTGCCGTCTAGACTGGACTATTGTTTTGTTTCAAAAAACTTGATTGCTGTTAGTTATGCACAGGAGAGTGTGCCGTTTTCAGATCATGTGTGTATGAAGTGTGAAGTGGATGTGCATACTGAGGAGGTAACTGGGAAAGGTATATGGAAGCTGAATGTGAGTTTACTGGATGGGGTGGAGGTGAGAGAGGAGTATGAGAGACATTATAAGGAGTGGTGTGAGAGCAGAAGTGAATTCAGTAATGTGTGTGAATGGTGGGATTGGGTTAAATGGAAAACCAAGGTTTTTTTTATAAAAAACTTGGTTACAAGTGTGCAGCTGCTAAGAGAGAAAGGTTTGCTGGGTTGAATGCAAGATTGAGTGTGTTATATAAGCTAAGAGAGGGCGGGATGGATGTGAGTGAAGATTTGTTGAGAGTGAAAAAAGAAGTGAACGAGTTTTTGAGAGAGAGAGGGAGGAGTATTGTGTATAGGGCTAAAATAGAGAACTTGGAAAAGAATGAGAAGTGTTCGCGGTTTTTTTTCAAGAAAGTTTTTGGAAAAAGACAGAGCATGAGTGTTTTGAATGGAGTGGATGGAAATGAAGTGAGTGGTGCGGACTTATGTGACGAAGTGGCAAAGTTTTATGATGATTTGTATGCAGTGAAATGGAGGGATGAAGGTTTGGAGAGTGATGTGCTGAGTGTTTTGGAAAATAGATTGAATGGGACAGAAAGGGAGAGTTTGATGGGGGAGGTGACGAGTGAAGAAATATGGAAGGTGGTGTGTAGCATGGCGCTGAATAAAACGCCGGGGGATGATGGTCTCCCGGTGGAATTTTATCGTGTGATGTGGGATGTGATTGGGAAGGATTTTGTTGATGTATGTAAGTATATGTGGGCGAATGCAGAGGTGGCGAATGGTATGCGTGCAGGAGTGGTTGTGCTGTTGCCAAAAAAAGGTGATTTGAAAAATCTAAAAAACTGGAGGCCGATCACGTTGCTTAATTGTGATTATAAAATCTATGCGAAGCTTTTGGCAAATAGGATGCGTGATGTGGTTGGGAGTGTGGTGGGTGAGGAGCAGTGTTGTTCGGTGCCTGGAAGGCGGTTACATGAGGGTGTGTGTATGCTGAGAGATTGTTTGTGGGACTGTTTGAACCGTAAGAAGGGGGTGTATGTGTTGAGTTTGGATTTTGAGAAGGCGTATGATAGGTTGGCGCATGGTTTTCTGTTTAGAGTGTTGGTGAAGATGGGTTTTCCGGCTGAGTTTGTTGAGAGAGTGAGAAGTTTGTATAAAAATATTTATAGTTGTGTTTTGTTGAATGGGAATGTAGGGAGGAGAGTGAATGTGTTTTCCGGTGTACGGCAGGGGTGCCCATTGTCCCCTGTTGTGTTCATTTGCGCGATTGAGCCGTTGTTGTGTATGTTGAGGAAAGATAAGGTGATTCGGGGTGTGCAAGTGCCGGGGGCGGGGGGGAGGGAGTGGAAGGTGAATGGTTACATGGATGATGTGTGTGTTTTGTGTGATTCAGAGTGTTCGGTGCGTCGTGTGAAGTGGTTGGTATCCGTTTTTTGTGGAGCGTCTGCGTTTAAAGTGAATTGGGAGAAGACTGAATGTAAGATTTTTGGTGGGAGGACTCTGAGCAATGATATTGGGGTGAATGTGGTGAGTGGACCGATAAAGGTGCTGGGTGTGAAATTTTCAGAGAAGTTGGATGGAGAGGAAAGTTGGGTGGATGTGAGAGAGAGAGTGGAGCGCAAGTTAAATTTTTGGAAAATGAGAGATTTGACGTTTTTTGGTAAAATTTTAGTTATTAAGAGTGTGGTGTTACCAATTTTTTTGCATGTTGCGGTGGTTTTTCCACCAGGTTATATGTGTGTTAGAAGATTAAATAGGGTTTTGTTTGTATTTTTTTGGAGTTCAATTATGGAGCGTGCAAGGAGAGAGGTTGTGATGAAGAGAATGGATAAGGGGGGGCTGGGATTCCCAAATTTGAATGTATTTTTTGGCGTGAATATTATGGTGTTTGTATTGGGTGTGATTAGGATGGATGGGAAGTGTGCATGTATGTGCAGGTATTTGTTTGGAAGTTTTCTGTTCCGTTTGAAGTGGCGGGAAAGGGATCTAAGGTGCCCAGTGGCTTTTGAGGTGCCTGTGTGGTATGTGTGGGTTTACAAATTTTTGGTGAAGTATGAACTGTGTGATGTGGATGTGAGGTTGTTAGAGAAGAAGAAAGCGGTATATAGGATGATTGAGTGTAGAGAGATGGAATGTGGTATCTATATGGTGAGAGGAAGTGATGTGCAGAAGGTATGGAAGAAGGTACGTATGGATGGTATGACAAATAGACAGAGCGAGATTGTGTGGCAGTCATTGCATGAGGTGTTACCGGTGAGAGACTTCCAGAGAAACCGGGGTTTAGTGAGGAGTGAGATGTGTCCGAGGAGGGGATGTGGTGGGAGAGAGAGTGTGGTGCATTTGTTTTGGAATTGTCAGTATGCTAGAAATGTGATTTCAGGTTTGGGCCCGTTGTGTAAGGAGTTGTGTGATGTGAATTTTTGACGTTTGAGTTATTTATGTTTGGGTTGGGTATGTGTGGAGAAAAGGAGAGAGTGTTGTGGTTGATGCTTGCATGTATAAAAGAGGTGTTGTGGGATGTGAGGAACGTGTATGTGTTTAAGAGGAAGGAGATTGAGGTTAAAAATTGTTTAAAAATAGTTTTGGGAAAATTGTATTTTTGTTTTGTGTGTGATAAGAGAAAGAGGGGGGAGGAGGACGCAGAGGGAATTTGGAAAGTTAAAAAGTGGAAACATCTTGTTAATGTGTCTTAGTTTTGTGTTTTTTTGTGCTTGTAAATAAAGTTGGTTTTCCGATGATGATGGGAACAGCTGCTGCATTATGTAAGTGTACACGCTGTTTGGGAGTCGAGTTCCTTATAGTTTTGGTTATCTGACTGTGGAACTTCCCATCTGAGGGAAAAAGAAAAAAAAAAAAAGTCATGCGTGTGTGTGGTTAGGGACCCGGCTGAAATAAGCCACTAGAATACCGACTTAATCGGTGAGGAGTTTGGTGTGCTAGCTGGTCAGGGTCGGTGTCCTAGATGTCCTAGATTACCGGCATAACCGGTGAGGAGTTTGATTGCCGTAATCAGGGTCTGGCGTTCAGACGCCATAGATTGCGGGTGACTCCCGCGAGGACATTAGCGCATGACCACATATTATGCTCGCTAGCAATTAACCGTGTACCTGAGAGCTTGACAGGACACGGTACTTTTTCTCAGCGGCTCTGTGACGTAACAGGGTTCGCTTTTGACGCTAGACAGCACCCTAGCGTGTTTACTTTGCGGCTCACTAAAGCTAAGTGAGTTCGCACCTATCGCCATATAGCGCTGTGGCATCCCGTTAGCGGCTCTGGGATTAACAGAGTTCGCACTTACTGCCACAACGCGCTACGGGTTTATTTTTAGCGACTCTGCGGGATAACAGAGTTCGCTACTTTCGCCATCTTATTAGCAGCGGGCTTCGCCTGCACGGTGGACCCCAGGCTGCGAACGCACCTCTCTATTATATCTATTAGGTGCGTTCCGCAGACCCTAACAACAGGTAAGTATCTATCTGTAATTATCAGCATTGAATACAGTATTCATCCAGACCAAGTCCTCAACTCCATTTGCTAACATGCAGCCCAAAACTTGTAGGAAACTTCCACCATGCTTCACTGTTGCCTTCAAACACTTAGTGTTGTACTGCTCTTCAGGCCTTCATGAACAAAATGCCTTCTATTACTGACAAATATTTCACATATTATTACTCATCAACCTATCGAACAGATAAATTGAGAAATGATGGGAAACATTTAGGTCAAAAAGCCTGTCTATAAAAACACAACTTAATATACAGGATAATAATTTAGACATTGCAAAGTCAGTATATCAGCTCTGAAGTTAGAAGAAGACAATTCTCAATGAACAACAAGCTGCTTGAAAAAAATATATACTCTTAGCTAAAATAGAAAAAAAACTACATTCCTCAGGATGTTTATAGTATATTGGCGGTAAGAGGGCATTAAATCCAGCTGGTACTACCTAGTTGGCCAAATCAGATGTTGAGATCACAACCAGTTCACCAAACTGGGGAAAGACAGTTTCCTAATCCATTCCCACAAGTATTGCAACCTAGGCACAGCCTTCTTACTGGGGTTGATGATGTGTTGCGCACTCTGTGTCATGAACCTGCTGTTACAAATTTTAATCCCATTTGTTGTGGTAGTTTAGGAACCAAGTCATTGATTAATTTCTTTTTTTTTGCACGTACTGTAATCCAGCCATAATACATTGGGCAACCACCACATAAACTATTGCTAGAAATATACAGTCATGGCCAAAAGTTTTGAGAATGACACAAATATTATATTTTCACATGATCTGCTGCCCTCTGGTTTTTATGTGTGTGTTTGACAGATGTTTTTATCACAGACAGAAATATATTTGCAAACATATGAGTAACAAAAGCTTATATTGATAGTTAGAATGAGTTAATGCAGCAAGTCAATATTTGCAGTGTTGACTAGTGTTGAGCGATACGATAATGCAAATATCGGCTATCGGCCAATATTAGCTCTATCGGCCTTTCGATAATTTGTTTCGATATTTTCGTCATATCGAATACCGGAATCGGATTTGTCACTGTCACTGTCCGTGTCCGTCGGTCGGGTCTGTCACTGTCAGTGTCCGTCGGTCGGGTCTGTCAGGAGTCAGCGGCACTTACCTGGCAGAAGATCTCCGGCGGTCACGGGCTGGACTGCTTCATGGCCGCCATCCTCTTCTCCCCGGCGGTCACATGCAGTTTCTCGCGATAACTGCAGTGACTGCTGGGTAATCCCGGCCGTAAAGCAGTCAGTCCGATGACGTCACCGCCGGGGAAGCAGGTAATCAGCTGTGCTGCGTCGCGATGACAGGCTCTGCCTGTCATTGCGATGTAGCAGAGCTGGATCGTCGTGGGACTGTCGTTATGGACTGCGTCGGACAGGTGGTATACTGTTGGTTTGTTTTTTTTCTTTTTTTACAGGAGATCGATGGCGTCGCAGGAATGAGAGTACAATAAAAGAAATGAAAAGTGTGTTGTCTCTTTTATTTCATTAAAATACTTTTTTCTTGCTTTGTCTTTTTTTTATACATTTAATAACTTTGGGATTAATAATGGATCGGTGTCTTATTGACACCTCTCCATTATTAACCGGGCTTATTGTCACCGTGCAATCAACGGTGACATTAACCCCTTATTACCCCGCTTGCCACCGCTACAGGGCAAGTGGGAAGAGCCGGGTAAAGTGCCACAATTGGCACATCTTTTGATGCGCCAAATGTGGGGCTGCTGTAGCCTGGTATTATCAGGCTGTTGAGGGCCAAAATCCATGGGCCTTGACAGTCTTTTAATACCAGGCCGCAGCAGTCTGCATTTTACTTGGCTGGTTAACAAAAATAGGGGGACCCCTACGCCGTTTTTTTTTCGAGGGGATCCCCTATTTTTGTTAACCAGCCAAGCTAAGCAGACTGCTGTGGCCTGGTATTATCAGGCTTGCAAGGTCCATGGATATTGGATCCTTACCAGCCTGAAAAAACAGGCCTCAGCGGTCTGCTTCATCTGGCTGGTTAACAAAAATAGGGGGGACCCCACGCCAATTTTTTTCGAGGGGATCCCCTTATTTTTGTTAATCAGCCAAGATATGCAGACTGCTGTGGCCTGGTATTATCAGGCTGGCAAGGTCCATGGATCTTGGCTCCTTAACAGCCTGAAAATCCAGGCCTCAGCGGTCTGCTTCATCTGGCTGGTTAACAAAAATAGGGGGGACCCCACGCCAATTTTTTTCGAGGGGATCCCCTATTTTGTTTAACCAGTTCCCTCTGACATCACTGATTGTGTCCCTGGCTGACCTGAAGTGAAAGTGGAAAGCAATCAATTAAGTTTTCCACTTCCTCTCCTGTCAGCCAGGAGAGGAACTCATTCATTTGGGGGTTTACTGTGAGGCTGCAGTATTAGCTGCGGTCCCTGCAGTAAACATTAACCCTTTCTGAAGGATTACACCGTGGGACCTGACTGTACATCGGATTGGTAAGAATAATTTTGCTTTATTATTTTATTTTTATTACAGGAAATGGTTTTAGCAGGAAAATAAAATATGGTCAAAAACTGTGTGATTATTTCATTAAACTTCTTTTTTATTAAAGTGTGTGTGTTTGATTTTTCTTTCATACAATAGGATTAATAATTGATAGTTGTCTAATTGACAGCTCTCAATTATTAACCTAGCTTAAAGTGACCTTTCAATTGCAAGGTCATTTTAACCCCTTATTAACCCATTCACCACCGCTACAGGGCAATGGGAATAGACGGCAAAGTGCCAGAAAGGGCAAATCTAATTAGAGATTTGCCCTTTCTGGGGTGTCTGGGGCAGATGTTAGTAGCCGGGGGGGGGCCAAAAAAAATGGTCCCTCTCTGGGCTATTATTATCTGCCCCCACTCACTGGCTTTGTCTGTCTGGTTGCGAAAATAGGGCGGGAGCCCACGCATTTTTTTTCAGCAATTTTACACCTCATATATATATATACATGTCATTGAGTTTGTGACACATATATATATAATATATATATATATATTTATAGTTCATACACTTCTACATAGTATAATAGTCGCTAATTCAATTGCCGGCTTTTGTGAAAATGCAGAACCCGACATGAAATGACACTTGGTGTACATAGGGTTAACCATGTCCTTTGCTATCTGATTTGCACAAACAATTAAATCAGTCTATGTGTGCAAAATTTCACACCTGTAGGGGTTAATTAAAGGTGTAAATTCGTAGCAAAAAAGTCCGTTTTTTTTACAACGAATTTACACCTTTAATTAACCCCTACAGGTGTGAAATTTTGCAAACATAGACTGATTTAATTGTTTGTGCAAATCAGATAGCAAAGGACATGAAAAGACATGGTTAACCCTATGTACACCAAGTGTCATTTCATGTCGGGTGCTTCTGTCTTTTCACTGAAGCCGGCTTTACCCGGCAATTGAATCAGAGGATATTTTACTATGTAGAAGTGTATAAACTATACATATATGTGTATATATGTCACAATGACATGTATATATATATGTATTCTATGTGTGTATATTTAGTGTTTACAAGGAAATAAAGGTTTTTTTTAGTTGCGATATTTTGTTCCCATAGACTTACATTGGACTTCCGGTATCGAAATCGGATATCGCCGATATTTAGTGATATCGGCGATACAATTTCGATACGATATTTTTAGATATCGAGCAATATCGCTCAACACTAGTGTTGACCCTTCTTCTTCAGGACCTCTGCAATTCTCCCTGGCATGCTCTCAATCAACTTCTGGACCAAATCCTGACTGATAGCAGTCCATTCTTGCACAATCAATGCTTTCATTTTGTCAGAATTTTTAGGTTTTTGTTTGTCCTCCCGTCTCTTGATGATTGACCACAAGTTCTCAATGGGATTAAGATCTGGGGAGTTTCCAGGCCATGGACCCAAAATCTCTATGTTTTGTTCCCTGAGCCATTTAGTTATCACCTTTGCTTTATGGCAAGGTGCTCCATCATGCTGGAAAAGGCATTGTTGATCGCCAACTGCTCTTGGAGGGTTGGGAGAAGTGGCTCTTGGAGGACATTCTTGTACCATTCTTTATTCATGGCTGTGTTTTTAGGCAAGACTGTGAGAGAGCCGATTCCCTTGGCTGAGAAGCAACCCCACACATGAATGGTTTCAGGATGCTTAACAGTTGGCATGAGACAAGACTGGTGGTAGCGCTCACCTTGTCTTCTCCGAATGAGGCGTTTTCCTGATGTCCCAAACAATCGAAAAGGGGATTCATCAGAGAAAATAACTTTACCCCAGTCCTCAGCAGTCCACTGCCTGTACCTTTTGCAGAATATCAGTCTGTCCATGATGTTTTTTCTGGAGAGAAGTGGCTTCTTTGCTGCCCTCCTTGAGACCAGGCCTTGCTCCAAGAGTCTCTGCCTCACAGTGCGTGTAGATGCACTCACACCTGCCTGCTGGCATTCCTGAGCAAGCTCTGCACTGCTGGTAGCCCGATCCCGCAGCTGAAACACTTTTAAGAGACGGTCCTGGCGCTTGCTGGTCTTGGGTGCCCTGGAGCCTTTTTGGCAACAATGGAACCTCTCTCCTTGAAGTTCTTGATGATGCGATAGATTGTTGACTGAGGTGCAATCTTTCTAGCTGCGATACTCTTCCCTGTTAGGCCATTTTTGTGCATTGCAATGATGACTGCACGTGTTTCTTTAGAGATAACCATGGTTAACAGAAGAGAAACAATGATGCCAAGCACCAGCCTCCTTTTAAAGTGTCCAGTGGTGTCATTCTTACTTAATCATGACAGATTGATCTCCAGCCATGTCCTCATCAACACCCATACCTGTGTTAATGGAGCAATCACTGAAAAGAGGTTAGCTGGTCCTTTTAAGGCAGGGCTGCAACGATGTTGAAATGTGTTTTGGGGGATAAAGTTCATTTTCTAGCCAAATATTGACTTTGCAAGTAATTGCTGTTAAGCTGATCACTCTTTATAACATTCTGGAGTATATGCAAATTGCCATTAGAAAAAGTGAAGCAGTAGACTTTGTAAAAATTAATATTTGTGTCATTCTCAAAACTTTTGGCCATGACTGTATGTAAAAACCTTTTACTTTCTCCTTAATCATTCTAAGGAAGATAACATGCAAGAGAAGAATTCTCAGAGTTTGTAACCCCTTAATAATTATGAATGCTTTATAGTTATTCATCTGATTTTAATTCATAATCTTTTCAAACTTGAAAAATGCAAAGAAAAACTGTGAAAATAGACAAAAAAAAGAGAATAAATTGTTGGCGCCAGCAATTCTTAACTGGTAACTCTCAACTGATGACTTGAATGGATTTAATCAAAACAGCCCCAAGAAGTAACGCTATCCATAAATACAAAGATCCTGATAACAGCCTTGACAAGCTTCAGACGTACAATTGTAGAAATCCTCCACTATAGTTTGGTAAACCTGGGGGATTTTTAAGACTTAATGCATTGATCTGCCCAGCATGGGATAACCTGGCACAAACTAATCTAGTGCTAAAGGCAAACCATACTTAGCATGTATCCTCACTATAGCACAGCCTTTAGCATGCAATGCACTGAATTAACTAAAATACTGGAAAGTAGCTAGAAAATGCTACATGGTACAGTTAAAAAAAACTGAAAACGTAATCCTTTATAATCTGTCATATTGAAAATGCAATAAAATGGGAAAGATTTATTCTGATTTCATGTCAGATATTGAGAAAAACTTACATAAGTGTCTTTTTATGTAGTGCATGTAAACTTCTGGTTTCAACTGTATTTTTCTTTACACTTTCTGTAAAGATGATTCTTATCTATCTGAAATATATTTCTGTGGGGGCAGGCCTAGAATCAACAATTTAGACTGGCAACATCTTTTTTTATTCATTTTTTCTATTTTACTTATTTTATTTATTTAACACGCTATGCCAGGGATATAGTCTTAAAAGACATATTTATGCATTATTTTGATTGCTGATTTCTCCTGTAACTGGGTCTTGTGCATTGCCCCAAGTTACAGTGGAATTTTTAGCTTCTAACCTGCATAAAAAATATGACTGGGTCTACCCAGCAGCTCCTGTTCCATTGTTACACCCAGTGATCACATGACCACATGGTCTGCTGCAGGATGTTAGTGCTTCCTAATCTGTATAGACAGTGCTGACTCAATATTGTGTATTCTGAGATTGAGAAGGTAAACATGATCAAAATCTCATGCTTAGAGTTGAGCGATACTTTCCGATATCCAAAAGTATCGGAATCGGAATGGTATCGCCGATACCCAAAAAATATCGGCGATACCCGATACTGATCCCGGAAATCCAATGTAAGTCTATGGGAACAAAATATCGGAATTAAAAAAACCCCATTCTTGCCTGTTGGTTAATTGTACATGAAGGAAAACAACAAAGAGTAATGTAGAATGTATTGGGGAAGGTTGAGGAGACATTAAAGGCATAGATGTTTAACCCAATCAAATGGAATAGCATAAATATATTTTTTTTTAAAGATGTTCGGATTGACGAAGAAATTGACAATGTTGTTAACGTTTCTATTTTGGCAAATATGTATATTTCACAACTTCCATGCTCTTCACCTTTTTAACTTTTGACACACTTTCTCCTTCATAATCTTCAGCAGCATCATCTTTTTCATCAAATTATTCTTAATCTTCACCTTCTTTATCTTCTTCTTAAACTTCTTGCTATTCATCTTTTTGTTAACATTACTCATATTGTTCTTATTAAACTATTATTCTTCTTCATATTCTACTTCTTCATCTTCTTCCTCTTCATCTTCTTCATCATATTCTTATTTGTGACAGAGTTTCCTGTACTTGTAATCTGTAAAAGTATGAATTTTTCATCCTTCCGTTCTTGCTGTCACAAAAGATTTAAATTACAACAGTATTTGTCCGTGTTCAGTTTAGCCTGCAGCAGCAGGCATTTTCCAGGGGCACCACGAGGAGGAACGGACTCACCCCCATACACTGCTTAGTCTTCTTCTGCTTATAATTTAGAGCATATATTTTGCTCTTCATTTTGGTCTTATACTTCATGTTCTTCTGCTTTTTGATCTTCTGCTTATTGTTCTTAAGTCTCTTGTTCTGTATCTTGTAGTTTGTCTTAACCTTCTTAGTCCTGTTTGGTAATCTTTTATTTCTTCTTTGTGATGGTGTTTAGGCTGGTTGGCTTGATGCTCGTCGTCCTTGTGGTGGTCATCTTCTTCGGGGTGGTCATCAGGGTCGTCGTCTTCATTGTTGGAGATCCAGAGTGATTTCCCAAAAAAACATTGAAAAAATCTTCAATTTGTAAATGTAGCACAAGGTACAAGAGCCAATGCAAGTAACGAGGACCAGCTGACTGTGCTGGAACCCGGAGGGGCAGCAGAAGGAAAAGAGCCAATGGCACAACCGAGGACCAGCTGACGTTACTGGGACACGGTTACTAACCAGGAGGTACCTGTGCTCCAAAGCACTACCAAGGACCAGCAGACGTTGCTGGAACTCGGATACCGAGATGGAGGCACCTAGGCCAAAGGCACTGCGGAGAACCAGCTGACGGTACTGGAACCCGGACGGGTAGCAGAAGGTACCCATGGAAATTTAAGTTGACAGGCCGCGAGCCGGCCGCAGTTACCGAATCCCACAGTACTACAGTGGGTGATTGTCCTATTGTCACAATGGAAACAGCCTTTTTTTGCATATCCCGCAGCACACATAGGAAGCACCTAAACTCCAATCACCATAGAGTCGGCTAACCCGACCGCAACACGACAGGACAACTTATTGGAGGCTAAGTGACGTTTACACTGACAGGAAACAGATGGCGTGCTGTAACCAGTCTGGGCAGGAGTGAGTACCCGTGCCAATGACACTTCCGAGCAACAACTGTCGGTGTTGGAGCCCAGGGATGAGAAGAGAACCGGTTGGAGGCAGCAGGACTTTTTGCCGTTCACACAGCAGGGGAACAGCTGACATTACTGAACCCCAGTAACACAGGAGCAAGTGTTCACTGTGCTAACAGCACTTCCGAGCAACAACTGGCGGTGTTGTAGCCCAGGGATGAGAAGACAACAGGGTGGAGGCAGCAGGACTGTTTGCCGTACACACAGCAGGGGAACAGCTGACATTACTGAACCCCAGTAACACAGGAGCAAGTGTTCACTGTGCTAACAGCACTTCGAGCAACAACTGGCGGTGTTGTAGCCAGGGATGAGAAGACAACAGGGTGGAGGCAGCAGGACTGTTTGCCGTACACACAGCAGGGGAACAGCTGACATTACTGAACCCCAGTAACACAGGAGCAAGTGTTCACTGTGCTAACAGCACTTCCGAGCAACAACTGGCGGTGTTGTAGCCCAGGCATGAGAAGACAACAGGGTGGAGGCAGCAGGACTTGTTTGCCGTACACACAGCAGGGGAACAGCTGACATTACTGAACCCCAGTAACACAGGAGCAAGTGTTCACTGTGCTAACAGCACTTCCGAGCAACAACTGGCGGTGTTGTAGCCCAGGGATGAGAAGACAACAGGGTGGAGGCAGCAGGACTGTTTTGCCGTACACACAGCAGGGGAACAGCTGACATTACTGAACCCCAGTAACACAGGAGCAAGTGTTCACTGTGCTAACAGCACTTCCGAGCAACAACTGGCGGTGTTGTAGCCCAGGCATGAGAAGACAACAGGGTGGAGGCAGCAGGACTTTTTGCCATACACACAGCAGGGGAACAGCTGACATTACTGAACCCATAACACAGGAGCAAGTGTTCACTGTGCTAACAGCACTTCCGAGCAACAACTGGCGGTGTTGTAGCCCAGGATGAGAAGACAACAGGGTGGAGGCAGCAGGACTTTTTGCCGTACACACAGCAGGGGAACAGCTGACATTACTGAACCCCAGTAACACAGGAGCAAGTGTTCACTGTGCTAACAGCACTTCCGAGCAACAACTGGCGGTGTTGAGCCCAGGATGAGAAGACAACAGGGTGGAGGCAGCAGGACTGTTTGCCGTACACACAGCAGGGGAACAGCTGACATTACTGAACCCCATAACACAGGAGCAAGTGTTCACTGTGCTAACAGCACTTCCGAGCAACAACTGGCGGTGTTGTAGCCCAGGCATGAGAAGACAACAGGGTGGAGGCAGCAGGACTTTTTGCCATACACACAGCAGGGGAACAGCTGACATTACTGAACCCCAGTAACACAGGAGCAAGTGTTCACTGTGCTAACAGCACTTCCGAGCAACAACTGGCGTGTTGAGCCCAGGTGAGAGAAGACAACAGGGTGGAGGCAGCAGGACTGTTTGCCGTACACACACAGGGAAACAGCTGACATTATGAACCCAATAACACAGAGCAATGTTCACTGTGCTAACAGCACTTCTAGCAACAACTGGCGGTGTTGTAGCCAGGCATATGAAGACAACAGTGAAGGACAGAGGACTTTTTGCCGTACACACAGCATGGTAACAGCTGACATTACTGAACCCCAGTAACAAGGAGCAAGTTTCACTGTGCTAACAGCACTTCCGAGCAACAACTGGCGTGTTGTATCCAGGATGAGAAGACAACAGTGGAGCACAGGACTGTTTGCCGTACACACAGCAGTGAACAGCTGACATTACTGAACCCAATAACACAGGAGCAAGTGTTCACTGTGCTAACAGCACTTCCGAGCAACAACTGGCGTGTTGTAGCCAGGATGAGAAGACAACAGGGTGAGGCAGCAGGGTTTTGCGTAAACAGCAGGTAACGGCTGAAAATTACTGAACCACCAGTAACACAGGAGCAAGTGTTCACTGTGCTAACAGCACTTTCCGAGCAACAACTTGGCGGTGTTGTAGCCCAGGGATGAGAGACAACAGGGTGGAGGCAGACAGGACTGTTTGCCGTACACACAGCAGGGGAACAGCTGACATTACTGAACCCCAGTAACACAGGGCAAGTGTTCACTGTGCTAACAGCACTTCCGAGCAACAACTGGCGGTGTTGTAGCCAGGGATGAGAAGACAACAGGGTGGAGGCAGCAGGACTTTTTGCCGTACACACAGCAGGGGAACAGCTGACATTACTGAACTCCAGTAACACAGGAGCATGTTCACTGTGCCAACAGCACTTCCGAGCAACAACTGGCGGTGTTGGAGCCCAGGGATGAGAAGACAACAGGGTGGAGGCAGCAGGACTGTTTGCCGTACACACAGCAGGGGAACAGCTGACATTACTGAACCCCAGTAACACAGGAGCAAGTGTTCACTGTGCTAACAGCACTTCCGAGCAACAACTGGCGGTGTTGTAGCCCAGGCATGAGAAGACAACAGGGTGGAGGCAGCAGGACTTTTTGCCGTACACACAGCAGGGGAACAGCTGACATTACTGAACCCCAGTAACACAGGAGCAAGTGTTCACTGTGCTAACAGCACTTCCGAGCAACAACTGGCGGTGTTGTAGCCCAGGCATGAGAAGACAACAGGGTGGAGGCAGCAGGACTTTTTGCCGTACACACAGCAGGGAACAGCTGACATTACTGAACCCCAGTAACACAGGAGCAAGTGTTCACTGTGCTAACAGCACTTCCGAGCAACAACTGGCAGTGTTGGAGCCCAGGGTCAAGGAGGATGTTTAAATACTAGATCAAGTATTTTCCTTGTTACGTGTCAATTAAAAATGTCTATACTCCAAACAAGAGAAATATAACCTTTCGTACCATAAGATGATGATTTTACTTAAAAAAATATATGTAAATTAATAATTTACAAACATAAACGCATACATTAACATGTTGAAAAGCAATGCAAACCACAATTAAATAGGTTAAATAATCTGCTATACAGTTTAAAATAAAAGCATACAAGTACATATCAGAATCCATTAATCATGGCTAAGTAACAGTATGTACACCATTTCTATTGTGTAGACAATGAATGGCTGACTTAAAAACATAATCAGCATTACAAGTTATCTTTGACATTCATAAAAGTTTACATTTTGTGAATAATATCACTAAAAAGTTTTTAAAAATATCTAAAATTTCCATCATGTAATACTGATAATATGTGCCAATCATTTATATTAACAAACAAAAACTTTAAAAAGTGCATAGTGCATAGTCAAAACAGCTATTTATGCCTGACTGTGGACTTGCAAGCATGACAACGGATAGATAAGGTATATATAGATGAGACTGCATAGCCACAGCTGTTGAATAGCGATGTAATACTGTACCTCAATAAAGTGTGCGTTACTACTACATCCTTTTTTTATATAGCTTTATAAAAGGTTACGTGCATGTATGGTTGCGCCTTTGTTTGGATGCACAGACTGGCTTCCTGCTGTGACGCGTTGGGTATTGGAGCGTCTGTGCGTCTTATGACGCAGACTAACATTCACGGTGCGCATCGTTCATCATCGCAAGCGTACCGACAACACAAAGGCGTTGTCATGACTGCTTTACTCAGTAAACATGCACCTATGATGAAACATACACGCATGTGCCCTATTACATAACAAGCTACAAGAAAAACGAGTGTGAGGTGTGACACAGCTGTTTTGTTAAGGTACAGTATTATATCGACATTGTACAGGTGTCGCTATTCAGTCTGATAAATAGATATCATTCACCTATTCTATCAGTTGTCGTTCTTTCAGCACCACTTACAGGTATATATTTTGCTATTGTGACTATGCACTATTGACTTTAACAAGGTAATGCATGATTTTTGTTAGCGATTATCATGTTTACATGAAGGACCTTTATGATATGGGCTGTTAACTTTCTAATTAAATATGTATTTTTTAAAATGACACAAATATAAGTAATGTTGAAGAGGACTATTCCTACATGCATTGTTTGCACAATATTACAGGTGTACATCACGTCCCTTAATCAACATTGGATTATTATATTAACTTGTATGCTTTTATTTAAAAGCCAAGAACACTGAAGTCTAACCTTCGCACGGCAGCTGTTGTCAAAGTTCAACCCACATTATGCACTTCCAACATTGCAGCATTTGAGTCATGATGTGAGTTGGATTTGTCTAAGCTATGGAGTGACAAGGTTGACCATCAGTATCCTATTGCATAAGTAGGCTTTTGTGTTAGCATTTGTTTTCGACATGTGCATATCTGAGATAATATGTCACAATTATTTTGTTACAGATTTGTGACAAAGACTAATCATTTTATGGTTTTAAAGCTGACGTTTCAAATGTTTACAGCTTAGAAATCAGGGTGTAGCCTCATATCTATGTGTAGCACTAGACACTTTGACATGTCATGCTTTTTTCACCATGTGTAGGTAGCTAGCAGTAATTTTTGCCAGACACACAGCAAGGGAACAGCAGGCGTTACTGAACCCCACAAACACATCAGCGATTGTTTTCATCTGTGCATCTAACACTTCTGAGCAGCAACTGGCAGTGTTGAAGCCCAGGGTCAAGGAGGGTGTAGGCAGAGGCCTTGTATGAGATGTTTGAAGTTGAAGTTGTAGTGAGCAGCAGTAATTTTTGCCAGACACACAGCAGGGGAACAGCAGGCATTACTGAACCCCACAAACACATCAGCGATTGTTTTCATCTGTGCATCTAACACTTCTGAGCAGCAACTGGCGGTGTTGAAGCCCAGGGTCAAGGAGGGTGTAGGCATAAAATATTGAGTTATTGCCTTGTTACGTGGCCATTGCAATTGTATGTACTTCAAACAAGAATAAATGAAGTTTTACTAGTACAATAAAATGATGAATTTCAAGTCCAAGAATAGAAAAATATTTAGACTTGAGAGTCCTCAGTGGTTGATACCGTTTAATGGCTAACTGAAAAGATGGTAACAAATTCCAAGCTTTCGAGACTACTCAGGTCTCTTCATCAGGCTAAGACTAAAACAAAAAATGAAGAATCACATATTTCTACACACAACAGGACACAGGAATAGGTAAGACAAGTGAGGGAGGGACAAGTGAGGGGAGACCGGCCAAAAAATGAGAACAAGGATGAATTATCAGCGCCACACAATAAGAGAAAAAATAATGGATTTACCTGTGGCAAAACACTTTTGTATGCCCGGTCATAGCATGATGGATATGGAATTACTGGTATTAAAATATAACTTCAAATATGAGAAAGATACAAAGGTTTCAGAATATAAGCTCATCATGACCTTTGACACTCTTAGTGATGGAATGAATAGATCACACGGATTTATGTCATTCTATATCAATTAAGGAATCTGCGTCTCTGCCCTTCCAGGGGCATGAAAACAGAAAACCAGACCCCAATCAGAGGGCAATAAAACTTTCTATCCTTATCTAGGAACTGTTCCAATATTTATGTTCATCCCTCTGTCATAATGACAGTTCTGCTACACGTGATTTACTTGTCTTACCTATTGCACTATTCCTGTGTCCTGTTGTGTATATAAATATGTGATGCTTCATTTTTTGTTTTAGTCTTTGCCTGATGAAGAGACGTGAGTAGCCTCGAAAGCTTGCAATTTGTTACCATCTTTTCAGTTATCCATTAAAAGGTATCAACCACTGCGGACTCTCAAGTCTAAATATTTGTCTATCTACTGGCTAACACGGTACGAAGATACACATGTTTCCTAACTTCAAGAATAAAAATAAAGACCCTGCAAATATAAACGCATATATGCACATGCCAACAAGAAATGGAACAACACACCACCCAAAAAATTGGTTACAAAATATAGTGTTGTAAATTTAAGAATAAAAGTCCATTTTTGTATTTATGAATAATGCTTAAGGAACGCTGTTAAACCATAACATAGTGAAGACAATGGATTTTGTAATAGTCACTCATCATCATCATTGCAATTTATATGTGACCGTCACAGACATTTCAATTATTTAAGTTAATAAAATCGTTACTTTGTACAGCATGTATGACATGTCCAGCATGGACTCATCAATGTGATGACGCAATAATGTATGATAAAAAATAACCATTTAAAAAAACATTATGCATTGTCACAATGTAAGTGTGTGCCTGCAAGTGTAGGTGAAACAAAGGCTACGGATAGCAAAGGTATATTCTATGTCTGTATCAGAAAGTGGACAGCCTCTGATGGGTAATGGCGATGTTATACTGTACGTCAATAAAGTCTGCGGCTGCAATCATGCATTTTTTGCTTGTACAGTGTTGAAGAGGGTAAAAGCATGTCTGGTTGCGCAAGGCTTTATCCGTCAACACTACCTTCCTACTGTCACGCGTAGGGTAGGGTAGCGTGTGTCAATTAGATGACTCTATAAAATGTGACGTTACGCAGCGTTATTGTGCCCTAGGGACGCCAAAAATACGACAGCAGTAATCATTTACTGTCTAATACTCCACCTATGACCAACAAAAAAAGCACGTTCCCTCTTTAACAATCTACAAGACTAACAAGCATAATGGCTGACGCTGACTTTATTGAGGTACAGTATTACATCGACATTGTCCATGAGTAACTATGCACTGTGATACCTATATACCATTATTAATTTATATCTGTTGTGCTTGTTTCAACAGCACTTGCAGGTATAACTACCTATTGTCAGTATGCATTATGCACTTTCTAGATGTAATAATTTATTATTGCACATTATTACCAGGTTTAGATGCTGGCCATTTCATATATGGTGTGTGAAGTTACAGTTGGCATCAGTATGTGTATTTTATAATGTCTGTCATAAATAAAACTCGTGATGATGATGATGAGGATTTTATGATTCGTACATCCATTGACTGCATTATCTTACAGGTACAGATAAAGTTCCTTAAAAAGCATTAATTGATAAGTATGAAATGTACTTTTATGCATTAATTTCAAAAAGTGAACACTATGTTTTAGTTTTTGTTACCATTTCTAATAGACATGTGCAGATATGCGCTGTGATGACAAATTATTATTTGTCCATATTTGTTATAAAAATTTATCATTCTAGGCCTGGAAAACTTCACAATTTCCTGTTTTAAGCATAACAATCAGGGTGACGGCTCTTCCCTATTTGGAGCATGTTCCACATGGGTTTTTCGGTGCATGTGTAGGGAACAGGAGACTTCTTGCCGGCCACACAGCAGGGGAACAGCTGGCGTTACTGAACCCCACTAACACTATAGCTTGTGTATTGGTCTGTGGACATGACACTTCTGAGCAGCAACTGGCAGTGTTGTAGCCCAGGGAGTAGAGTTCAGGTGGTAGAAAGATGAACATAACAGGAGACATGGATAACGTTGCGAACCAGTTATTTAATCTGAAAACGGACAGACAAATTCTGGCGAGATCCATGCCGTGTTCATTTTCAGAAAAGTAAGCCGGTCTACATTATCGGAGGATAGTCGCATGCGACGGTCTGTTAGTACACCACCTGCAGCACTAAAGACGCGCTCCGATAATACACTGGCAGCAGGGCAAGCCAGCACCTCCAATGCATACTGGCTAAGCTCTGGCCATGTATCCAGCTTAGAGACCCAAAACTTGAATGGGGAAGAGCCATCTGGGAGTACACTGAGAGGGAAAGACATGTAGTCTGTCACCATCTTACGGAAACGTTGCCTCCTGCTGACTGGAGCCGTCTCGGATGGTGTAGACATTTGTGGCGCTGCCACAAAACTTCGCCACATTTGGAACATACTGGTCTTGCCCTGTGCAGAGGCGCTGCTTGTGCTCCCTCTTGTTGCAGAGCTGTCTCCACTGCCTCGACGCACAGAGCTGCTTTGTAAAGCAGTAGCAGCAGCAGTGCTCTGGGCTGGAATGGAGAACATTATGGATTGCACCAGTGTGTCTTGGTACTCCCGCATTTTACGCTCCCGGTTCAACGGTGTGATGAGGCTTTGTAAGTTGTCCCGGTAGCGAGGGTCTAGGAGGGTGTACACCCAATAATCAGACGTGGTGAGAATGTGAGCGATGCGGCGGTCGTTTCTCAGGCACTGCAGCATGAAATCAACCATGTGCTGCAGACTCCCAACTGGCCAAGAAACGCTGTCCCCTGCAAGAGGCGTCATCTCTGCCTGCTCTGCATCACCCCACCCTCGCTCTACATACTGACTAGAGCGTTGTGTACCTCCCTCTGGAGCGATGTCTTCCTCCTCCATTGACTCCTCCTCATCCTCCTCACAAAGTGAGCCCTGCCCAGCCCTTTGTGAGGAACCACGTTGCGCTGACTGTCCAGAAGGTGATGGAATTCATGACTCCTCATCCTCCACCTCTTCCAAAACCTCATCCCTTAGTGCTTGCAGTGTTTTTTGAAGCAGGCAGATAAGGGGGACAGTCAGGCTGACTAGTGCATCATCTGCACTCGCCATCCGTGTTGACTCATCAAACGCACGCAAAACGTGGCAGATGTCCTTCATAGAGTCCCACTCAGTAGTGGTGAAGTGTGAACGGCGCAAATTGCGAGTTGATTGCGCCTGATGCAGCTGATACTCCATTACTGCTGGCTGCTGCTCACACAACCGCTCCAACATATGTAACGTGGAATTCCACCTGCTGGGTACGTCACAAATGATGCGATGTTCAGGAAGGCGAAATCTGTGTTGCAGAGCTGCAATGCGCGATCTGGCCATGCTGGAACGTCGCAAGTGAGCGCACTCTAGGCGGACCTTGAGCAGCAGTGCATCAAGATCCGGATAGTCCCTCAAAAAACTCTGCACGACCAAGTTGAGCACATGTGCCAGACATGGTATGTGAGTGAGGTTGCCAAGGCCCAGAGCTGCCACCAGATTTCGGCCATTGTCACACACTACCAAGCCTGGCTGGAGATTCGCTGGCAAAAACCACACGTCGCTCTCCTGCTTGATGGCATTCCAGAGATCCTGTGCTGTGTGGCTTCGATTCCCCATGGGAATTAATTTCAGGATGGCCTGTTGACGTTTGGCCACGGCTGTGCTCATATCGGTCGCAACAGGTAAGCGTTCACGGGTCCATGTGGAGGTAGACCGTGACGGCTCCTGCAGCGATGATTCTGAGGAACTGGAGTAGGAGGAGGAGTCAATGTGGACAGACTGGATTCCTGCAATCCTTGGAGTTGGCAGAACACGTACAGCGCCACTCGCAAGATCTGTACCCGGCTCCACAACATTGACCCAATGAGCAGTGAGGGAAAGGTATCGTCCCTGGCCATGGGTACTGGTCCACACATCGGTGGTCAGGTGGACCTTGCTACTGACGGCGTTTAGTAGCGCATGTTTTAATTTTTCCCTCAACATGCTTTTGCAGACCAGGGACGGCTTGCCTGCTGAAATAAAATCGGCTGGGCACATTGTATTGTGGGACTGCCAATGCCATTAAGTTACGGAAACTGTCAGTCTCCACCAGCCTGAATGACAGCATTTCAAGGGACAGGAGTTTTGCAATGCCAGCATTCAGAGCCTGTGCTCGTGGATGGTTTGCCGAGTATGGCCGTCTTTTATCCCATGCCTGTGCTACCGATGGCTGTTTTGTGGCCTGGGAGTGTGAGGATGACAGGGAACTTGCAGCTGTGGGTGGAATAACACTGGGTCTCTGGACAACAGTGACAGAGGTTCTTCCATGGTGATCCTGTGAGGAAGCCGAACCAGCTGTGTGTGAGCTGGAGGAAGAGGCTCCAACACGAGCTGAAGATGTAGGTGCTGCTGTAGGTTGGCCTACATCTCCAGTGTGTCTTTGTAACTGAACCACGTGCTTTGACCGCACATGTTTCCACATATTTGTGGTATTAAGGTTACTGACACTTTTACCTCTTTTTACTTTTTGATTACACAGCTTGCATTTGACATAGCAAATATCATCTGCAAGTGTGTCAAAAAAGGACCATGCAGTGCAAGTCCTGGGAGCGCCCGTTTTGGCTGTTGGAAGAGAACTGCTACGAACGGGTGCCAAACTGGAGGCTGCAGGCAACCGAGTCTGCAGCCTACCTCTCCCTACTGTTTGGACTGTTGGGGCAATCTCTTCCTCGGAGCTGCTACCACCACCTTCCTGTTCCTCACGCCATGTTGGGTCTTGGACCTCATCATCTCCACTACCCTCTTCCAACACCTGCTGCTGTTGGGTGGTCTGGCCAGCACCATGCTCAACAGAAACTGGCACCTGAGTCTCATCATCATCAGATGCGTTCTGCGGTGTGCTGACCATCGGCACTGGCTCACCCGCCTCTTCACATTCAGAGAGACACAGCTGTTGTGCATCACTGCATACTGCCTCTTCTTCACATTCCAGAATGCTGCTTGGCTGGGCCCCTGTTTGCAAGCCAACAGATTCTGAGAACAGAAGCAGAGACTCAGCTGGCTCCTTTACAGAGCTCTCTGAATGCCTGGGCAATTTGGCAGGCGGTGAAGAGACAGATGGTTGTTCAACAGTGCTGTGGTCCTGAGAGGAGGTGGAAGCAATTGAAGTCGATGCATTGGCTGCCATCCAACCAACAACGGCTTCAATTTGTTCTTCCCGCAGCAGGGGGGTACGCTGAGCTCCTACAAAAGTGCGCATAAAGGAACGCTCACGGGGAAAACTGGTGGATGCTGTGTCACTGGGTGCGGCAGCAGCCACAGAATCCCCACGTCCTCTCCCTGCTGAAACTCCACGGCCACGACCACGTGCCTTACTCCCTGCCTTCTTCATCTTGGTAGATTGATAAAGAAAGTCAGAAAAGTTATAAGGCCTAAGTGTGGTTATTCCTCAGAGACTGCAGTGAACACTGCAGACAACTGTTCAGTAGCTGTGAAAGGCCCCTTTGTGTACTTCTATAGTGTTTGCAACCAATGTATTGTGAAACCTATATATAGATAGCACCACTAAGCAAATTATATTGTATAGTACCAGGGTGCCAAGAAGTGTAAGGCTTCAATGCACAATGAGATATATTAACTCAAACGAAGAAATTATGCACACAACGAGTATATAAAAAATAAGAAAAATATTTTATTAAACATAGTATAAAAAATGAATAAAAGGGAAAATAACAGTGAACCCACAGATTGGAGTGGAACCACTAGGAGAGCTCAGGGAAAATTACAATGCATATATAATAACAATATGTTTGATGCACATAGTGACGATCATAGTATAGCTGTCATAGCTCCATAATAGGGGACTATGTATATAATCACAAACTCCTCAGGGATAGACAGCTAAGACCGATGGCTATGATAATAGCTTACAAGTCATATTAAAGTATATAAGCATAAGTAGGTGATCGAACACATACCTGAGACCCAGTGGTGCCACTCTCCCCAACGCGCGTTTCGGCGCTCTGCCTTCTTCCGGGGGAGTGGCATCATGAGTAACCAAATGGTATTTATGTGTCAAAAGACCAATCAGCACACTTGAATCAGAATCGTAAACATCCTGCTGCAATTACATGGCGCATGATACACTGAGCGAGCCGGATGTGGTCATCGCCCGAAGCGTCATCAGCCCCGCCCACCCGCGTCACGAAGCCCCGCCCACACAGGATCATGTGATCGGAGCGTCAGACGCAGAGCAGAACAGGACCGAGGAAAGACGCGATGGGCGATGAACAACACCCGGACCCCCAGTGCGCATGCGCACCAGCAGGCACTGATTCACACATAACCATTTACTGGATCGCGTAAGTATATTTAAGCAAAAACCATGTATTAAAAATAAGGATCAACAAAACCATTATAAACACCGAACAAAGTGAACAAACAATGAAATAATCAATAAAGCATAAATATAGTATCAGAAACCCAATTGTATAAATAATTAGTATTATATAAAAAGAGTCTTACAGTGCATAGGTGCCAAACACAGCTATTACAATATAATGTGCATATATATACTAAACACAATAAGTAAATAGTGATAAGACAATAATAAATAAATTATTGTATGTGATAACATAAGGTGAATATTGAAGCTGTATAAAAATATATAATAAAGATATACACAAAAAAGTAATAAAGACAAATAATGCAAAAAGAATAATATCGAAACATGGAAGATGGAAGACATAACACAGATGATTCTTGAAGAACTTGATGGTCCAGACACATACGCCAAAATGGTGACAAGACTTCTCATGGAATAAACATCAAAAGATAGTATAACTCAGAATCTAAAATACATAAAAAACAAATGTCAACAACACAAAAACATAAAAAGATGCCTAAAAAATGGAGATGTAGGTGATCATAGGAATGGCGCAAAACTTAGGGATTCATTGAGACCATTAGGGTGGAGAGAACGAAGTTTCCATATCCAAAAGGCCTCTTTCTGGGCCAGTAATTTGCCAAGTTTGCCACCCCGTAGATTAGGAACCACTCGGTCAATCCCTCTAAATTTCAACACCGATGGATCACAGCCGTGATGTTTCTTGAAATGTCGAGGAATTGTCTTTAAAATGTCCAAATTATCCTCGTTCACTGCTGCTACTATATCACGGATGTGTTCCCGTATGCGGACTTTAAAAGCCCGTGTCGTTAATCCCACATAGATCTTGTTACAGGGACATGAGGCGTGGTATACCACAAATGTTGTTGAACAAGAGATGGTCTGAGTTATGGCAAATGTCCTACCGTCGGATGAAAAAAATTCCTTCGTCTGCAGGACATTAGGACATGCCACACAACCATCACATGGTTTACAGCCCCACTGTGGTTTAGGCCTAACATTAGTGGCAAATATAGATGGTTGAGGTTGTGGGACAAAATAACTTTTAACCAAATGGTCTCTCAGATTTCGCGATCTTCTCGCAGTCATGCTCGGTCTATCTGTCAGATATTGTTTCAAAATGGGGTCCGCTAATAGTATAGGCCAATATTTGGCTAGAATCTCCCGCATATTATCCCATTGTACATTGTATTGTGAAACCAATCTCACTTGCGAGCTATCTTTCACCCTTGGAGAGGAGTACAATAAGTCGTTCCTTCTCGTATTTCTCGCCCTGTTGTAGGCCCTCTTGATACATCTTTTGCTATAGCCTCTATTCATAAAACGTTCAGAGAGGTCCTTAGCTTGAACCTCAAAATCAACATTTGACGAACAAATCCTTCTGATCCGTAAGAATTGGCCAGTAGGCACAGAGTTTATCACATTGGGTGGATGTGAGGACTTGGCATGCAACACAGCATTGACTGAAGTATCCTTGCGGAAAACATCAGTCAAAAGAGCCCCATCCGAGCCTCTCCTCACAGTGACATCAAGAAAATCAATTTTAAAAAGCTATTATCATAGCCATCGGTCTTAGCTGTCTATCCCTGAGGAGTTTGTGATTTATATACATAGTCCCCTATTATGGAGCTATGACAGCTATACTATGATCGTCACTATGTGCATCAAACATATTGTTATTATATATGCATTGTAATTTTCCCTGAGCTCTCCTAGTGGTTCCACTCCAATCTGTGGGTTCACTGTTATTTTCCCTTTTATTCATTTTTTATACTATGTTTAATAAAATATTTTTCTTATTTTTTTATATACTCGTTGTGTGCATAATTTCTTCGTTTGAGTTAATATATCTCATTGTGCATTGAAGCCTTACACTTCTTGGCACCCTGGTACTATACAATATAATTTGCTTAGTGGTGCTATCTATATATAGGTTTCACATATTGTTTCTGTGTATTTTTCACAGGTGTTCATAGGCTACTATGGATTACAAAGCGAGGGATGTAGCCTGGCAAACACAAGTTGCTCAGGTGTTTGACGGTGGTCCCACTAATGCAGGTGTGGGTGATCATAGTGATTATGTGGCGCTCCAAAATCATATTAAAAGGGCTCTTCATAAACGGACTAAAATGTGGTGGAATAGGGCCTTTCTAGACAACTATATCAAGAAAAAATTGATTCCACGTGGCTTACGGATCCAGGTATTTCCATCCTTCCCGGTTTCTGATGAAACCTTTATGTCTAAATGGGAGGACATCTGTACTAGAGCCTCATTCCAATTTATGGAACTATTAATAGAATTGAATAAAAAATCAGTTAATACATTGGAAAATGAGATTGACGAACTTTTTGTTAAATTTAAAAAGAATGCTTCTCCTGAGATTATTACAGCATTTAACAATACGCTGGAGAAAAATTCCACTGAGTGGGAATCTCAAATTAAAAACACACAAGCCAAAAAATTGCTTAGAGACAGTACCGACTTTCAGCGTAACTTTGTATACAGATGGAGACGTCCCAAGATTCCTAATGGGGCCCAAAGGTCACCTTCAGTGTCCTCACTATCATCTACTGGTGAAATGTCTGATACATCGCAGCACTCAATGAGAACACGTTTTGGTAATAGTAACAAAAGAAAGTGGGAAAGGAAAGCCCCTTATAAGAAACATGGTCCGCCTTATAAAGGCGATACACCAAAGGTAATCAATTTATCAGAACATACGTTTAATTCTGATGAAATATCACTCTTGTCTAAAGGTCTGACTTTCTCCCCTTTCTCGCGGTTTGATTCTTTTGTGGCCCTCAAGGATCTACATATATTTGCTAGATCCCTCATCTTTAAGAAATGGCACCATAATGAGGAAACACAACGCGCTTTTCCATTACCTGTTGAACAGGCGGCTCTACATGATTTAGAAGAATTGGCCCATGAACATACCAATTCTACTTTGGGTAGGTTACCAACCTCTTTGCGTCCAAGGTCTAGCAAGTTCCCACCCTTGTCTTTATGCCCAAATGTGGAAATTTTTGTCAAATTAGTTTCCCATGAGTTTGACCAGATTCCATCCTGGTCACAATGTGGAAACTTGACCCGGGCTGAAAATATGGGTCTTAAAAGACTCAAACAACTTAAGGATATTGTATTGAAACCAGCTGACAAGGGTGGGAACATTGTGATATGGCCATCTAAAATGTATGTGACAGAGGCTATGCGTTTATTGAGGGATCCTCTATGCTATAAGAAACTTACATTTAATCCTTTGATTTCTTACAAAGCAGAGTTATCTAGGATTCTACAAAGGGCAGTTGATGCGGAAATTATACCTTCCCAAATACGGGATACCTTGTTGGTTAAAGAGCCTTGTGTTCCTACCTTGTATCTCCTACCGAAGGTGCACAAGAGCACAACAAACCCGCCAGGTAGGCCAATAATCTCTGGTTTGGGTGGATTAACGGAGGGCATTGGCAAATATATTGATGTTTTCCTTAAGCCCCTGGTGGAGACTATTCCATCCTTTTTGAAGGATACATCTGATTTTCTCAAAAAAATTGATGCGATTCACATTGATGAGGACATGATGTTGGTCACATGCGATGTGGAATCGCTCTATACAAATATTCGCCACCAGGATGGCCTGAAAGCGGTATCCTACTTTTTGTCCATGACGAGCTTCTCCTCAGGTGACATTGAGTTCTTGCTTCAATTGTTACAGTTTTTGTTAACTCATAATTTTTTTCTGTTTAATGGGTCCTTCTACCTACAGCTCCAGGGTACAGCGATGGGCGCGGCTTGTGCGCCTTCGTATGCTAACCTGTTCCTGGGGCTGTGGGAGAGGGACCTGTTTACAACAGATCGGAATTCATCAATGGAGCGGGTTGTTTTATGGACCCGCTACATTGATGATATTTTCCTAATCTGGCGTGGTACCCCAAATGAGTTGGAAACATTTTTTCTTGATTTGAACAGTAATGATTTAAATATTCATTTAACTTATAAATATGATTTTTTCAAAATTGATTTTCTTGATGTCACTGTGAGGAGAGGCTCGGATGGGGCTCTTTTGACTGATGTTTTCCGCAAGGATACTTCAGTCAATGCTGTGTTGCATGCCAAGTCCTCACATCCACCCCATGTGATAAACTCTGTGCCTACTGGCCAATTCTTACGGATCAGAAGGGTTTGTTCGTCAAATGTTGATTTTGAGGTTCAAGCTAAGGACCTCTCTGAACGTTTTATGAATAGAGGCTATAGCAAAAGATGTATCAAGAGGGCCTACAACAGGGCGAGAAATACGAGAAGGAACGACTTATTGTACTCCTCTCCAAGGGTGAAAGATAGCTCGCAAGTGAGATTGGTTTCACAATACAATGTACAATGGGATAATATGCGGGAGATTCTAGCCAAATATTGGCCTATACTATTAGCGGACCCCATTTTGAAACAATATCTGACAGATAGACCGAGCATGACTGCGAGAAGATCGCGAAATCTGAGAGACCATTTGGTTAAAAGTTATTTTGTCCCACAACCTCAACCATCTATATTTGCCACTAATGTTAGGCCTAAACCACAGTGGGGCTGTAAACCATGTGATGGTTGTGTGGCATGTCCTAATGTCCTGCAGACGAAGGAATTTTTTTCATCCGACGGTAGGACATTTGCCATAACTCAGACCATCTCTTGTTCAACAACATTTGTGGTATACCACGCCTCATGTCCCTGTAACAAGATCTATGTGGGATTAACGACACGGGCTTTTAAAGTCCGCATACGGGAACACATCCGTGATATAGTAGCAGCAGTGAACGAGGATAATTTGGACATTTTAAAGACAATTCCTCGACATTTCAAGAAACATCACGGCTGTGATCCATCGGTGTTGAAATTTAGAGGGATTGACCGAGTGGTTCCTAATCTACGGGGTGGCAAACTTGGCAAATTACTGGCCCAGAAAGAGGCCTTTTGGATATGGAAACTTCGTTCTCTCCACCCTAATGGTCTCAATGAATCCCTAAGTTTTGCGCCATTCCTATGATCACCTACATCTCCATTTTTTAGGCATCTTTTTATGTTTTTGTGTTGTTGACATTTGTTTTTTATGTATTTTAGATTCTGAGTTATACTATCTTTTGATGTTTATTCCATGAGAAGTCTTGTCACCATTTTGGCGTATGTGTCTGGACCATCAAGTTCTTCAAGAATCATCTGTGTTATGTCTTCCATCTTCCATGTTTCGATATTATTCTTTTTGCATTATTTGTCTTTATTACTTTTTTGTGTATATCTTTATTATATATTTTTTATACAGCTTCAATATTCACCTTATGTTATCACATACAATAATTTATTTATTATTGTCTTATCACTATTTACTTATTGTGTTTAGTATATATATGCACATTATATTGTAATAGCTGTGTTTGGCACCTATGCACTGTAAGACTCTTTTTATATATATACTAATTATTTATACAATTGGGTTTCTGATACTATATTTATGCTTTATTGATTATTTCATTGTTTGTTCACTTTGTTCGGTGTTTATAATGGTTTTGTTGATCCTTATTTTTAATACATGGTTTTTGCTTAAATATACTTACGCGATCCAGTAAATGGTTATGTGTGAATCAGTGCCTGCTGGTGCGCATGCGCACTGGGGGTCCGGGTGTTGTTCATCGCCCATCGCGTCTTTCCTCGGTCCTGTTCTGCTCTGCGTCTGACGCTCCGATCACATGATCCTGTGTGGGCGGGGCTTCGTGACGCGGGTGGGCGGGGCTGATGACGCTTCGGGCGATGACCACATCCGGCTCGCTCAGTGTATCATGCGCCATGTAATTGCAGCAGGATGTTTACGATTCTGATTCAAGTGTGCTGATTGGTCTTTTGACACATAAATACCATTTGGTTACTCATGATGCCACTCCCCCGGAAGAAGGCAGAGCGCCGAAACGCGCGTTGGGGAGAGTGGCACCACTGGGTCTCAGGTATGTGTTCGATCACCTACTTATGCTTATATACTTTAATATGACTTGTAAGCTATTATCATAGCCATCGGTCTTAGCTGTCTATCCCTGAGGAGTTTGTGATTATATACATAGTCCCCTATTATGGAGCTATGACAGCTATACTATGATCGTCACTATGTGCATCAAACATATTGTTATTATATATGCATTGTAATTTTCCCTGAGCTCTCCTAGTGGTTCCACTCCAATCTGTGGGTTCACTGTTATTTTCCCTTTTATTCATTTTTTATACTATGTTTAATAAAATATTTTTCTTATTTTTTATATACTCGTTGTGTGCATAATTTCTTCGTTTGAGTTAACCAATGTATTGTATACGGATGGAAGCGCGTCACACTAATAGATTAGATTTTTTTCAAATATAATGGAGCAGCACCAATTTGAGAAAAATGTGAAGGATGAGGCAGTGACACACGCTCAGCAGACTACAACCAGCAGTGGTTGAAGAACTAACTGGAGCGTAATCGGCACTCAAAAATGAAAAGCTCACAGACTACAGTGAACACTGCACACAACAGTTCACTATCTGTGAAAGGCCCTTTGTGTACTTCTATAGTGTTTGCAACCAATGTATTGTATACGGATGGAAGCGCGTCACACTAATAGATTAGATTTTTTTCAAATATAATGGAGCAGCACCAATTTGAGAAAAATGTGAAGGATGAGGCAGTGACACACGCTCAGCAGACTACAACCAGCAGTGGTTGAAGAACTAACTGGAGCGTAATCGGCACTCAAAAAATGAAAAGCTCACAGACTACAGTGAACACTGCACACAACTGTTCACTATCTGTGAAAGGCTCCTTTCTGTACTTCTATAGTGTTTGCAACCAATGTATTGTATACGAATGGAAGCGCGTCACACTAATAGATTAGATTTTTTTCAAATATAATGGAGCAGCACCAATTTGAGAAAAATGTTAAGGATGAGGCAGTGACACACGCTCAGCAGACTACAACCAGCAGTGGTTGAAGAACTAACTGGAGCGTAATCTGCACTCAAAAAATGAAAAGCTCACAGACTACAGTGAACACTGCACACAACTGTTCACTATCTGTGAAAGGCTCCTTTCTGTACTTCTATAGTGTTTGCAACCAATGTATTGTATACGGATGGAAGCGCGTCACACTAATAGATTAGAGTTTTTTCAAATATAATGGAGCAGCACCAATTTGAGAAAAATGTGAAGGATGAGGCAGTGACACACGCTCAGCAGACTACAACCAGCAGTGGTTGAAGAACTAACTGGAGCGTAATCTGCACTCAAAAAATGAAAAGCTCTCAGACTACAGTGAACACTGCACACAACTGTTCACTATCTGTGAAAGGCTCCTTTCTGTATTTCTATAGTGTTTGCAACCAATGTATTGTATACGGATGGAAGCGCGTCACACTAATAGATCACTGTTAATTTCTATTGAATGGAGCTGCACCAATTCCACAAAATAAAATAAAAAAAAGAGTCAGTGAGTGACACGTGCAGATGCCTACAAACAGCGGTGGATGCAGAGCAAACTGCAGCGTCACCTGCACTCTCACACACACACCTTGCACAGAGCTGTTAAAACAACACTGCAAGGCAAAAGGAAGCTTTACACAGCGGTTGGTAAACTAGCCTGCCTAAAGCACAGTACACAAAATCGCAATCTCTAACTGTCCCTCAGAGTCAGCAGAGCAGCATTCTGTCCCTAACTGAGTTCACAGCACAGTGACGCTAAAATGGCGGCGGCGCCTTTTATAGTGCATTCTGACATCATTTCAGCAGCCAATCACAGCCATGCCATTAGTTAACATGACCGCAGCAGTACAGGATGTGCCCACACTTCGTAGGATTCCTCATTGGCTGCCTAAAATCACAGTGCCTCTCAAAGAATTATGGGAACTTCCGATTCCAGTATACGATATATGAAAAATATCGGAACTAAGTATCGGAATTCCGATACAGCGAATATCGGCCGATACCCGATACTTGCGGTATCGGAATGCTCAACACTACTCATGCTTAGTGATGAGTGAGCATCCGATTCCTCACCATTGCTCGATATTCGATCTAGCATCGTGTACACACTTTTAGCTGGTCAAGTATCGCGGGCTGCTCAAACACCATGCTCGAGTTCTCATCTCACATGTTTTTGGCTGTTAGACGGTCAATAAACATGCGGTAATTGCCTGCCACACATGGTAATGCCATAGCCACGACCCGGTGACATGATGCTCAGAACACTCTCCTCTGGAAGCAGTTCAGGGAGAGTTGATCTAGGAGGGAGAGCTTATATTAGAGCAGGCATATAGGCAATGTTTCATTGCTATTGTAATACTTGTATACTGCTGCTGTACCATTAAAACAAAAGTCGTTTTCAGGGATGCATACTGACCTTTCTCTAGTGGAACCACTGTTACCTGCATTCAGTGTAGGGATAACTGGTGGAGGATAGTTTTGGATTAGAGGCATATATTGGCATTATGCGTTTACTTAGGTTTTAGCCTGGTTTTAATAAATAAATAAATGAAAAAACAACTTGGAGTCCCCACTATTTTTAATATCCAGCAAAGGTAAAGCAGAGACAGCTGTGGGCTTATATTATCAGCCTGGGAAGTCAATGGTTATTAGGCCCTTCCTAGCTTAAAAATACACGTCCACAGCTGCCTCAGAATTGGCACATCACATTAGATGAACCAGTTCTGCTATTTTTGCTCTTCTCGATTGCTCTGGTGTGGTGGCAATTGTGGTAATGGTAGTTGGGCTTAATTACAGCTGTGATTAGTGAAAAATTACAGCTGTGCCATCAACCCCTGGGATTAGTAATGAAGAAATGTCTATCAGACACCCCCATTATTAACCCTGTAATAAAAAATAAAAACAGAAAAAAACAAGATTCCCCCATACTATCCCCTATTTATTGAAAAAAAAATCCCATTGAGGTCCTATGTAGTCCAATGAATCCATAGTCCAGAAAACAATTTCTTAAAGCCATAAAAGACAGATATAATGACAAGATACTCCGTCATTCACCAATTTATTACCCAAAATGTTGCCTCTCTCAGGATGCTTTATTATCACTCTGTAAAAGTAATACTCTGACAACATTGTTTTCAGCAACAGCCTGGGAGTCAGAGATGCATCTAGGCATCTTCCCTATGCTGTTGCCATTCCATTTCAGTGATTTTCCTGCCTCCACAGCCCACCTGTTAGGGTTTTAAGGAAAAATTCAGGACTATCCTATTGACTTCCATTACACCTGGTACTGGAGTCGAGCCAATCCAAGCGTCCGACTTGCTCGATTCGAGTACTGAGCACTCGAGCATTTTAGTGCTCACTCATCACTGCTCATGTTATCTGCTTAAACTGCATTGACATTTTAGAGCATCAGTGCAGAGTAAAGTGCGGACTGTCCAGATGTATAAAGTCTATGGCCAGTGCATAAGTAGCTAATAATATTTATTGTTTTTGTTTTTACCTCCCCTTCTTCCAAAAGCCTTGACAGTTTTATTTTTCTCTTCACATAAAAGAATGAGAGCTTAATTTTTGTGGGATGAGTTGTACTTTTGAGCGACAGCATTCATTTTACAACATAGTGTACTGAAAAAATGGATAAAAATTCCAAGTGCTGTGAAATTGCAAAAAAACTCCACATTTCTGACATTGCTTTTTGGGAATTGTTTTTACGGTGTTCACTGTGTGGTAAAAATGACCAGGCAATGTGATTCTCAGCATGATTGCAGGGATACTGTTGCCATTTTATGAGACCCATAATGCTTTCATTTATTAGTTGATAGAGCAGAATCCGTAGAATGTAAGTCCCCAAGGACAGGGTCCTCTCCCCTCTGTACCAGTCTGTCATTGTAAATTTGTTTACTGTAAACGATATCTATAACTTTGTATGTAACCCCTTCTCATGTACAGCACCATGGAATAAATGGCGCTATATAAATAAATAATAATAATAATAATAGAGCAGGGGCTTATATTTTGTGGGCTGATGTAATATTTTTATTAATGCTATTTTGGAATATACAGTATATGACATTTTGTTTGCTTTCAACAATTTTTTGTGCTGTTGCAGTGACCAAAAACACGTGATTTTGTGTTTTGAATTTTTTTTCTATTTTATATATTTATGGTTTTTACCAATTAAGTTTATTTTTTCTATATTTTAATGAATATAACTATCCAGAAGAGGCAACACTTTATTTTTTTATATCTTTATTTTTAATGGGGAAAATGTGGGTGAATTGAACATTTATGTTTTCTTTATATATACAATATAAACAGTACAGACCAAAAGTTTGGACACACCTTCTCATTCAAAGATTTTTCTGTATTTTCATGACTATGAAAATTGTACATTCACACTGAAGGCATCAAAACTATGAATTAACACATGTGGAATTATATACTTAACAAAAAAGTGTGAAACAACTGAAAATATGTCATATATTTAGGTTCTTCAAAGTAGTCACCGTTTGCTTTGATTACTGCTTTGCACACTTTTAGCATTCGCTTGATGAGCTTCAAGAGGTAGGCACCAGAAATTGTTTTCACTTCACACGTGTGCCCTGTCAGGTTTAATAAGTGGGATTTCTGGCCTTATAAATGGGGTTGGGACCATCAGTTGTGTTGTGCAGAAGTCCGGTGGATACCCAGCTGATAGTACTGAATAGACTGTTAGAATTTGTATTATGGCAAGAAAAAAGCAGCTAAGTAAAGAAAAACGAGTGGCCATCATTACTTTAAGAAATGAAGGTCAGTCAGTCCGAAAAATTGGGGAAACTTTGAAAGTGTCCCCAAGTGCTGTTGCAAAAACCATCAAGCACTACAAAGAAACTGGCTCACGTGAGGACTGCCCCAGGAAAGGAAGACCAAGAGTCACCTCTGCTTCTGAGGATAAGTTTATCCGAGTCACCAGCCTCAGAAATCGCAGGTTAACAGCAGCTCAAATTAGAGACCAGGTCAATGCCACACAGAGTTCTAGCAGCAGACACATCTCTACAACAACTGTTAAGAGGAGACTTTGTGCAGCAGGCCTTCATGGTAAAATAGCTGCTAGGAAATCACTGCTAAGGACAGGCAACAAGCAGAAGAGACTTGTTTGGGCTAAAGAACACAAGGAATGGACATTAGACCAGTGGAAATCTCTGCTTTGGTCTGATGAGTCCAAATTTGAGATCTTTGGTTCCAACCACCTGTAATGTATGTAGTACAGTTCATATAGCGTCTTGTGCTTGGGTGCGATGAAAACACAGGAGTCACAGGTTTGATATAGAAAAGTCCTGTATTACTTCATACAAGTTGGCAGAAATAGTCACACAGTTTGCAGACACAGAAACAGGAGACACAGCAGGCCAGAGTAATCCAAGCTCAGCAATCACTCTCCAATACAGATTCAGGATCTTCTTCTCTGTTACCGTAAGTCCATGCAAACGTGGGTCTTTCAAAGAGCAGGGTTCAGAGTCCACAAGTGCTTCAGAGTTCCTCAGTAGGAATAGCTGGAGTACAAGGTCCAAGGCTTACAGGAGTCAAGTCACAGGTTCACTGCAGGCTAGATTCTGAAGCACTGATTGCTCAGCTGTGGCTGCTTAAGAAGCAAAGGAGAGAATCAGGGTGGGAACATGCAAGCTGGAAACTCCATTTTGACTGAGGGCAAGATAGCTACAGCAAGACAGAAAGTAAAATGGCTGACGAACAAACTGAGTTTCAGGAATATATACATAGAACCTTACATTACTCCCCCCTATAAGGACAACCTCCGGATGACCTCAGACCAGGCTTGTGTGGGTACCTCTGATGAAACTGACGGAGCAAGCGAGGAGCATTAACGTTATTGACCGGTTCCCATGAGTTGTCCTCCACTGGGTAGCCCTGCCATTTAATCAGATATTGTAACTGATTTCTATACAACCTGGAATCTAAAATCCTTTCCACCACAAATTCTTCCTGACCATCGACTAGCACTGGGTCAGGGCAAGGAGAGGAACGTCCAGGAAACGTATTGGGTGTCGCAGCCTTTAGTAGGGATACATGAAAGACAGGGTGGATTCTCATAGTTCTGGGCAGTTGAAGACGACAAGCAACGGCACTTATAATTTTACTGATTTTATAGGGTCCAATGTACTTATGTCCCAACTTAGACGATGGAATCCTTAACTTAAGATTTCTGGTTGACAGCCAGACCAAGTCTCCTACCTTGAAAGCTGGTGCAGGTTTACGAAATTTATCTGCTGCTTTCTTGTACCTTTCTTGAGCCGATTCCAGATTTTCCTTTAGAAGATCCATATTCTTCTGTAAAGACGTGATTCTTTCAGCCACTGCTGGTAAAGGCGTTTCTATGGGAAATCGTGGTAGAATGTTAGGATGATAACCTAGATTAGAGTAAAAGGAGACTGTTTAGTGGAGGCACTCTGAGAGTTGTTATACGAGAACTCAGCTAATGGAAGTAGATCCACCCAATCATCCTGTAGGTGGCAGATAAAGCAGCGGAGATACTGCTCCAGGGTTTGATTGGTTCGTTCGGTCTGTCCATTAGTCTGGGGATGAAAAGCAGAAGAAAGGTTTACTTTAATGTCCAATGCTGCACAGAAATTTTGCCAAAACCTAGAAGTGAATTGCACCCCTCGATCCGAAATAACCTCATCCGGTACTCCATGTAAGCGAAACACATCTTTAATCATCAAATCTGATGTCTGTTTTGCAGTGGGTAAGCCGACACAAGGGATAAAATGAGCTGCCTTTGTTAGACGGTCAACCACCACTAGAATGGTGTTCTTCCCCTGAGAGGTTGGTAACTCCACAATGAAGTCCATAGAAATGGATCCCCACGGGCGGGACGGGGTGGGAAGAGGCTGTAACAGACCAGTTGGTGAGGAGCGAGGTGTTTTGCATCTTGCACAGACCTCACATGAAGTGACATAATTCAAAACATCCTTCCTGCAAGTGGGCCACCAAAAGAAACGAGAAAGAAATTCCTGTGTCTTTAGAATTCCTCTATGCCCAGCTATCTTGGAATCGTGAATGAGTTGCAATACTCTTAATCTGACTGTTTCAGGAATATACAGACGTTGTCCCTGAATCCACACACCATTCTTAAAGACAAGACTTACGTCCCTTGGGGGTTGTGCCAAAAAGGAATCCGCATGGTATGCTTCCTTGATGTCCTTAAGTAGGTCTTGATTATGAATTACTCCTAGGAATCTAGAGTCAGGAAGAATAGTCTTAGGAGGAGTAATTGGACGTGTCTCTGCTGAGTAAATCCTAGAGAGTGCATCAGCCTTTCCATTGCGCGATCCTGGTCTATAAGAGATGATAAAATTAAATTGGTTTAAGAAAAGATTCCAGCGAGCCTGGCGAGGAGTCAGGCACTTAGCCGACCTGATAAACTCAAGGTTACGATGGTCTGTCAGGACGACTATTTGCTGTGCAGCTCCCTGAAGAAGGTGTCTCCATTCTTTGAAGGCGGCAATAATGGCCAACAACTCTCTATTGCCCACATCGTAGTTCCTCTCAGCCGAAGACAACTGCTGGGAAAAGAAGGCACAGGGATGCAAGACATTCTTCTCACCTGTTCTCTGAGAGAGTATAGCTCCAACGGCACAGTCTGAAGCATCCACCTCTATTATGAAGGCAAGCTCGGGGTTGGGATGTACTAGGATAGGTGCAGTGGTAAATTTATCTTTTAGACGGGAAAATGCTTCCTGGGCTTGGGGAGTCCAGGAAAACCTAGACTCTTTCCGGGTAAGTTGAGTGATAGGTGACACTACCTCAGAGAAATTTCTAATGAAACGTCTATAGAAGTTGGCAAACCCGATGAAGCGCTGTACCTCCTTCACATTTCTAGGACTTGGCCAATCCTTGATGGCTTGGGTTTTGCTTCCATCCATACTAATTCCTTGTGTAGACAGTACATACCCCAGAAATTGAATTTCGGTCCTATGGAATTCACACTTTTCAAGTTTGATGTAAAGATGATTTTGTCTTAGACGTTCCAAGACCATTCTCACATGTCCATGATGTTCCTCTGTGGAGTTAGAAAAAATTAGAATATCATCCAAATAAATTACCACGAATGTATCTAGGAGATCCCTGAAGATGTCATTCACCAAGTGTTGGAAAGTGGCTGGGGCGGTACTCAGACCAAAAGGCATAACTAGATATTCAAAGTGTCCATAGCGTGACCTGAATGCAGTCTTCCATTCATCCCCAGGTCTAATACGGACTAAGTTATAGGCCCCACGAAGATCTAGTTTAGAAAAAATTTTGGCATGTCGCACTCTCTCCAATAACTCAGGGATTAAAGGCAATGGATAACGGTTTCTAATAGTAACCTTATTGAGTTCCCTATAGTCTACGCATGGTCTCAGAGATCCATCTTTCTTCTTTACAAAGAAGATGGGTGCACCTGCAGGAGATGAAGAGGGGCGTATGAAGCCCTTGGCTAGATTTTCATCTATGTAATCCTTTAAAGCCTTTAGCTCGGGCCCGCCAGGGGGTAGATCTTACCAAAAGGTATCTCTGCTCCAGGCAATAATTCAATTGGACAATCATATGGACGGTGAGGAGGAAGCTGGTCAGCGTTCTTCTTGTCACATAAATCCACATAGTCCTGGTATACAGCTGGTAGTTCAGGGACTGACATGATTCCTTTAGGAACAGAGCAAGCTGAAACTTTTGGACTCATCTGTTTCTCTGGAAAGTGTAATTCCTTGGTCTCCCAGTTAATGGTAGGATTCTGAGCCTGCAGCCATGGTAGCCCTAGAATAATGGGAAAGTGGGGAGAAGAGATAAGCATAAAGGACAGTTTCTCTTGATGATCTTTACCCATAAGAACCCTCAAAGGCTCTGTTTCCTGATCCACTGGTCCAGAGGTCAGCAGGGAGCCATCCACAGTTTCCATCTGTACTGGAGTAGCCTTCTTCACTGAACGTATTCCCTGTTTCAGAGCAAAGGAGACATCCATAAAATTTCCACTTGCCCCTGAGTCGATCATAGCAGAGCTAGACACCCAAGCTGAGTCAACCCAGAGTTTGATGGAAAGAAAGCAATGAGAATTGTTTTTCTTACAACTCATCTGGGACACCGCTGAGGAAACTTGAAAAATGGCAGCGTTTACACAGTCAACGTCCTCAGAGGTAACGGAGTTTAAGTCAGAGAAATCAAGATCTGTTGCTGCAGATCTCTCTGGAGCCTGAGGCTCGGACCTGACAGATCCCCTCTCGCAACACTCACAATGAATGAGTGCTGCAGTAGTCTTACGAGAACGGCTGGGGCAGTTTATAATGAAGTGCCCTGACTTACCACAATAGAAACATAGATTCTCCTTAAAAGATGTTCCTTGCGTGCATCACTAACCCGTCGTTGTAAAGAGTCTACCTGCATGGGTTCAGGTTCAGGTTCCCGTGTAATCCTACTCAAAGGTTCCTTAGCTGGAGAGGAAGGTAGGAAAAGGTTAGTACGATTGCTTTCGAACCATCTCTCTTGCCTGCGTTCAGTCAGACGAGTATCAATACGGATGCAGTAGTTAATAAAGTCACCTAACGCAGTGGGAGGGTCGGCACGAGCAAGTTCATCCTTAATCAGTGGAGATAACCCCTTTCGAAAAATAGATTTTTTGGCGGAACTGTCCCAGGTGGTATCAAGGGCCCATCTCCTGAAATCCAAGGCATATTCAGCTACCGAGTGCTTACCTTGGCGCAAAGCTAACATGGCTGCTTCAGCTGTTGCACCTCGATTGGGGTCATCAAACACCTGCCCCATGGCTGAAATAAAATCATCAAGGTGATTCAAACAATCATCCTCAGTCTCAATCAGAGGGTTTGCCCACATTAAAGCCTTGTTGGTAAGCAACATAATTATAGTAAGCACCTTAGATCGTTCAGTGGGAAATTGTGAAGCATGTGCAGAAAAAAAAAAATTGCATTGATTAATAAATCCCCTGAATTTCTCACGTTCACCGCCAAAACGAAAAGGGGCAACTTGGGAATCCCAGCACTCGGGGCTACGGCAGGAGCCTGGACTCGCCCCTCTAGAACCTCAATCCTGGCTCGCAAATCCTGGGTAGTCTGTCCAACCACTTGCAAATTGTGATTATTGAGGTCCTGTAGATTTGTAAAACGGGTCTTTATATTCTGCAAATCTGCAAGGATATTATCAGTCACTCCGCAAAGTTCCTTTATGCGGGCCTCCATTTTCCAGATCTTTTAAGACAGGATTACTGGAAGAAGAGGAGAGAAAAAAAAAACAATAGTGTTCACCTGTGGCAACACTGCAGAGAGAAAAAAAAAATTAAGGGAACTGCTCACCTGGAATGGTTGTGAGAAGTCACAACCACTATCATCACAGAAAGTTTCAACCAGACATCCGATATCCAGAGTTACAGCAGACAAAAAAGAGAAAAGAAAGGAAAAAAAAAAAAAACAATAGTGTTTACCTGTGGTAACACTGCAAAAAGAAAAAACTTAAGGGAATTGCTCACCTGGAATGGTTGTGAGAAGTCACAACCACTGTCATCACAGAAAGCACAACCGGACGTCTGATATCCACAGTACAGCAGACACAGCCTTCCAGACCCAGCAGACACTAACGTTTTGGCTTCAGAATCTTGTAATGTATGTAGTACAGTTCATATAGCGTCTTGTGCTTGGGTGCGATGAAAACACAGGAGTCACAGGTTTGATATAGAAAAGTCCTGTATTACTTCATACAAGTTGGCAGAAATAGTCACACAGTTTGCAGACACAGAAACAGGAGACACAGCAGGCCAGAGTAATCCAAGCTCAGCAATCACTCTCCAATACAGATTCAGGATCTTCTTCTCTGTTACCGTAAGTCCATGCAAACGTGGGTCTTTCAAAGAGCAGGGTCCAGAGTCCACAAGTGCTTCAGAGTTCCTCAGTAAGAATAGCTGGAGTACAAGGTCCAAGGCTTACAGGAGTCAAGTCACAGGTTCACTCCAGGCTAGATTCTGAAGCACTGATTGCTCAGCTGTGGCTGCTTAAGAAGCAAAGGAGAGAATCAGGGCGGGAACATGCAAGCTGGAAACTCCATTTTGACTGAGGGCAAGATAGCTACAGCAAGACAGAAAGTAAAATGGCTGACGAACAAACTGAGTTTCAGGAATATATACATAGAACCTTACACCACAGTGTTTTTGTGCGACGCAGAAAAGGTGAACGGATGGACTCTACATGCCTGGTTCCCACCGTGAAGCATGGAGGAGGAGGTGCGATGGTGTGGGAGTGCTTTGCTGGTGACCCTGTTGGGGATTTATTCAAAATTGAAGGCATACTGAACCAGCATGGCTACCACAGCATCTTGCAGCGGCATGCTATTCCATCCGGTTTGCGTTTAGTTGGACCATAATTTATTTTTCAACAGGACAATGACCCTAAACACACCTCCAGGCTGTGTAAGGGCTATTTGACCAAGAAGGAGAGTGATGGGGTGCTACACCAGATGACCTCGCCTCCACAGTCACCAGACCTGAACCCAATCGAGATGGTTTGGGGTGAGCTGGACCGCAGAGTGAAGGCAAAAGGGCCAACGAGTGCTAAGCATCTCTGGGAACTCCTTTCTTTTGGAAGACCATTTCTGGTGACTACCTCTTGAAGCTCATCAAGAGAATGCCAAGAGTGTGCAAAGCAGTAATCAAAGCAAAAGGTGGCTACTTTGAAGAACCTAGAATATAAGACATATTTTCAGTTGTTTCACACTTTTTTGTTAAGTATATAATTCCACATGTGTTAATTCATAGTTTTGATGCCTTTAGTATGAACGTACAATTTTCTTAGTCATGAAAATAAAGAAAAATCTTTGAATGAGAAGGTGTGTCCAAACTTTTGGTCTGTACTGTGTATTTATATATATATATACATATATATATATATATATATATATATATATATATTGTGATAAAGTCACTGATAAGATGCTGGAGGGGAGATATGTATAGCTGTGGTTATTGGCTACAGTGATATAAAGACCCTGAAGTTTTCCTCCAGCACATTAAGTGCTGTGAGGGGTTAACAGCCAATTAGTTTAAAGGGCTGGGTTTTTGTGGACAACCATAGAGCGAGTGGAATTTTGTCCACCTTATCTCCACCCCATGGTGTGGTCTGGGGCTAAAATAGCTGGCCTCCAGGGGCAGTCTTAGGTCAGTAGGGCTGGAGAGAGCATCTCCAGTGGTTTGTGTCTTAAGGAGGAAAGACTGAACCTCTACCATCCCTGTGTTGCTCCAGAGTGGGCATCTCCCTGCAAATGTATGTACTGTGTTACAGCATTTTTGTGTGTACAAACCTAAACTAAAAGCATACCTATATAGTTCTTATTTTGGGTCATATTGGGATTTATACCTTTATTATGCCAGTGTAAAAGTGATAAATAGACAGTATAGAATTTGTAATTAAGGCTTAGGTTTTATGTAGTATGGATGTAAATACTACTGATATAGTTTTAACTAGACATCAATGGAGAACTACACCAAAATTCCTAGTAGTAGAAGTGAACTTTATTTCAATTAAAAGTAGTAGTTTTTAAAGAAAATGACTGAAAGACAATGAAATCAAGTTTATACTGTATTATGGATTATGTGACACAGAACATGTCAATTGAGTGCAGAAACAATGTATCCTCAAATGTCAAAGATTGTCCTAAGATCAACTAATTACTTCAATTGTCAAGTTTTAGGCAAGTTATTTTGCTGCACTTTTATCTTCTTGACGTTGTATTTCAACTGATCAAAACTGATTGGGCAATGGTGCATACCTACATATCGACTTTTGTACTATATTCTAAATACTGTTTTACCTAATTTAAAAATGCAAAAACTATTCCAAATGCATATTATTTAAATGATCAGTTGTCCTATTGGTTTAGATGAAACGTGGACAAAGTGCTAAAGCCAGCCCTTGAGTCATCCCTCTCTGGCACGCAAACAAAAACAGAAAAATTACAGTTTCCCAAACTATAGTTTCTGTTTTGTTCTGGTGTGAAATTCAGGGGTTCTGTGGCAATGTGCACCTTACCTGCATATATGGTAGATATGCTGGTCCCACAGCATGTCGTAGCATGTAAGCGCCCAACTGCTGAGGCACTCTTCAATGCGTGCATACCTGTCTGCGACTACTGGTTGCAGTGTGTGACTCCTTCTTCCCTCGCCATTACAGCACACAAAGAGGATTCACCTCCATGGCATGTCCATTTAAACACACTTAATGACCAAATATTTTTTCTCTTGGCCCAAAGTGTGATTCTGGCAGATAATGAGGCTTGCAATGTTCTAGAATCTCACTTTAAGCCTGATAAAAAGAAATTTGGGCCCCACGCACATGTGACATGTGCATCCAAGCATGTGGAATGAATATATATTGCATGAACATGATGCACAAAAATCTTATAAGTAGAGTAAAGCACATGGATATTAATTAAATATTCATAATGTGTAAACCCACCCTTAAATGCTCCTACACTGCTTCATTAAATAAAAAAATAAGTATACTTGCCTCCTGCCCCAGTACCATTTGGCTGCTTTTATCCCTGTATCTCCTGTGGAAACTGATGGCTGCAAGTGTCATGTGATATTGTTTGTGTCACAGGAGTCATGTGGGACATGGAGCTCAGAGAGGCTGAATGGTGCCAGCACAGTGTTAAAATAATAAAATCAGATATTACTCACCCTCCTTGGGTCCAACACTAGCTCTCTTCTTCCCAGGTACGGACTGGGAATGAAATTCAGCCCTGACATTTGAAATCACACAGGCCCATGCTGTCCCCATCCCCAAGCACCAGATAGGATATATTACCCTGGATGGAGGAAAGTAAGATTTACTACAAGACCAATATTTCTAGTGACACCCATGGCCTGCTGGGGTAAGTGACTTTGTGCTCCGTCAAAAAACTTAACAGTGTGGGTGTCTTGAAAAAAACGATTCTGTTAACAATGTAGCAGACAAGGCGGCCCATGACCAGACAAGCCCTTCTGGCATTTGCCAGAATTGCCAGATGGCCAGTCCGGCCCTGCTGCTGCCGCTATGGGCTGTTTTTAGGCTGCAGTGGTGATGTCATGATCACTGAGCTCAGAAGTCTCGCTGATGTAGACAGCATGTGCTGCTGCTCTCAGTGATTGGCTGAAGAGGTTCTGCGTAATGTATTTTGGAAACAAGTCATGTGGACCAATGAGATTAAAATTAACTCTTTGGCCACAATGATCCAGGGTATGTGTAGAGAAAAAAGGGAAAAGAATTTCAGGAATTTCAGGAAAAGAACATCTCGCACCCTGGCACCAGGGTTAAAATATCTCGCTAACCGTTAATCATGAGGGTGGATACTTTTGGGGGTGTGCTGCAGCCAATGGCAAATGGAACATTTCACGGGTAGCGGGAACAATGGATTCAAATAAATTTCAACAAATTCTTAATGCAAACATAAAAATATCTGTAAAAAAAAGTTGAAGCTGATGAGGATTGCTTAAATAAATGGATAAGGATCCTCAGCACATGTCAAAATTCACAATAGATTACCTCAAAAGGCTGAAGCTGAAGGTTTTAAAATGGCCCTCACAGTTGCAGTGTCAACCACTGAGCCACCGTGCTGCCCAATCTAAGGGCTTTTAAAGCTGGCTAAAGTTGCTCTGCACCGCCTGACTATTGAGCCACACTTCCCACTTGGTTCTGTTCTAAATAGGTGCCTGATTTTTTGTTCAACTGATCCAGACTGCAATCCAGCAACGATCTACTGCTAAAAGGTCAGTCCTGTTATATTAGTTCCAGCCACATCCTTAACTAAGCTATCAATGCACTTGATGACGAACATGTCTCTGCTATTTCTGACGATATTCACACCTTCATCTTTGCTCTGTCATGCTTCCGATAACTAACTCTTGTTAGCATTTTTGTTGCTGACTAAACCTTCAATTCTGCTGTTTCTGTCCACCTCGGCACTCCTGCAAAAAGATTCCAGATTGCAAACACATCTTTGCTGTTCCTGTGCTATCCACACTATTGATTCTGCTGAATCTATTGCTTATTCATGTGCTGCCCTGCATATCAGCTCTACTGTTCATAACTGTTCCTAAGTGCCATCATCATGTTGAGCCCCCTGCATCATCATTTACAGTTCATGCTGCTCACTTTGACATATAGCTGAAATTTCCTAAATGAAAAAAATGAAAAAGTCTAATATTTTTTACTCATTTGTTTGATTTGGTACCCATTATCTACTTTTAGGACTTCTGTGAAAATCTAATATTATTTCAAGCCAAATTTTTGCCGAAATATGAAAAACTCTGAATCGTTCACAAACTTTAAAGCACCACTGCAATACAAAATTTTTTACATACTATTGAATAATGAAAAGTTTTCTGAAAACAAGATGATAATTAAAATTATTTATTTGACCAACAATATAAGATTTAAATATAGATTATCAACCTGCCGGAAATAAAATTTACAGGTAGATGATATCATGTTGATAGCTACCATCGTTCATGTGTTGGAAAAAGGGGGAAATGGCCAAAGAGGTCACTGGAGTACCCAAGATTAACCAAAATTAGAAATGGGGGACAGAGGGAGATTTTTCTATGTGTGTTGTTTTAAAAACTTTTATTCCTTAGCAGTAGAGTTGAGCGAATTTGTTCGGAATCGGTCACCGAATCTGAATTTGCCATATTTGTGCCATATTGGTACCCGATTCATGCCGAATGTATGTTTGATATTCAGTGCCGAACATATTTGGTAATTTCTACGCCCATTGACTGTAATGATGTTTGGCTGTGTTTGACGAATATTACAAAACCAATATTTTCTGCCGATCGTATTCGGAACCAAATCTGAACAAATTCGCTCAACTCTACTTAGCAGCTTGTGATTTAAATTTTATGTGCCAGATAGCCTTTTTAATGCTTTGCTTATGTCATAACCTCTGACTTATACAGCAGTTATCAGTATATCATAGGTTGTTGGTATTCCTTTTACCAATTTTGAAGCTACGTTCATTTTCCCCCACTCCTGCTATTTTCTCTGTTTAGCATAGGTTCATCATGGCTTCTTTGATTTTGCACGTAGCGTTCGTTGTATTGAATACTAAATGTTAAATAGTGAAAATTATAGACAGTATAAGCGCGGAAATGAATTATCTGTAATTGCTGGTCTATAAAATGGCTGCTATTATGTGGAAGACTGGTATTTTGATGTGACTACCTATTTAAAAATTAATAACTTTAATTGTTGTTTAAGGACCATTGCCTTCTGGATAAAAACAAGCTTTAATTCAAGGATTATTACATTATCAACATAATTCTCTCCACTCTTCTTGCTATATCATCACAATTAAAAGCACAGTTTATTCAGTATTTGCATAATGTTATTAATTTTAGTCAATGTGTTTTTCTTCAGCAAAAATGACATATTCAGTATTAGATTTTTAATTATGTGATTTAGTAATGGTTGAGAGGTTTAAAAATATGTTGAATAAAGACAAAAGTAATTGTGAGTAAAAGTAATTAATTCACAAAATCGGGAGGGAAAGTAGGGATAAAGTCACAACGTTATCCTGCCACGCCATGCGTTGTGACCATGTGCATGCATGCATGGACAAGTCCCAGGTCTCCTGGGAGCAGGAAGTCCCGACCTAGAGTGGGATACCCAATGGATTTAACATTTGGCAGCAGTGATAAGATGCCACACTGACGTCGGGACGGGGACTGTGAAGAGCAGAAGGACAGGAAAGATGAACAGTGAGGTGATAATTAGGACTTTAGAGAGGAGCAGCATCAGTCTAGGAGCTAACTATGCCTGTTTACTAGGCATATCAAGTACATTCGAAAGGTGTTTTCCATTAGGCTACTTTCACACATCCGTCTTTTTGAATCAGGCGCGATCCGGCGTGTTTTTAAAAAACGGATCCGGTACCGGATGCGTTTTTTTAGCATTCACTTACATTAGCGCCGGATCGCGCCTGATGTCATTGCGTTGCATCTGTTTTTGGCCGGATCCGTCGGAATTGTACATTCCGGCGGCCGGACAAGACGCTTGCTGCAACGTTTTTTTTTTTTTTCCGGAGCCGCCTGATAGTGCCTGAATCGGCACTTCAGGCGGCCGGAAACAATGAAAACCTATGGCGCCGGAGCAGTCTTTTGACAAATCCGTCAGAAAACTGATCCGGAATCCAAGGTCTCTCTCTCTCTCTCTCTCTCTCTCTCTCTTCTCTCTCTCTCTCTCTTTCTCTCTCTCTCTCCTCGGTCCGGGCATTGATAACTGCATTTTCAACATGGAAATTTTATATTTCCGGGTTGAAAATGTCAGAACGGATCAGGCAAAAAACCTGATCAGTTGCATCAGTTTTTTAAAATCAGCGCCGGATCCGTCCTATCAGGCATAGGACGGATTATGCCTGATTCAAAAAACCTGATGTGTGAAAGTAGCCTTAGTGGACAATTCCATTAAACTTAAGTTTCATACAGTCAAACAAAATAATAATACCCACTCATAATCAGTGTATGATTAGGTTAATCAAAGAAAATGATTTGGAGAGATAGCCCTACATCAGCACAGAACATAAGCGCATTAACTTTTAGTTGCATCACAAACTTTGTGCGTACACAACATATCATCAATAATGTGTATTGGGCTATCTGACAAATAAACTCATAAGAGAAAACACTTAAAGGGTCATTCCAAAAATGCAAGCTCCTGAATGAAGCTGAGGTGCAACGGTTTTGGCCTCAGGCCCAATGTCTTTGGGACAATGGGACAGCGTGCAGTGATTGGCTGTTTCCAGTGTTTCTACACACAATGAATGTAGTTGAGGTTGAGCATTCAAGATGCAGTTGCAAAGTCTGGATCTCAAGATACTTGGGGATCCTAGCAGTTGGATTCCCAATGATCAGCAAGTCGAATCCTTTCTAATGGATAAAAACAACTTGTTTTTTGGGGATAACCCTTTAATGGAAATCTATGGTTTTAAAGTCACTTTCATATGTACTTGTAGTCATCTTCAATGGCAATTGTTCTCTGCTGGACCTTCTGTTCCCATTATTTCTTCAGAGCCTATGGTATTCTGGTGGGCCAGTCAGACCTTGGTCAATTAACCTTGGACTAGGAGCGTAAAATTGTGTCACAGTTATTATTTTGGAAGGATCCATCAATAAAAAAGTATTAAATCTCATTTGCCCATAAGAACTAAAAAAATTGGAGACAATGCCCAAGAAGTTGATCATATTTCATCAGTAGTCTCCTGCACATTAACAGCTGCAGTCATAATATATTTTGGAATGAACCTACCATTACATATAATGGTCTGGATTTCCTCATGGTCTTGTATTTGTCAAAAATATAATAAATTAGAATTTTCAATAGGATTTTATTGACCCAATGCTTATTGGTACTAAGAACAGTGAGCTATGGGTCAATAATGGGAAGAGCTGGGTCAAGTTAATGATAGAAAGTAATAAATAAAACTCCTCTGGATTTATTGTAAATGATTTGCTGTGGTCTTGATTGAAAGTCATATTTTACTAGATTTTGATTGCATGTACAAATACAAAGCATTCTGCCAGGTGAGAAGATCTGTCACGTGTGGGCAAGTTACATTCAGAGGTTGTAATGTATTTCTTCTCTGGTCAGGGCTGGTAGATTCAGCATTTTTTTATATCTTAAAGTGACAGTGGCCATTAGAGGAAGAGGGGGATTCATTTTGCTTTTGAAACCTTATCTAAATGTTTTTACACTTGAATACATTATGAAATAATGAGACAAATAATGTTCCCCATATAATTATATTGCAGAACAACCAAGGAAAGAGAATGGATGAGTGATATTGTCATCTACTGCAAAGACTAGTTAATATGCTGTCTTTAACTGTTTGGTGAAGCAATGATAGTGGCAAAAAAATAACTTCTCTTATTACTGTGTTTCTTACAACTTTAAGTCATGAAAATTTTGTTTCAGCTCTATTTTAGTTTTCATTAATTGGATTATAAGTAATAAGTTCAAAATAATAATAATAAACATATAAAATTAATATGTAGATAATTATTTATATAAAAACATTAAAGGCAAACATGTCACATGTTAAATACTGTATATACAGTAGTGTAACTATAGGTCACTGGGCACTGGTGAAAAATTTTAACCTGGTCCCCTGCATGTTCATCAGATGTATGGGCACTTATAGCATTTCTGATCCTGTGAAGACATACGTATCCTCCCTCTTTTGTAACAATGTCCCCCTTCCTGTAATAATGTTCCCCATCCTGTGCCCCTTTCCTGTAATAATGTTTTCTTCCAGTAATAATGTCCTCCAACCTGACCCCTTACTGTAATAATGTTCCCTAATCCAGGGCTAGAGATGAGCGAATATGTTCAGGTTCCTCCTTATTCGGCAAGCTATAGCGCTTACCAAATAAGCTGCAGAGGGAACCCGGATACATGGAGCGCACCGGCTGATCAGCTGTCCTGCACGCAGCTGCATGTGTTTCACTGTCACAACACATGCATGGAGAGCCTGTTTGTTTGTTGTTCACCTTCAGAGTCTGTTCAGTAGGTGGTGCGCGATCCTCCATCTAGTGGATGCAGCTGGATGCGGAAACTCTGACACAATGAAGACTGGGGTTCCTATTAATAAGGAAGACATGTCTGGTAATAGACTTCCTCAAGCCATCTTTGATCCAGTCATCCCATATGTTGGCACAATCTTATCAAATTTGGAACCAGGAACCATGGTAGTGGTCCATGGGGTCGTCGCTCATAATGCAGACAGGTTTCAGATAGACTTCCAGTGTGGGAGCAATGTTAAACCCCGTTCTGATGTGGCTTTCCATTTCAATCCTCAATATAAAGATTCAGGTGTTATAGTCTGCAACAGTCTACTAAATGAAAATTGGGGCTGGGAAGAAAAAAACATATCAGATGCCTTTCCAGAAGGGCCAGGGATTTGAAGTTGTATTTTTTATGTTACATAATAAATTTGAGGTGGCTCCAAATGGAAAGCACTTACTGATTTACAAACACAGAGTCAGTCTTGACAAAATTGATACTCTCAGCATAACTGGAATGGTTGAAATTAATACTGTTGGATTTGCCAATCACACAACGCCCCCGGGCTCACAACCAACATTTCTTGCACTTTCTTCGATGAGTTCCGCTCAGGCATCACAGAGGAGCATGACTGTTCAAATTCCTTATTCTGGAAACCTTCCTGACACTTTTGGCCCAGGAAGAGCTGTAGTTGTGAAGGGTGAAATAAGGAAAAATGCTCAAAGATTTTCTATTGGTCTTAAGCCCAGTGGCTCCCAGGACATTGCCTTGCACTTGAATCCACGCATGAAAGAGAAGGTGTTTGTGAGGAACACATACTTGTGTGATTTCTGTGGATAAGAAGAATGGCTACTGAGCAAATTCCCCTTTGTTCCTGAAATGTATTTTGAGCTCCTGATCTACTGTGAAGCTCACCAATGTAAGGTTGCTATGAACGGACAGCATATGCTGGCGTATAAGCACCAATTTAAAGACTTGGCCAAGATTAACAAGATTTGCATTATAATAATAATTATAATAATTTTATTTCTATAGCGCCAACATACTCCGCAACACTTTACATTATAGAGGGGACTTGTACAGACAATAGACATTACAGCATAACAATAAACACAGATCAAAGTATATACCAAGAGGAATGAGGGCCCTGCTCGCAAGCTTACAGTCTATAAGGAAAAAGGGGAGACACGAAAGGTAGATGGTAACAATTGCTTTCATTGTTCGGACCAGCCATAGTGTACAAATTGGGTGTTCATGTAATTCGGCATGAACCAATTAACAGCCAAAGTATGTAACAGTACAGACACAGAGGGCTATTAAATGCATAAAGCAGGTGAGAACATGATGCAAGGTATTTTTTTCCCCAATGTGAAGCTTACTGATTGCCACTGATTTGCTCTGACAAAGACCCTTGGTGGTCGAAACGCGTCGCTGTTTTACTATGTGTCACCTTTTCTGTTTGATGTACACTTTTGGAGGACACCGTCTGTGATGTTTTATCATATTGGAAATAAAGAATTTGACTTCTAAGAAGCTGGACTGCAACTGCCTTTTTCTCTACGATTCCATGTCCTGGTCAGGACTTCGTGGCTCCGTGCTCCGGTGAAAGTTGGGTGAGCTGGCAGGGGCTTTGTGCCCCACACCTTCTATGGGTTTTTTTTTGCCTTCCTCTGGATCAACATGTTAGGGCAGGTTAGGATAGGATATGGGTTGAACTAGATGGACTTAAAGTCTTCCTTCAACCTTAATAACTATGTTACTATGATACTATGTTACCTGATTATGGTAAAAAAAAATTGAATGGGCCACACACAACACCTAATGCGTCGAGGCGGTAGGCCAGTCTGAACAAATGTGTTTTTTAGGGCATGCTTAAAACTGTGGGGATTGGGGATTAATCGTATTAACCTGGGTAGTGCATTCCAAAGCACGTGAAAAGTCTTGGAGACGGGAGTAGGAGGTTCTGATTATTGAGGATGCTAACCTCAGGTCATTAGCAGAACGGAGGGCACGGGTAGGATGGTAGGCTGAGACAAGGGAGGAGATGTAGGGTGGTGCTGAGCCATGGAGTGTTTTGTGGGTGAGGGTAATAAGTTTGCACTGGATTCTGGAGTGGATGGGTAACCAGTGTAAGGACTGGCACAAGGTAGAGGCATTGGTATAACGATTGGTGAGGAATATGATCCTGGCTGCAGCATTCAAGACAGATTTGAAACATTAATGGCATTAATGGAGATATTGAGCTTCATGATGTCAGGGTCTGGTAGACAGAGATTATATTTGGCAACCAATCACTAATACGATTGTCAGAACATAGAGATTTTGGTTTCATCCTGTGAATTATGTAGAGACATTATACTAAAATTGTTGAAATAGCTAATGATAATTTTCAATGGACATAACTTAGCCCTAAACTGGCTGTATTAGCTTCCTTACTAGTTGTAGTCCTCTATACAGGATATTAGCACATTTAAATTTCTGGGGGTAAATTGCATGATCTACACATCTTCTTTTGCTGACATATAACTTTCCACAAGGAAAAATGTTTGCTGTCGGAGGACTCTCACTTTGCCAAAACGGACCTCCTGCTTTGCACTAATGAGGGGCAAACAGCCCGAAACACGTCTGTAAATGAAGTGTCTTGTTTGACTTTACATACTAAGCCATATGGCAAGGTTTGTTAAAGGGTCGATATTGACTTTTAGTATTGCTAGCCTGAATATGTGGTGCGAGGGATCAAGTCCTTCCTCTCTAAAGAGAATATTTGCATATTCCCAAAGGAGCATTGCATGGCCTTAAATCTCTTTATGCCTACAGTCATGGACAAAAGTTTTGAGAATGACACAAATATTAATTTTTACAAAGTCTACTGCTTCACTTTTTCTAATGGCAATTTGCATATACTCCAGAATGTTATAAAGAGTGATCAGCTTAACAGCAATTACTTGCAAAGTCAATATTTGGCTAGAAAATGAACTTTATCCCCCAAAACACATTTCAACATAATTGCAGCCCTGCCTTAAAAGGACCAGCTAACCTCTTTTCAGTGATTGCTCCATTAACACAGGTGTGGGTGTTGATGAGGACATGGCTGGAGATCAATCTGTCATGATTAAGTAAGAATGACACCACTGGACACTTTGAAATGAGGCTGGTGCTTGGCATCATTGTTTCTCTTCTGTAGTGTTGAGCGATAGTGCTCGATATCTAAAAATATCGTATCGAAATTGTATCGCCGATAGCACTAAATATCGTCGATATCCGATTTCGATAGCGGAAGTCCCATGTAAGTCTATGGGAACAAAATATCGAAATTAAAAAAAACCATTCTTGCCTTGTTGGTTAATTGTACATGAAGGAAAACAACAAAGACTAATGTAGAATGTATTGGGGGAGGTTGAGGAGACAATAAAGGCATACATGTTTAACCCAATGCATTGGAATAGCATTAATACATTTTTTTTTGGAAATACGTTTGGATTGACTAACAAATTGACAATGTTGTTAACCTTTTTTCTATTTTGGCAAATATGTATGTTTCACAACTTCCATGCTCTTCACCTTTTTAACTTTTGCCAGTGCCACACTTTCTCCTTCATAATCTTCAGCAGCAGCATCATCTTTCTCATCAAATTATTCTTCATCTTCACCTTCTTAATCTTCTTCTTAAACTTCTTGCTATTCATGTTTTTGTTTACATTACTCATATTGTTATTATTAAACTAATTAATCTTCTTCATATTCAAATTCTTCATCTTCTTCCTCTTCATCTTCTTCATCATATTCTTATTTGTGACAGAGATTCCTGTACTTGTAATCTGTAAAAGTATGAATTGTTCATCCTTCCGTTCTTGCTGTCACAAAAGATTTAAATTACAACAGTATTTGTCCGTGTTCAGTTTAGCCTGCAGCAGCAGGCATTTTCCAGGGGCACCACGAGGAGGAACGGACTCACCCCATACACTGCTTAGTCTTCTTCTGCTTAGAATTTAGAGCATATATTTTGCTCTTCATTTTGGTCTTATACTTCATGTTCTTCTGCTTTTTGATCTTTTGCTTATTGTTCTTCTCTTCTGTCTCTTGTTCTGTATCTTGTAGTTTGTCTTAACCTTCTTTGTCCTGTTGGTGATCTTCTTCTGGGTAATCTTTTATTTTTTCTTTGTGATGGTGTTCAGGCTGGTTGGCTTCATGCTCGTCGTCCTTGTTGTCGTCATCTTCTTCTGGGTGGTCTTTAATGTCGTCTAATTTCCGAGAAACAGCTGACGTTACTGGAACCCTGACGGGTATCAGATGGAGCAAGAGACAATGGAAGTAACGAGGACCAGCTGACTGTGCTGGACCCCGGACGGGTAGCAGAAGGAAAAGAGGCAATGTCACAACCGAGTACCAGCTGACGTTACTGTGACACGGTTACTAAGCAGGAGGTACCTGTGCTCCAAAGCACTACCAAGGACCAGCAGACGTTGCTGGAACTCGGATACGGAGATGGAGGCACCTAGGCCAAAGGCACTGGGGAGAACCACTTGACGGTACTGGACCCCGGACGGGTAGCAGAAGGAAAAGAGGCAATGTCACAACCGAGTACCAGCTGACGTTACTGTGACACGGTTACTAAGCAGGAGGTACCTGTGCTCCAAAGCACTACCAAGGACCAGCAGACGTTGCTGGAACTCGGATACGGAGATGGAGGCACCTAGGCCAAAGGCACTGGGGAGAACCACTTGACGGTACTGGACCCCGGACGGGTAGCAGAAGGAAAAGAGATGAAAATGTAAGTTGACAGGACGCAAGCCGTCCGCAGTTACCGAATCACACAGTCCTACAGTGGGTGCTTATCCTATTGTCACAATGGAAACCGCATTTATTTACATATCCCACAGCACACATAGGAATCACCTAAACTGCAGGCACCATAGAGTCGGCTAACCCGAATGCAACACGACAGCACAACTTATTGGAGGATAATTGACGTTCACACTGCCAGGAAACAGCTGTCGTGCTGTAACCAGGCTGGCCAGGAGTCAGTACCCCTGCCAATTACTTACGAGCAACAAATGGCGGTGTTGTAGCCCAGGGAGTAGAGTTCAGGTGGTAGAAAGATGAACATAACAGGAGACATGGAAAACGTTGCCAAACAGTTATTTAATCTGAAAACGGACAGGCAAATTCAGATGAGATCCATGCCTTGTTCATTTTCAGAAAAGTAAGCCGGTCTACATTCTCTGAGGATAGTCGCATGCGACAGTCTGTTACTACACCACCTGCAGCACTAAAGACACGCTCAGATAATACACTGGCAGCAGGGCAAGCCAGCACCTCCAATGCATACTGGCTAAGCTCTGGCCATGTATCCAACTTAGAGACCCAAAATTTGAAAGGGGAAGAGGCATCTGGGAGTACACTTAGAGGGAAAGCCAAGTAGTCTGTCACCATCTTATGGAAACGTTTCTTCCTGGTGACTGGAGCCGTCTCGGATGGTGTAGACCTTGCTGGCGCTGTCACAAAACTTTGCCACATTTGTAACATACAGTTCTTGCCCTGTGCAGAGGCGCTGCTTCTGATCCCTCTTGTTGTAGGGGTGTCTACACTGCCTCGACGCACAGAGCTGCTTTGTAAAGCAGTAGCAGCAGCAGCAGCACACCTCTCTCGGCTGGAATGTACAACAGTATGGATTGCACCAGTGTGTCTTGGTACTCCTGCATTTTACGGTCCCGGTTCACCGGTGTGATGAGGGTTTGTAAGTTGTCCCGGTAGCGAGGGTCTAGGAGGGTGTACACCCAATAATCTGACGTGCTGAGAATGTGGGCGATGCGGCGGTCGTTTCTCAGGCACTGAAGCATGAAATCAACCATGTGCTGCAGACTCCCAACTGGCCAACAAAGGCTGTCCTCTGGAAGAGGCGTCATCTCTGTCCCTCTGCATCACCCCACCCTCGCTCTACATACTGACTACAGCGTTGTGTACCTCCCTCTGTAGGGATTTCTTCCTCCTCCATTGACTCCTCCTCCTCCTCATCCTCCTCACAAAGTGAGCCCTGCCCAGCCCTTTGTGAGGAACCACGTTGCGCTGACTGTCCTGAAGGTAATTGAATTTGTGACTCCTCATCCTCCACCTCTTTCAAAACCTCTTCCTTTAGTGCTTTCAGTGATTTCTGAAGCAGGCAGATAAGGGGGACAGTCATGCTGACTAGTGCATCATCTGCACTCGCCATCCGCGTTGAGACATCAAACGCACGCAAAACGTCGCAGATGTCCTTCATAGAGGCCCACTCAGTAGTGGTGAAGTGTGAACCGCGCAAATTGCGAGTTGATTGCGCCTGTTGCAGCTGATACTCCATTACTGCTGGCTGCTGCTCACACAACCGCTCCAACATATGTAACGTGGAATTCCACCTGGTGGGTACGTCTGTCACGCTGTCTAATGATATGTATACAATGTCAGTAAACTATTAATACAGGAACAACACTCTATACAACAACTAGTATAGCAACATCAGCATGTAAGTATAGAATAGATTTACCTGACACGATATCTGCTGAACTCAGGGTTAATCTTGAGGACTTGATGAGCTGAAACAGGAAAGAGGTGGACCGGGATCTAACCTGACCCTAAACTGGGGTCCTAACCTTGGAGGTACTGATAATGGTTCAGAGGTCCAAGTCTCCAACCTAACCCTGTCTCCTATCAGACCCTGAACCCTGTAATCAGTCCTAAGAAGGATCCTGACTACCACCAAAGGGATATGGGCTGATCTCAGCTAAATACACAGATTAGACATATAAGACAGACAGGATAACACACGCTTGCATACACACTCAAACACCAAAGGAACATAAATGGTCTGGGAAATAAACTCTAACCAAGTTGAGCTTAGAACAACTAAGGAGCTCACAACTAAAGTCTATACAGATTCATTCCTATCTGTGGTCTGCATGAAGGTTTCACTGGCAACTCCCCAAGCAGACAACCAGGAATTTAAAGGAAACCAATCAACAAATAATCAATTACAGCCGGGAGAAACTGCACCCAGTCCCAGCACCGAGCACAGACAGAATTAACTCCCTAGCTGCCAAACACAAAGAAACAGCAGCTCAGCTGTGAGAAGTCAAAATGTGCAACCGCGACGATCTTCGTGGCAATGCACACATGACAGTACCCCCCCTTCTACGAGGGGCCTCCGGACCCTCAGGGCCAGGCCTGCCCGGGTGAGTTCTGTGGAAGGTCCGAACCAAACGATCTGCGTTAACATCAGACGCAGGGACCCACGTCCTCTCCTCCGGACCATACCCCTTCCAATGCACCAAGTACTGAAGGGACCGGCGATTCAGATGTGAGTCAATGATCTTTGATACTTGAAATTCCAAGTTACCATTGACCAACACAGGAGGAGGAGGTAGAGGTGACGGTATGACTGGTGCCACATACCTTTTAAGTAATGACTTGTGGAACACATTATGAATTTTAAACGTAGGAGGGAGGTCCAGACGAAATGCCACAGGATTAATTATGGAACTGATCCTGTACGGCCCGATGAATCTGGGACCCAGTTTCCAGGAGGGCACTTTAAGTTTTATATTCCTGGTAGACAACCATACCAGATCGTTCACATTCAGATCTGGACCAGAAACTCTCCTCCTATCAGCCATACGTTTGTAACGGTTCCCCATCGCACTCAGATTATTCAATACACCTCGCCACACAGAAGCAAGTGACGACGAGAAACGCTCCTCCTCAGGAACCCCAGAAGGGCCCCCCCCATTGAAAGTACAAAACTGGGGATGGAAACCATATGCCCCAAAAAACGGGGACTTACCAGTGGACTCGCTCCGCCTGTTGTTAAGAGCGAACTCTGCCAGAGGCAAGAAAGAAGACCAGTCCTCTTGGTTCTCTGAGACAAAACACCGGAGATATGTCTCTAAGCTCTGATTCAGACGCTCTGTCTGACCATTGGTCTGCGGATGAAAAGCCGAGGAAAATGACAATTGCATCCCCCGACGTAAACAAAATGCCCTCCAAAATTTGGACACAAACTGAGACCCCCTATCTGACACCACATCAGAAGGCAACCCATGAAGTCTAACGATCTCCCTAATGAACACCTGCGCCAGAGTTTTAGCATTAGGGAGTGCAGGAAGAGCAACGAAATGTGCCATCTTACTGAACCTGTCAACAACCACCAGTATGACAGTATTCCCTGACGACGGAGGAAGGTCCGTAATGAAGTCCATAGATAAATGAGTCCATGGACGCTCCGGAAGTTTCAAGGGTAAAAGGGTCCCATTCAAGCACTGCTCTCACCTTTTCAGGGTCCATACGGAAACCGGAGGCTGACACCAAAAAACCCAAAAACTGAAGTTCCTGTACGGCAAATACACACTTCTCCAGTTTGGCGTATAGTTTATTGTCTCGCAAGATCTGCAACACCTGTCTCACATGCTCCTGATGAGACACAAGATCTGGCGAGTAAATTAAAATGTCGTCCAAATATACAACCACAAACAGCCCCACAAGGTGACGAAAAATGTCATTAACAAAATGTTGGAATACTGCTGGTGCAGTAGTCAGACCAAAAGGCATGACTAGGTTCTCATAATGTCCCTCTGGCGTGTTAAACGCCGTTTTCCACTCATCCCCCTCTTTTATCCTAATCAGATTATACGCCCCCCTGAGATCCAATTTAGAGAACCATTTGGCGCCAACAATTTGATTGAAGAGATCAGGAATAAGAGGGAGTGGATACGGATCTCGAACAGTAATCCGATTAAGTTCGCGGAAATCCAAGCAAGGGCGTAGGCCTCCATCTTTCTTCTTCACAAAGAAGAACCCCGCGGCTACTGGGGAAGATGAAGGTCTAATATGCCCTTTGGCCAGACTTTCAGAAATATAATCTTTCATAGCCTGCCTCTCAGGACCAGAAAGATTATACAACCTAGCTTTAGGCAACTTAGCATCAGGAAGGAGATTAATAGAGCAGTCATACACGCGATGAGGAGGCAACTCCTGACACCCCTCCTCAGAGAAAACATCCCCAAAATCCTCCAAAAAAGGAGGCAATGTACTAGGCACGACCGCACTGATGACTGTGTTCATGCAGTTACTTTTGCAAAACTCACCCCATTGGCTTATTTCTCTGGACTGCCAATTAATCACAGGGTTATGTTTAACCAACCAAGGAAGTCCCAACACAATGGGAGTAGGTAGACCCTCCAATACATAACAAGATAATTGTTCCCTATGTATTGCCCCTACCCGAAGGTCAATGTTATGAACCTCATGAACAAAGCTACCTTGGCCGAGAGGCCTGGCGTCAATGGAGAATATAGGGATCGGTTTGACCAATACACTCAGATGCATACCTTGAGCCTGAGCAAACTGAGCATCAACCAGGTTAGCCCCGGAACCACTATCAAGAAGAACAGACAATCTCTCCACTCTCGTACCAACTACCACCTCCACTGGTACAAGGAACTGAGAAGAACTGGCGGATGAAATACATACTCCCAGGTTGTCGTCCACCACACAACCTGGGATTAACAGTTTTCCGGCGACTTTTGGCTCAACAAGGCACGGGATGGACATTCTCCAACAAAATGTCCCTCTTTCCCGCAGAAAAAACATCTTCTAGTCCTGCGGCGTACCGCCAATCCCCTCCTACGAAATGATGTCCCTCCCAACTGCATAGGCTCATCCGAACAGACAAGGGGAACCTCAACATAAGGGACTTTAATGGTAGGTGGAGAAACAACAGGGAGTGGGGTTACCTCACCCCTCTCCCAAAGCCGTCTATCAGTACGGATAGCTAAGGCCATAGCAGCCTCCAGTGAATGAGGAGACTCATACTGAGCCAAAACGTCTTTTAATTTATCAGAAAGCCCATGACAAAACTGGCTCCTAAGAGCTGGGTCATTCCACTGAGTATCTGTGGCCCATCTACGAAACTCAGAAGCAAATTCCTCTGCCGGACGATCTCCTTGCTGTATCTTACGTAATTTTGTCTCAGCAAGAGAGACCCGATCTGGGTCATCATATACCAATCCCAGGGCAGTAAAAAATTGATCTACAGACTGTAGAGCCGGGGATCCCGGAGGAAGGGAAAATGCCCAGGATTGAGGGTCCCCTTGCAGAAGTGAGATAACAATTCCCACTCTCTGCTCATCACTCCCTGATGATCGAGGCCGAAGCCGAAAATACAATTTACATGCCTCCCGGAAGGTGAAAAATTTGTCTCGCCCACCAGTGAACCTGTCCGGGAGAGCTACTTTAGGTTCAACTCTGGTTTGCTCCAGGGGAGACAAAACTTTGGACTTAATGTCCGTCAGCTCCATGGATAATCCCTGCAACTGCAGAGCCAGCTGGGCTACTGGATCCATGGTAACTGGAGATAATTTTTAGTGGCCAGTGAAAATGTCACGCTGTCTAATGATATGTATACAATGTCAGTAAACTATTAATACAGTAACAACACTCTATACAACAACTAGTATAGCAACATCAGCATGTAAGTATAGAATAGATTTACCTGACACGATATCTGCTGAACTCAGGGTTAATCTTGAGGACTTGATGAGCTGAAACAGGAAAGAGGTGGACCGGGATCTAACCTGACCCTAAACTGGGGTCCTAACTAATCCCTCACCTTGGAGGTACTGATAATGGTTCAGAGGTCCAAGTCTCCAACCTAACCCTGTCTCCTATCAGACCCTGAACCCTGTAATCAGTCCTAAGAAGGATCCTGACTACCACCAAAGGGATATGGGCTGATCTCAGCTAAATACACAGATTAGACATATAAGACAGACAGGATAACACACGCTTGCATACACACTCAAACACCAAAGGAACATAAATGGTCTGGGAAATAAACTCTAACCAAGTTGAGCTTAGAACAACTAAGGAGCTCACAACTAAAGTCTATACAGATTCATTCCTATCTGTGGTCTGCATGAAGGTTTCACTGGCAACTCCCCAAGCAGACAACCAGGAATTTAAAGGAAACCAATCAACAAATAATCAATTGCAGCCGGGAGAAACTGCACCCAGTCCCAGCACCGAGCACAGACAGAATTAACTCCCTAGCTGCCAAACACAAAGAAACAGCAGCTCAGCTGTGAGAAGTCAAAATGTGCAACCGCGACGATCTTCGTGGCAATGCACACATGACAACGTCACATATGATGCGATGTTCAGGAAGGCGAAATCTGACTTGCAGAGCTGCAATGCGCGATCTGGCCATGCTGGAACGTCGCAAGTGAGCGCACTCTAGGCGGACCTTGTGCAGCAGTGCATCAAGATCCGGATAGTCCCTCAAAAAACTCTGCACGACCAAGTTGAGCACATGTGCCAGACATGGTATGTGAGTGAGGTTGCCAAGGCCCAGAGCTGCCACCAGATTTCGGCCATTGTCACACACTACCAAGCCTGGCTGGAGATTAGCTGACAAAAACCACACATCGCTCTCCTGCTTGATGGCATCCCAGAGCTCCTGCGCTGTGTGGCTTCGATTCCCCATGGGAATTAATTTCAGTACGGCCTGTTGACGTTTGGCCACGGCTGTGCTCATATCGGTCGCAACAGGTAAGCGTTCACGGGTCCATGTGGAGGTATACCGTGACGGCTCGTGCAGCGATGATTCTGAGGAACTGGAGTAGGAGGAGGAATCAATGTGCACAGACTGGATTCCTGCAATCCTTGGAGTTGGCCGAACACGTACAGCGCCACTGGCAAGATCTGTACCCGGCTCCACAACATTGACCCAATGGGCAGTGAGGGAAAGGTATCGTCCCTGGCCATGGGTACTGGTCCACGCATCGGTGGTCAGGTGGACCCTGCTACTGACGGCGTTTAGTAGCGCATGTTTAATGTTTCCCTCGACATGTTTTTGCAGAGCAGGGACGCTTGCCTGCTGAAATAAAATCGGCTTGGCACATTATATTGTGGGACTGCCAATGCCATAAAGTTCCTGAAACTGTCAGTCTCCACCAGCCTGAATGACAGCATTTCAAGGGACAGGAGTTTTGCAAGGCCAGCATTCAGAGCCTGTGCTCGTGGATGGTTTGCCGAGTATGGCCGTCTTTTATCCCATGCCTGTGTTACCGATGGCTGTTTTTTGTACTGGGAGTGTGACGATGACTGTGAACTTGCTGCAGTGGGTGGAATAACAGTTTGTCTATGGACAACAGTGACCGAGGTTCTTCCATGGAGATCCTGTGAGGAAGCCGAAACAGGTGTGTGAGAGCTGGAGGTAGAGGCTCGAACATGACCTAAAGATGTAGGTGCTGCTGTAGGTTGGCCTACATCTCCAGTGTGTCTTTGGAACTCAGCTACGTGCTTTGTCCGTACATGTGTCCACATATTTGTGGTAATCAGGTTCCTGATATTTTTACCTCTTTTAACTTTTTGCTTACACAGCTTGCATTGAACATAGCAAATATCATGTACAAGTCTGTCAAAAAAGGACCACGCAGTGCAAGTCATGGGAGCGCCAATTTTGACAGTTCTAAGAGAACTGCTCCCAACAGGGCCAAACTGGAGGCTACAGGCAAGCGAGTCTGCAGCCTACCTCTCCCTCCTCTTTGTACCGTTGGGACAATCTCTTCCTCAGAGCTGCTCCCACCACCTTCCTGTTGCTCACGACATGTTGGGTCTCGGACTTCATCATCTCCACTACCCTCTTCCAACACCTACTGCTGTTGGATGGTCTGGGCAGCACCATGCTCCACAAAACCTGGCACCTGAGTCTCATCATCATCATAAGATGCGTTCTGCGGTGTGCTGTCCATCGGCACTGGCTCACCCGCCTCTTCAGATTGAGAGAGACACAGCTGTTGCGCATCACTGCATACTCCCTCTTCTTCAAATTGCAGAATGCTGCTTGCCTGTGCCCGTGTTTGCGAGCCAACAGATTCTGAGAACAGAAGCAGAGACTCAGCTGGCTCCTGTACAGAACTCTCTGACTGCCTTGGCAATTTGACAGGCGGTGAAGAGACAGATGGTTGCTCAACAGTGTTGTGTTCCTGAGAGGAGGTGGAAGGAATTGAAGTCGATGCATTGGCTGCCATCCAACCAACAACGGCTTCAATTTGTTCTTCCCGCAGCAGGGGGGCACGCCGAGCTCCTACCAAAGTGCGCATAAAGGAACGCTCACGGGGATAAATGGTGGATGCTGTGTCACTGAGGGCGGCAGCAGACACAGAATCCCCACGTCCTCTCCCTGCTGAAACTCCACGGCCACGACCACGTGCCTTACTCACTGACTTCTTCATCTTGGTAGATTGATAAAGAAAGTCAGAAAAGTTATAAGGCCTAAGTGTGGTTATTACGCAGAGACTGAAGTGAACACTGAAACACAACTGTTCACAATCTGTGAAAGGCTACTCCTTTGTCTACTTCTATAGTGTTTGCAACCAATGTATTGTATACGGATGGAAGGGCGTCACACTAATAGATTATATTTTAAATGGAATGGAGCAGAAACAATTTGAGATAAATGAAAAGGATGAGGCACTGAGACATGCTCAGCAGAGTACAAGCAGCAGTGCTTGAACAAGTAACTGGAGCGTGATGTGCACTCAAAAAATAAAAAACACAGACTGAAGTGAACACTGAAACACAACTGTTCACAATCTGTGAAAGGCTACTCCTTTGTCTACTTCTATAGTGTTTGCAACCAATGTATTGTATACGGATGGAAGCGCGTCACACTAATGGTTTAGATTTTTTTCAAATATAATGGAGCAGCACCAATTAGAGAAAAATGTGAAGGATGAGGCAGTGACACACGCTCAGCAGACTACAACCAGCAGTGGTTGAAGAACTAACAGGAGCGTGATCTGCACTCAAAAAATCAAAACCTCACAGACTGCAGTGAACACTGAAACACAACTGTTCACAATCTGTGAAAGGCTACTCCTTTGTCTACTTCTATAGTGTTTGCAACCAATGTATTGGATACGGATGGAAGCGCGTCACACTAATAGTTAAATTGCATGGAGCTGCAAGAATTACACTGAAGGAAAAAAAAAATAGTCTGTGAGTGACATGTGCAGATGCCTACAGACAGCGTTGCATGCAGAGCAAACTGCAGCGTCACCTGCACTCACACACACCTTGCAGAGCTGTTAAAACAACACTGCAGGCAAAAGGAAGCTTTACACAGCGGTTGGTGCTAGCCTGCCTACAGCACAGTACACTAAATCGCAATCTCTAACTGTCCCTCAGAGTCAGCACAGCAGCGTTCTGTCCCTTACTGAATTCACAGCACAGTGACGCTAAAATGGCGGCGGCGCCTTTTATAGTGCATTCTGACATCATTTCAGCATCCAATCACAGCCATGCCATTAGTTAAAATGACCGCAGCAGTACAGGATGTGCCCACACTTCTTAGGATTCCTCATTGGCTGACTAAAATCACATTGCCTCGCAAAGAATTATGGGAACTTCCGATTCCGGTTTTCGATAAGACGAAAATATCGAAACGAATTATCGAAAGGCCGATAGAGCTAATATCGGCCGATAGCCGATATTTGCATTATCGTATTGCTCAACACTACTCTTCTGTTAACCATGGTTATCTCTAAAGAAACACGTGCAGTCATCATTGCAATGCACAAAAATGGCCTAACAGGGAAGAGTATCGCAGCTAGAAAGATTGCACCTCAGTCAACAATCTATCGCATCATCAAGAACTTCAAGGAGAGAGGTTCCATTGTTGCCAAAAAGGCTCCAGGGCGCCCAAGAAAGACCAGCAAGCGCCAGGACCGTCTCTTAAAAGTGTTTCAGCTGCGGGATCGGGCTACCAGCAGTGCAGAGCTTGCTCAGGAATGGCATTAGGCAGGTGTGAGTGCATCTGCACGCACTGTGAAGCGGAGACTCTTGGAGCAAGGCCTGGTCTCAAGGAGGGCAGCAAAGAAGCCACTTCTCTCCAGAAAAAACATCATGGACAGACTGATATTCTGCAAAAGGTACAGGCAGTGGACTGCTGAGGACTGGGGTAAAGTTATTTTCTCTGATGAATCCCCTTTTCGACTGTTTGGGACATCAGGAAAACGCCTCATTCGAAGAAGACAAGGTGAGCGCTACCACCAGTCTTGTCTCATGCCAACTGTTAAGCATCCTGAAACCATTCATGAGTGGGGTTGCTTCTCAGCCAAGGGAATCGACTCTCTCACAGTCTTGCCTAAAAACACAGCCATGAATAAAGAATGGTACCAGAATGTCCTCCAAGAGCAACTTCTCCAAACCCTCCAAGAGCAGTTTGGCAATCAACAATACCTTTTCCAGCATGATGGAGCACCTTGCCATAAAGCAAAGGTGATAACTAAATGGCTCAGGGAACAAAACATAGAGATTTTGGGTCCATGGCCTGGAAACTCCCCAGATCTTAATCCCATTGAGAACTTGTGGTCAATCATCAAGAGACGGGTGGACAAACAAAAACCTAAAAATTCTGACAAAATGAAAGCATTGATTGTGCAAGAATGGACTGCTATCAGTCAGGATTTGGTCCAGAAGTTGATTGAGAGCATGCCAGGGAATTGCAGAGGTCCTGAAGAAGAAGGGTCAACACTGCAAATATTGACTTGCTGCATTAACTCATTCTAACTGTCAATATAAGCTTTTGTTACTCATATGTTTGCAATTATATTTCTGTCTGTGATAAAAACATCTGTCAAACACACATAAAAACCAGAGGTAAGCAGATCATGTGAAAATATAATATTTATGTCATTCTCAAAACTTTTGGCCATGACTGTACTTGGCACTTTCCACAAGGAGAAATGCATTTCTTTATACTGCTATACTTTTAAAAAGCTCTAGTATTAAGAAATGCTGACTATTATATATAAGTGCTTTAAATTAAAGATTGCATTTCATCAGATGAAAGAACAGTATTCATTTTTATATATTTGTCATGCATGTATCTCTGTGTGCTATTCCATGGTCGAGGAAGGCTTTTTATTCTGCTAAAGAAGCATCACAAAAGTTTATTACATTCATCTCTGTCTATAAATACAGGAGGTATATATACATACACCCTGTATGTACAGAATATGTGTTATGGAAAATGAATGCAGTTTGACACTTTTATCTTTACAAGCTATATTCCAAATTCAATATTAAATAAAAGTCTCACCATCAGGATAATATGAAGAGTGGAACATTAAAGGGTAGGAATAAAACAGGGCCTCTTTGAGACTGTAAAGTCAGTTCACTGTAAGGTCTTCTCTTTCAACAACCGTCTGTCTAACTAGCAGCACCGGCTTTGTATTGATCTGCTCTGTGAATTTTGTTCCCTTAACAATGCATAACTATTTTTAGAAATTTACCTACAAGAAATAGAATAATGGACATCTGATCCATTTTTTTTATTATTTTTATTTTACAAACACCAACAGCAAAATAACAAGCGAAAAGATTCACTAAGTTGTAAAAACATGAAGCAGCTGCCATGGCAACAGCTATCAGCTCACACCGCCATATGCTTTTCTCTAAATATAAGGTTTGCAATTTGTTTGTGTTTTTTTCTTTTTACCTTTCTACTTTGTCACCATATTTTAAGATGTGAAGGTAGTGAAACTGGTGATTACTGTCTTATATTGTAATTTCAAATCACAACACCATGCTTCTGTTCTAAATAGCTGTCAGTTATGCAGTTTAGTAGACTAACATGTCATTTCAGTACCTTCACTTACTTTGCCTTTTTTATGTTTTCATGCTTTTCTTTATCAAATACTCCCTGAAATCTTCAGTATAGAGAGCCATTGTTATTATAACGATATACTGTAGCTGTTCTTTTAGACCCAGTACAGTATACTGTACATGTAAGCTTGGCTGAAATGAACAGGCATTTGTTTTAGCAAGGAGAGAGCATATGTCAAACTCCTCTGATAGTGGTGTATATGTGTAACTCTCAAGGGGTTACCGAAACAGAGAGGAGCCAGAAGACCACAGCGTCTGATTTCTCCTCCTAGTGTAGCATGTTAATGTTTTCAATGTTTTCTATTATAAGAAATGATGTTGCAGTAATTTATTTTGGCCACTAGAATGCACCTGTGAACAAGAGAAGAAAGCTCTGGAAACAGGAAGTAGTAATGTATGGTTTTCCTGAGGTAAATAGAGGGAATGAGCCCTGCTTGAGAGACTGAGAAGGATCTAGAGCCTGAAGTGATTCAAATTGGATGGTGTGACCCAGAGGGAGCGGCTCCCGTGAGTAAACTGAGATGTGTGACCTGTCACCGACTGTTTAGTTATTTAGGGAGAGTTAGATAGAAGTCGCAGCATATTCAAGAACACTCCTGTTACTGAGACTACCCATGGACTGATGGAGATTGTGTGAGCTTCTGTATAGCGAGGCTCTGATAAAAATGTAAATGCCATAGAAGAGCTATGTGAAATCTGGGACTGATCTGAATCTTCATATGCACTTGTATCAGAGGATATGGTGACCTAGAAAGCTTATTAAATCCAGTGGCCGGACATCAGAATAACAAGTCCAGTTGTTTACTTTTGAGTATATTCTGTCAAGCGCTCACTAAGAGGACAGTGCACTGTGTACATATTGTGTTGGTTTAAGTGATTTGTCATGTAAAATATATATTTCAAGGGGGAAAAACAGGTTCAAAGGAATCTATTAGAATATAATAAAGGTGGAAAAATTGGTAGCGGGTGTAAGATTATATACTGAGAGGCACGTGCACGGTCCCGGTAGTCCCCCCCGCATGGCCCTGTACCGGAAAAGGGAGGGAGTGTCATAGCTTGGTGTAGTTTTTCCCTGTCTGTGAAGGAACGGGGGATTCTCGGGTGCATTTTGGGTTATGGTTGGTTTGTGGCTGCTGGGGCCCATTTTCTAGAGAAGTAAACCCTGTTATCCTTTGACAAGTTAAAAAGAAAATTTTGGTTTTTAGTATCATTCATGGTCAGTCTTTCATAGCAGACCGTTCCCATTCTAAAACAAGACCCTCGTACCGGCATTACCCTTCTGCGCTCACCTTCATTTTAAAAACTGTGTAAATTTTTTTAGCAGTGCAGGGGTTAATTCCTGTTGAGAGCCTTGGAGCAAAGGGTTCTCAGCTGTGCCTGTTTCCACTCCCATCTCCAATTAAACTTGGTCCCCGATAAAACAATATCCGGCTACTTTTGGCAGGCTTGGGGTTGTTGGTGGTTTTGTAGTAGGTGTTTGGTTATTTTTTTTGGGTGTTGCCTGGTTTTTTGGGGTTTTGCTAAATTTTTTTTCTTCTTCTACTTTGGTTTTACCCCAACCATTTCCGAGGCACATCCTCTGTTTTTTTGGCGGTAATTTTTTTGTTGGTTTTATTTTATTGCCCCCGTTCATATTTTCTTTTAATTGGTTGGTGTTTAGGTATTTAAATACTACTCCCCCCTTCCCTGGGTGGGGGAAGGGACAGACTGAGAGAAGATTAGGTGTTAAGGCAAGGTAGTGGCCCCTAATTTCACCCTCAAAAAAAAAAAAAGGGTTTAGGGTGAGCTGGGCACCCCCCAGATTAGGGACAGGGAAGGGGCTTTGGTCCCGGACACCCGACAACAGATGTGATTAAAACCCTTGGTAAAAAAACATGGGCCCGTTAAAATCCAACATAAATAATAATTTTTTTCCCGCAAGAGTTGAGCAAAGGACTTTTATTTTTTCCTTGTCTGCTCCCGCCCATTTCCGAGGCATCAAAAAATCCCTCTTATTTCTCTTTCCAACACCCCTACCCCGAAATTTTGCCTTGTGGCCCCTTGACATCATGATGCAAGGAGCAAA
>JARQOD010000005.1:514203865-514249181 GCA_033576555.1 Oophaga sylvatica
CCTCTATTAGGCTGATATCTGAATTTCTGGGTGAATATGCACCTCTGTCAGCAATGCCTGCATTTATGGGTAAAGTAGGGACCTGGTGTAATTAAAATCACCACCTGGTGGGGGCGGAGTGCTCGGTCAGCAAGCTAACATTCAATAGACAAAAAAACCTGACTGGCACTTCCAGACTAATGTGAACTAGGTGCAAACCAAGGGAAGCTACCCCCATGTAAAACATACAAAAAAAGGCTGCACTCTATCATACTAAAGCATGACAATATGGAATACATGAAATTTAGAATAGCAATATGGCTTTGGAATATAAGGAAAAATTTGAGACGCTTAGTATAAACATTTGGCCAAACATTTTAAAGCCCACCAACCATCGTCAAGGTGGTCTCAATACTGGTGAGTCCCTAACCTAATGTGAACATACCTCTATTAGGCTGATATCTGAATTTCTGGGTGAATATGCACCTCTGTCAGCAATGCCTGCATTTATGGGTAAAGTAGGGACCTGGTGTAATTAAAATCACCACCTGGTGGGGGCGGAGTGCTCGGTCAGCAAGCTAACATTCAATAGACAAAAAAACCTGACTGGCACTTCCAGACTAATGTGAACTAGGTGCAAGCCAAGGGAAGCTACCCCCATGTAAAACATACAAAAAAAGGCTGCACTCTATCATACTAAAGCATGACAATATGGAATACATGAAATTTAGAATAGCAATATGGCTTTGGAATATAAGGAAAAATTTGAGACGCTTAGTATAAACATTTGGCCAAACATTTTAAAGCCCACCAACCATCGTCAAGGTGTCTCAATACTGGTGACTCCAACCTAATGTGAACATACCTCTATTAGGCTGAATCTGAATTTCTGGTGAATATGCACCTCTGTCAGCAATGCCTCATTATATGGGTACAAGTAGGGCCTGGTGTAATTAAAATCACCACCTGGTGGGGCGGAGTGCTCGGTCAGCAAGCTAACATTCAATAGACAAAAAAACCTGACTGGCACTTTCCAGACTAATGTGAACTAGGTGCAACCAAGAAGCTACCCCCATGTAAAATACAAAAAAAGGCTGCACTATCATACTAAAGCATGACAATATGGAATACCATGAAATTTAGAATAGCATAGGCTTTGGAATATAAGGAAAAATTTGAGACGCTTAGTATAAACTTTGGCCAAACATTTTAAAGCCCACCATCCATCGTCAAAGGTGGTGGGCTTAACAATGTGAAAGTCTTATACTAAGCGTCTCAAATTTTTCCTTATATTCCAAACATATTGCTATTCTAAATTTCATGTATTCCATATGTCATGCATTATTATGGATAAGTAGGACCTTTGTTTGTATTTAAATTACATGGGGGTAGCTTCCCTTGGCTGCACTATTATCAATTAGTCTGGAATGCCAGTCAGATTTTATGTTATTAATGTAGCTTGCAGACGACATCCGCCCCCACCAGGTGTGATTTTAATACACCAGTCCCACTTTACCCATAAATTGCAGGCATTGCTACAAGGTGCATATTCACCAGAAAATTCGAGTACAGCTATAGTAGTATGTCACATAGTTAGGGACTCAACATATTAGACCACCTTGACGATGGTTGGTGGGCTTTAAAATGTTGCCAAATGTTTATACTAAGCGTCTCAAATTTTCCTTATATCCAAAGCCATATTGCTATTCTAATTTCATGTATTCCATATTGTCATGCTTTAGTATGATAGAGTGCAGCCTTTTTTGTATGTTTTACATGGGGGTAGCTTCCCTTGGCTTGCACCTAGTTCACATTAGTCTGGAAGTGCCAGTCAGTTTTTTTGTCTATTGAATGTTAGCTTGCTGACCGAGCACTCCGCCCCCACCAGGTGGTGATTTTAATTACACCAGGTCCCTACTTACCCATAAATGCAGGCATTGCTGACAGAGGTGCATATTCACCAGAAATTCAGATATCAGCCTAATAAGGTATGTTCACATTAGGTTAGGGACTCACCAGTATTGAGACCACCTTGACGATGGTTGGTGGCTTTAAAATGTTTGGCCAAATGTTTATACTAAGCGTCTCAAATTTTTCCTTATATTCCAAAGCCATATTGCTATTCTAAATTTCATGTATTCCATATTGTCATGCTTTAGTATGATAGAGTGCAGCCTTTTTTGTATGTTTTACATGGGGGTAGCTTCCCTTGGCTTGCACCTAGTTCACATTAGTCTGGAAGTGCCAGTCAGGTTTTTTTGTCATTGAATGTTAGCTTGCTGACCGAGCACTCCGCCCCCACCAGGTGTGATTTTAATTACACAGGTCCCTACTTTACCCATAAATGCAGGCATTGCTGACAGAGGTGCATATTCACCCAGAAATTCAGATATCAGCCTAATAGAGGTATGTTCACATTAGGTTAGGGACTCACCAGTATTGAGACCACCTTGACGATGGTGGTGGGCTTTAAAATGTTTGGCCAAATGTTTATACTAAGCGTCTCAAATTTTTCCTTATATTCCAAAGCCATATTGCTATTCTAAATTTCATGTATTCCATATTGTCATGCTTTAGTATGATAGAGTGCAGCCTTTTTTTGTATGTTTTACATGGGGGTAGCTTCCCTTGGCTTGCACCTAGTTCACATTAGTCTGGAAGTGCCAGTCAGGTTTTTTTGTGTATTTTAATGCACACGTGAAACACTGCTTCTTTGTGTAGCATCATAGGAAAGTCTCAAGAAATCAGCCAAGATCTCAGGAAGAAGATTGTGAACTTGCACAAGTCTGGCTCATCCTTGGGTACAATTTCAAGATACCTGAAGGCGCCTTGTTCTTCTGTACAAACAATTATACGCAAGTACAAAAAAGATGGGAATGTCCAGCCATCATACCGCTCAGGAAGGAGATGGGTTCTGTGTCCCAGAGATGAACGTGCTTTGGTCAGACAGGTGCATATCAACCCAAGGACAAAAGCAAAAGAGCTTGTGAAGATGATGGCGGAAGCTGGTAAAATTGTGTCAATATCCACAGTGAAACGAGTATATCAACATAGTCTGAAAGGCCACTCTGCCAGGAAGAAGCCTTTACTCCAAAAGAAACATGCAAATGCACACAGGAACATGTGACCTTAATTTTTGGAGACATGTCCTGTGGTCTGTTGAAACTAATATTGAACTTTTTGGGCATAATGACCATCGTTACGTTTGGAGGAAAAAGGGAGAAGCTTGGAGAATAATAACTCCATCTCAACTGTGAAACACGGGGGTGACAGAATCATATTGTGGGGTTGTTTTGCTGCAGGAGGGACTGGTGCACTTCACAAAATAGATAGAATCATGAGAAAAGAAGATTATGTTGCAATACTGAAGCAACATCTCAAGATATCAGCCAGGAAGTTAAAGCTTTGGCGGAAATTGGTTTTCCAAATGGACAATGACTCAAAGCATACTGCCAAAATGATAACAAAGTGGCTAAAGAATAACTTAGTCAATGTTTTGGAATGGCCATCACAAAGCCCTGATCTCAGTCCTATTGAAAATTTATGGACAAAGCTGAAAAGGCCGGATAGAGCGAGGCGACCTACAAACCTGGATCAGTTACACCAGTTTTGTAAGGAGGAATGGGCCCAAATTCCGACCAACTATTGTGAGAAGCTTGTGGAAGGATATCCCAAATGTTTGACCCAAGTCATTGAGTTTAAGGGCAATGGTACCAAATACTAATGAAATGTATGTAAAATTTTGACTTTGCAGTAAGTAATAAAAATGCATTAAAACATTTATCTCTCTCATTACTCTGGCATTTGGCAAATATTAATAACTAGATGAAGGCCCGGTGCTATCGCATCGCGAGGGCGGTAATGTCACAATGGGGGCAGGCTTTGCAGCATTGAGAATCTCTCCCCATGTGCTCACCCACCTATCCACTCTGTCTTTCCCCATGTGCTGACTTCTCCCGTCTGTGCTCTCTTCTGTGTCCTGTCTACCCCCATGTGCTATCCCCCTTGTCTGCTGTCTGGTGGTACCGCTCAAGAGGCTGTGTACGATGTATACAGTGTGTGTGTGTGTGGTGCGTACGGTGTATACAGTGTGTGTGTGGTGCGTACGGTGTATACAGTGTGTGTGGGGTGCATACGGCGTATACAGTGTGTGTGTGGTGCGTACGGCGTTTACAGTGTGTGTATGTGTGGCGTATACAGTGTGTGTGTGGTGCGTACGGCGTATGCAGTGTGTGTGTGTGTGTGGTGTGTACGGCGTATACAGTGTGTGTGTACTGCATACGGCGCATACAGTGTGTGTGTGTGTGGTGCGTGTGGCGCATACAGTCTGTGTAGTGCATACGGCGTATACAGTGTGTGTGTGGTGCATATGGTGTATACAGTGTGTGTGTGGTGTGTACGACGTATACAGCATGTGTGTGTATGGCGTATACAGTGTGTGTGGTGCGTACAGCATATACAGTGTGTGCGTGTGTTGTGCGTTCGGCATATACAGTGTGTGTGTGTGTGTGGTGTGTACGGCGTATACAGTGTTTGTGTGTGTGGTGCGCACGGCATATACAGTGTGTGTGTGTGGTGCGTGCGGCGTATACAGTGTGTGTGGTGCATACGGCGTATACAGTGTGTGTGTGTATGTGTGTGGTGCAACGGTGTTCTGCTGGTGGTACAGCACAAGAGGCTGGTACCACCAGCAGTTTCCATATTGAGTCACCCATCACTTGGGTGTCCCAATATGGCGGTCGGTCAACTTCAGCCGCTTGTAATTCTGGGATCCGGACACATCTGGACGGAACAGGATGTGAAACATTACAAGGTAAGTATATATTAGATTATGGTAATCTTAATTGACCTAAAACAGGAAATGTTTATTCTGATTTCATGTCATATTTTGAGAAAAACATGCAGATGTGTCTTTTTTTATATAGTGTATGTAAATGTCTGGTTTCAACTGCATATTGACCAATATATAAAATCAGATTATGCATGATGTGGCAATCTTTAGTTTAACTTTCAGGGACAATATTGCAACATGATAGGAAAACCCATGAAAGGCTGAAATTCATATTACAACCATTTGGTAATCAAATATAGAGATAAATATAAACATCTCCCAACAGAGTTTCACAAAATAATGTATTTGATTTTTTTTTAAAAGCTGGTCATCTCGAGACGCTCATCTCAGGATATAGAAAGCCAAGAGAAAATGTAAGGAAGGACACAACTATATAAATTGCATTGTTATTACAAATATACTCTTAGTCGATCACTTTTCAGACCTGCCTTTCAATACTGTATTTCATGTATCAAGTTGGACAACAAACATTGAAATACCACATCACCATGCCTGTTCTCAAGTATAATTCATGCAAGTGTAAGGGACGGCCAGGAACGTAGTCATGACTGAGGACACCGGGGCCTTGGTGTTCTGGCCTCCCCTCACAGAAACATGTCCATCATCAATCAGCATACCTGTGCCTTACGGTCCAGCTCCTTCAGGTTCTCCCCTTTGCTGTGGAAGATCCTCTCCAGGTATGTCAGCATAAACTGAGACACAGTCCATTTCAACTTCAACAAGAACATCTTTACTGGGTTCATTACACAGCACATCCAAAGTCTTTACATCTGCTACAACAGGCTTCACAAAACAGTGTTCCTTTTATTTCCCTGCGGTACTCTCAGGGTGGCACAGCATGTACCCGGGTCAGACTGCCTCTGACGATTCCTCAACATCCTGTCTGCACAGCTCCGCTACGGATATGTATCCCTGGTCTGTTTCGCCCCAGACACAAGATCATTATTTCCCGGAGTCAGAAGCCACTGAGAGAGCGACCTGCCCTTCTGTGCTGTTCTCTGTGCCTGCACTACTTGCTTTCTGTCCAAACTCACTGCATCTGCAGGGTCCCCTGGCCGTTTCGCCCTGGTCCTAAGGGTATCTGCCCATGCGATGAGTTGCCACATACTGGAACCACTATTGACTCCTCGACTGCATCAGCCTGCTGCTGTGGTGTCCTGTTGCAGTGGATGGCTGGGCCTTACTCCTTGAAGGTTGCGTGGCTGCTGTGGTGTCCAGGGCCTAAAACCCTTGTGGACGGTTTGGGTGTCCCTCGTCCTTCTGCCTAAACCTAGCACTTACACTGGCTTACCACACAGCAGCCCCTCCTACTATTAACCATGTACTTGCACTAAACACTATCTAAGAACTGTGGACATTAAAATGCCCCCCCATCTAGTGGCCATTAATGTAACTACACTTACCCTATTATATGAATACAGCAGTAAATGAATTATACCTTATATACAGTTTACAACATGGTAATACATCTATAAGTGTAGCAATATCAAAGAAGCATAATGGTAATACACATTTAAATGTAGTAGTACCATTATGTATTAACAAATATACATACACTGAAAATATACGGCATCGGTACGAAAGAGGAAGACAAAGGTATAACTGTAGTATATTATACCCCCTACACAAATATAGCAACAGGAATACAAAGAAATAAAAATGATGCGAGTATGTTATGAATAAACCAGCTTGGAAATATTCCAAATTTCAGAATTCTTCTTTCAATTCTAAGCATTAGTGTTGAGCGATAGTGCTCGATATCTAAAAATATCGTATCGAAATTGTATCGCCGATAGCACTAAATATCGTCGATATCCGATTTCGATACCGGAAGTCCAATGTAAGTCTATGGGAACAAAATATCGCAACTAAAAAAAACCTTTATTTCCTTGTAAACACTAAATATACACACATAGAATACATATATATATATATACATGTCATTGTGACATATATATATATACATATATTTATAGTTTATACACTTCTACATAGTAAAATAGACTCTGATTCAATTGCCGGGTAAAGCCGTGACATACCCCATAGAAGTCGACGGGCTCGGTGCCGAGTACCCCAAAAACCTCTGGCTCTGTGCGACTCAACTTGGGCGTCACGAACAGGATTCTGTAGCTCGCTATAAGCGAGTCCTGTGTGCCTGAATTGAACTGGTTTTGTGCTTGAGAATTGCTAAAATCATCAGAGAATGTATTTGCCATTTTTCCGCCATATCTGCGTCACGACGAGGCACTGGTGCAGAAGAAGGGCGTGCTCTTCATGGGTGTACACACTCACTCAGTGACGCGAAAACGATGGCTCTAAATGGTACTGCAATGTAAGATCGTGCCCCACAGCTCTTGAGTTCCGCCTCCTCATCCTCCTCAGTGTGCGGAAACTAACACGAAGGTCCCGCCTCACTACAAAAGGGGCCCTCTCCAGATGCTAATGACACATGTGACTTGGCAGAGATGGCTAATGGACACGAGCAGAAGTGTGAAGGGATGGAGCAGTCAGAGCTCTCCCCCCACGGAAGCGACCCGATCGCTACGGAACCACCGTTGGGCACCCGGCCTGGAAACCCTCCTACGCTGCAAGAAGCGGAGGATACCCTAAGAGGCCTGGCCCGGCACCAGGAGGAGGTCGCCAGGATGGAAGCCAGCTGGCGTGCCCTAAAACTAAACTTGGAGCGGCGCCAATCCCTCTTACCTGAAGTGTCTGTACCGGAAGGTGAGGCACCCGTTCTAGTAGAGGAGTCCGTGCGGGCATCCCAGCCCTTGCAATGTGATCCGGTTGACGTTGTCGCAGTGGAGGCACCCGTTCGTGCAAAAAACGCTGCACCGGCAGCACCCCAGATCCCGCTGTCTGCCCCCGTCACTGAGACAGAAGAAGCGACACCCGTCCTCATGGAGGAGGCCACGCAGGCACCAGAGGTCTACCTGTCTGTACCGGAGCCCCGACTGTCATCTGTTCCAGAGCCGGCTGCTTCCTCCGCAGGTGAGCGCCGCCAGGACTGGGGGGCGCCAGGAGAGCTGCCGCAAACCGGACACTGTAAGCTGCAGTTTGATGGTGGAGACATGGAGCTGCTGGTGGAGGAGAATTTCAACCGGCGTCAGGAGGAAGAGTGGAGACGTTGGGAGAGAGAAGCCGAGCGACAAAGGGAGCAGCGAGAATCCCAAAAACTTCGCCAACGTCAGCTGGAGAAGGACCGGGCAGATAAGGACCGGATGAGAAAAGATAAAGGAACCCTGAGGGAGCCGCGGCGTAAGGGGGCAGTACGGAGCTTTAAATTGAAAGGTGGTTGGGGCTTTATCCAGGAGCCTGGACTTTATTTAGAAGTTTTTGTGAACCGGCGGGACGTGGAGGCTCACCTCCCAGAAGGACACCCGGGGAGGGACCTGTTGCCAGGAGACTTGGTGACTTACACCCGACACTGGGGTTACAATGGATGGTACGCCCTAAATGTTACCAGGTGCGACCCCTACTCCCCAGAGTGTCAGGAACCTGTGAGACCCTCGGAGCCTTCAGCCTCCCACATCCAGGCCTCTGCAAAAGTGCCCACCCCACGCCGTAAATCTCCCCATCCTCCCTCAGTGGTCTCCTCAGCAGACCCACCCATGGACATGATCCAGTTACGTGGGCCGTACCCGGCGCCTGTTAGGCCCCCTGGGGTTCGTACAGTCCGTGACATAGGGCTCCAGACCCGGAGGGAGATGAAAGAGGTGGCCACACAGACCCAGATAGCGGGTCACGACTTGACTGTACAGGCCACACGACGTCATCAGGTCCTGGTGGTCCTTGGTGCCTCGGATGTTTGGCAAGCATCAGAAGAGTACCAGGTGGTACCTGGAACACCCCTGCCAAAGAATTATAAATAACCCGGACAGGGTCACTGTATGTAAATAGTTAAATTGTTTATGTACCCGGACGGGTGAATGTTCATAAAAAAGTTTTTTAATTTAATAAAAAAAAACAAAACACAGTTTTCATTACTTTTATTACAGTCTCATCCTGCGACGCCATCGATCTCCTGTAAAAAAATGAAAAAAAAAAAAAAAGTATACCACCTGACTGACGCAGTCCATAGTAACGAGTGTCCCACGACGATCCAGCTCTGCTACATCAGAATGACAGTCAGAGCCTGTCATCCCGGCGCAGCACAGCTGATTACCTGCTTACCCGGTGGTGACGTCATCGGACTGACTGCTTTACGGCCGGGATTACCCAGCAGTCACTGCAGTTATCGCGAGAAACTGCATGTGACCGCCGGGGAAAGATGATGGCGGCCATGAAGCAGTCCAGGCCGTGACCGCCTGAGATCTTCTGCCAGGTAAGTGCCGCTGACTCCTGACAGACCCGACCGACGGACACTCACAGTGACAGTGACAAATCCGATTCCGGTATTCGATAAGACGAAAATATCGAAACGAATTATCGAAAGGCCGATAGAGCTAATATCGGCCGATAGCCGATATTTACATTATCGTATCGCTCAACACTACTAAGCATGTTTCTCCTGGAGGAGAATGTGTCACTTACATCAATTTCAGTTATAGACGCTAGAACTTTAACTGTGAAGAGTTATGTATATAGTTATATACGTGTTCATAATGTAAAATATGGACATCTAGTATAGTTCATGCCAGTGTTAAAAAAAAATCACAGCCCTTTCTCGCTTTTTTCCTTCTCTCCTTTATTCCTATTTTGTTTTATATTACAATAAAAAAAGAAATATAGAAAGAAATCTTCTGTGTATCTCAGAAGCTCAGCCATGTCCCATTTTACTCACCATTCTGTGTATGACTGTAACGGTCTCCATATACTTTAGATCAATGTTGGTCTAACCTTCGATACCGATGGGTTAGGACGACGGTCTAACGTGTATGGGGGAGCTAGCTGATGGATGGTCGGGAGAGATGTCGATTGCCTATGCCTGATTTCAGACTGCAGATCACATTGTTGCTCCTACATATGGTAAAGTTGGAGAAGATGACTTTCGGCCAAATGAGCGACTGAAGCATCGTTTGGCCGACAGCCATTAAAAGAGAATCTGACAGCAGGTTATTGCTATGTAATCTGACATTAGCATGACATAGTGTCACGCTGTCTCAGGATAGAGGTGGACCGGGGTCTATGCTGACCCCAAACTGCGGTCCTGACTAGTCCCTCTACCTGGAGGTACTGTTAATGGTACAGAGGTCCAGGCCGCCAGCGTAACCCTGTCTCCTGTAGATCACTGACCACTAGTGTTGAGCATTCCGATACCGCAAGTATCGGGTATCGGCCGATATTTGCTGTATCGGAATTCCGATACTTAGTTCCGATATTTTTCATATATCGTATACCGGAATCGGAAGTTCCCATAATTCTTTGAGAGGCAATGTGATTTTAGTCAGCCAATGAGGAATCTTATGAAGTGTGGGCACATCCTGTAATGCTGCGGTCATCTTAACTAATGGCATGGCTGTGATTGGCTGCTGAAATTATGTCAGAATGCACTATAAAAGGCGCCGCCTCCATTTTAGCGTCACTGTGCTGTGAACTCAGTTAGGGACAGAACGCTGCTGTGCTGACTCTGAGGGACAGTTAGACATTGCGATTTTGTGTACTCTACTGTGCTTTAGGCAGGCTAGTTTACCAACCGCTGTGTAAAGCTTCCTTTTGCCAGTGTTGTTTTAACAGCTCTGTGCAAGGTGTGTGTGAGAGTGCAGGTGACGCTGCAGTTTGCTCTGCATCCACCGCTGTTTGTAGGCATCTGCACGTGTCACTCACTGACTCTTTTTTTTATTTGATTTTGTGGAATTGGTGCAGCTCCATTATATTAGCAAAAAATCTAATCTATTAGTGTGACGCGCTTCCATCCGTATACAATACATTGGTTGCAAACACTATAGAAGTAGACAAAGGGGCCTTTCACAGCTACTGAACAGTTGTGTTTCAGTGTTCACTGTAGTCTGTGAGCTTTTCATTTTTTGAGTGCAGATTACGCTCCAGTTAGTTCTTCAACCACTGCTGGTTGTAGTCTGCTGAGCGTGTGTCACTGCCTCATCCTTCACATTTTTTCTAATTGGTGCTGCTCCATTATATTTGAAAAAAATCTAATCTATTAGTGTGACGCGCTTCCATCCGTATACAATACATTGGTTGCAAACACTATAGAAGTAGACAAAGGGGCCTTTCACAGCTACTGAACAGTTGTGTTTCAGTGTTCACTGTAGTCTGTGAGCTTTTCATTTTTTGAGTGCAGATCACGCTCCAGTTAGTTCTTCAACTACTGCTGGTTGTAGTCTGCTGAGCGTGTGTCACTGCCTCATCCTTCACTTTTCTCTAATTGGTGCTGCTCCATTATATTTGAAAAAAATCTAATCTATTAGTGTGACGCGCTTCCATCCGTATACAATACATTGGTTGCAAACACTATAGAAGTAGACAAAGGGGCCTTTCACAGCTACTGAACAGTTGTGTTTCAGTGTTCACTGTAGTCTGTGAGCTTTTCATTTTTTGAGTGCAGATCACGCTCCAGTTAGTTCTTCAACTACTGCTGGTTGTAGTCTGCTGAGCGTGTGTCACTGCCTCATCCTTCACATTTCCTAATTGGTGCTGCTCCATTATATTTGAAAAAAATCTAATCTATTAGTGTGACGCGCTTCCATCCGTATACAATACATTGGTTGCAAACACTATAGAAGTAGACAAAGGGGCCTTTCACAGCTACTGAACAGTTGTGTTTCAGTGTTCACTGTAGTCTGTGAGCTTTTCATTTTTTGAGTGCAGATCACGCTCCAGTTAGTTCTTCAACTACTGCTGGTTGTAGTCTGCTGAGCGTGTGTCACTGCCTCATCCTTCACATTTTTCTCTAATTGGTGCTGCTCCATTATATTTGAAAAAAATCTAATCTATTAGTGTGACGCGCTTCCATCCGTATACAATACATTGGTTGCAAACACTATAGAAGTAGACAAAGGGGCCTTTCACAGCTACTGAACAGTTGTGTTTCAGTGTTCACTGTAGTCTGTGAGCTTTTCATTTTTGAGTGCAGATCACGCTCCAGTTAGTTCTTCAACTACTGCTGGTTGTAGTCTGCTGAGCGTGTGTCACTGCCTCATCCTTCACATTTTTCTCTAATTGGTGCTGCTCCATTATATTTGAAAAAAATCTAATCTATTAGTGTGACGCGCTTCCATCCGTATACAATACATTGGTTGCAAACACTATAGAAGTAGACAAAGGGGCCTTTCACAGCTACTGAACATTGTGTTCAGTGTCACTGTAGTCTGTGAGCTTCATTTTTGAGTGCAGATACGCTCCAGTAGTTCTTCAACCTGCTGTGTAGTCTGCTGACGTGTGTCACTGCCTCATCTTCAATTTTTTATTGTGCTGCTCCATTATATTGAAAAAAATCTAATCTTTAGTGTGACGCGCTTCCACCGTATACATACATGGTTCAAACACTATAGAAGTAACAAAGGGCCTTCACACTATGACAGTTGTGTTTCAGTGTCATGTAGTCTGTGAGCTTTCATTTTGAGGCAGATACGCTAGTTATCTTCAACACTGCTGTTGTAGTCTGCTGAGCGTGTGCACTGCCTCATCCTTCACATTTTTCTCTAATTGGTGCTGCTCCATTATATTTGAAAAAAATCTAATCTATTAGTGTGACGCGCTTCCATCCGTATACAATACATTGGTTGCAAACACTATAGAAGTAGACAAAGGGGCCTTTCACAGCTACTGAACAGTTGTGTTTCAGTGTTCAATGTAGTCTGTGAGCTTTTCATTTTTTGAGTGCAGATCACGCTCCAGTTAGTTCTTCAACTACTGCTGGTTGTAGTCTGCTGAGCGTGTGTCACTGCCTCATCCTTCACATTTTTCTCTAATTGGTGCTGCTCCATTATATTTGAAAAAAATCTAATCTATTAGTGTGACGCGCTTCCATCCGTATACAATACATTGGTTGCAAACACTATAGAAGTAGACAAAGGGGCCTTTCACAGCTACTGAACAGTTGTGTTTCAGTGTTCAATGTAGTCTGTGAGCTTTTCATTTTTTGAGTGCAGATCACGCTCCAGTTAGTTCTTCAACTACTGCTGGTTGTAGTCTGCTGAGCGTGTGTCACTGCCTCATCCTTCATTCTAATTGGTGCTGCTCCATTATATTTGAAAAAAATCTAATCTATTAGTGTGACGCGCTTCCATCCGTATACAATACATTGGTTGCAAACACTATAGAAGTAGACAAAGGGGCCTTTCACAGCTACTGAACAGTTGTGTTTCAGTGTTCACTGTAGTCTGTGAGCTTTTCATTTTTTGAGTGCAGATCACGCTCCAGTTAGTTCTTCAACTACTGCTGGTTGTAGTCTGCTGAGCGTGTGTCACTGCCTCATCCTTCACATTTTTCTCTAATTGGTGCTGCTCCATTATATTTGAAAAAAATCTAATCTATTAGTGTGACGCGCTTCCATCCGTATACAATACATTGGTTGCAAACACTATAGAAGTAGACAAAGGGGCCTTTCACAGCTACTGAACAGTTGTGTTTCAGTGTTCAATGTAGTCTGTGAGCTTTTCATTTTTTGAGTGCAGATCACGCTCCAGTTAGTTCTTCAACTACTGCTGGTTGTAGTCTGCTGAGCATGTGTCACTGCCTCATCCTTCACATTTTTCTCTAATTGGTGCTGCTCCATTATATTTGAAAAAAATCTAATCTATTAGTGTGACGCGCTTCCATCCGTATACAATACATTGGTTGCAAACACTATAGAAGTAGACAAAGGGGCCTTTCACAGCTACTGAACAGTTGTCTGCATTGTTCACTGCAGTCTCTGAGGAATAACCACACTTAGGCCTTATAACTTTTCTGACTTTCTTTATCAATCTACCAAGATGAAGAAGGCAGGGAGTAAGGCACGTGGTCGTGGCCGTGGAGTTTCAGCAGGGAGAGGACGTGGGGATTCTGTGCCTGCTGCTGCCGCACCCAGTGACACAGCATCCACCAGTTTTCCCCGTGAGCGTTCCTTTATGCGCACTTTTGTAGGAGCTCAGCGTACCCCCCTGCTGCGGGAAGAACAAATTGAAGCCGTTGTTGGTTGGATGGCAGCCAATGCATCGACTTCAATTGCTTCCACCTCCTCTCAGGACCACAGCACTGTTGAACAACAATCTGTCTCTTCACCGCCTGCCAAATTGCCCAGGCAGTCAGAGAGTTCTGAACTGGAGCCAGCTGAGTCTCTGCTTCTGTTCTCAGAATCTGTTGGCTTGGAAACAGGGGCCCAGCCAAGCAGCATTCTGGAATGTGAAGGAGAGGCAGTATGCAGTGATGCGCAACAGCTGTGTCTCTCTGAATCTGAAGAGGCGGGTGAGCCAGTGCCGATGGTCAGCACACCGCAGAACGCATCTGATGATGATGAGACTCAGGTGCCATTTTCTGTTGAGCAAGGTGCTGGCCAGACCACCCAACAGCAGCAGGTGTTGGAAGAGGGTAGTGGAGATGATGAGGTCCAAGACCCAACATGGCGTGAGGAACAGGAAGGTGGTGGTAGCAGCTCTGAGGAAGAGATTGCCCCAACGGTCCAAACAGTAGGGAGAGGTAGGCTGCAGACTCGGTTGCCTGTACCCTCCAGTTTGGCACCCGTTCGTAGCAGTTCTCTTCCAACAGCCAAAACGGGCGCTCCCAGGACTTGCACTGCGTGGTCCTTTTTTGACACACTTGCAGATGATATTTGCTGTCAAATGCAAGCTGTGTAATCAAAAAGTTAAAAGAGGTAAAAATACCAGTAACCTCAATACCACAAATATGTGGAAACATGTACGGACAAAGCACGTAGCTGAGTTACAAAGACACACTGGAGATGTAGGCCAACCTACAGCAGCACCTACATCTTCAGCTCGTGTTGGAGCCTCTTCCTCCAGCTCACACACAGCTGGTTCGGCTTCCTCACAGGATCGCCATGGAAGAACCTCTGTCACTGTTGTCCAGAGACCCAGTGTTATTCCACCCACAGCTGCAAGTTCCCTGTCATCCTCACACTCCCAGGCCACAAAACAGCCATCGGTAGCACAGGCATGGGATAAAAGACGGCCATACTCGGCAAACCATCCACGAGCACAGGCTCTGAATGCTGGCATTGCAAAACTCCTGTCCCTTGAAATGTTGTCATTCAGGCTGGTGGAGACTGACACTTTCCGTAACTTTATGGCATTGGCAGTCCCACAATACAATGTGCCCAGCCGATTTTATTTCAGCAGGCAAGTCGTCCCTGGTCTGCAAAAGCATGTCGAGGGAAAAATTAAACATGCGCTACTAAACGCCGTCAGTAGCAAGGTCCACCTGACCACCGATGCGTGGACCAGTACCCATGGCCAGGGACGATACCTTTCCCTCACTGCCCATTGGGTCAATGTTGTGGAGCCGGGTACAGATCTTGAGAGTGGCGCTGTACGTGTTCTGCCAACTCCAAGGATTGCAGGAATCAGTCTGTCCACATTGACTCCTCCTCCTACTCCAGTTCCTCAGAATCATCGCTGCAGGAGCCGTCACGGTCTACCTCCACATGGACCCGTGAACGCTTACCTGATGCGACCGATATGAGCACAGCCGTGGCCAAACGTCAACAGGCCGTCCTGAAATTAATTTCCATGGGGAATCGAAGCCACACAGCGCAGGAGCTCTGGAATGCCATCAAGCAGGAGAGCGACGTGTGGTTTTTGCCAGCGAATCTCCAGCCAGGCTTGGTAGTGTGTGACAATGGCCGAAATCTGGTGGCAGCTCTGGGCCTTGGCAACCTCACTCACATACCATGTCTGGCACATGTGCTCAACTTGGTCGTGCAGAGTTTTTTGAGGGACTATCCGGATCTTGATGCACTGCTGCACAAGGTCCGCCTAGAGTGCGCTCACTTGCGACGTTCCAGCATGGCCAGATCGCGCATTGCAGCTCTGCAACGCAGATTTCGCCTTCCTGAACATCGCATCATATGTGACGTACCCACCAGGTGGAATTCCACGTTACATATGTTGGAGCGGTTGTGTGAGCAGCAGCCAGCAGTAATGGAGTATCAGCTGCATCAGGCGCAATCAACTCGCAATTTGCGTCGTTCACACTTCACCACTACTGAGTGGGCCTCTATGAAGGACATCTGCCACGTTTTGCGTGCGTTTGATGAGTCAACGCGGAAAGGCGAGTGCAGATGATGCACTAGTCAGCCTGACTGTCCCCCTTATCTGCCTGCTTCAAAAAACACTGCAAGCAATAAGGGATGAGGTTTTGGAAGAGGTGGAGGATGAGGAGTCACAAATTCCATCACCTTCTGGACAGTCAGCGCAACGTGGTTCCTCACAAAGGGCTGGGCAGTGTTCACTTTGTGAGGAGGATGAGGAGGAGTCAATGGAGGAGGAAGACATCGCTCCAGAGGGAGGTACACAACGCTCTAGTCAGTATGTAGAGCGAGGGTGGGGTGATGCAGAGCAGGCAGAGATGACGCCTCTTGCAGGGGACAGCGTTTCTTGGCCAGTTGGGAGTCTGCAGCACATGGTTGATTTCATGCTGCAGTGCCTGAGAAACGACCGCCGCATCGCCCACATTCTCACCACGTCTGATTATTGGGTGTACACCCTCCTAGACCCTCGCTACCGGGACAACTTACAAACCCTCATCACACCGTTGAACCGGGAGCGTAAAATGCGGGAGTACCAAGACACACTGGTGCAATCCATAATGTTCTCCATTCCAGCCGAGAGCACTGCTGCTGCTACTGCTTTACAAAGCAGCTCTGTGCGTCGAGGCAGTGGAGACAGCTCTGCAACAAAAGGGAGCACAAGCAGCGCCTCTGCACAGGGCAAGACCAGTATGTTCCAAATGTGGCGAAGTTTTGTGGCAGCGCCACCAATGTCTACACCATCCGAGACGGCTCCAGTCAGCAGGAGGCAACGTTTCCGTAAGATGGTGACAGACTACATGTCTTTCCCTCTCAGTGTACTCCCAGATGGCTCTTCCCCATTCAAGTTTTGGGTCTCTAAGCTTGGATACAGAGACTTAGCCAGTATGCATTGGAGGTGCTGGCTTGCCCTGCTGCCAGTGTATTATCGGAGCGCGTCTTTAGTGCCGCAGGTGGTGTACTAACAGACCGTCGCATGCGACTATCCTCCGATAATGTAGACCGGCTTACTTTTCTGAAAATGAACAAGGCATGGATCTCGCCAGAATTTGTCTGTCCGTTTTCAGATTAAATAACTGGTTCGCAACGTTATCCATGTCTCCTGTTATGTTCATCTTTCTACCACCTGAACTCTACTCCCTGTGCTACAACACTGCCAGTTGCTGCTCAGAAGTGTCGTGTCCACAGACCAATACACAAGCTATAGTGTTAGTGGGGTTCAGTAACGCCAGCTGTTCCCCTGCTGTGTGTCCGGCAACAAGTCTCCTGTTCCCTACACATGCACAGAAAAACCCATGTCGAACATGCTCCAAATAGGGAAGAGCCGTCACCCTGATTGTTATGCTTAAAACAGGAAATTGTGAAGTTTTCCAGGCCTAGAATGATAAATTTTTATGACAAATATGGACAAATAATAATTTGTCATCACAGGCATATCTGCACATGTCTATTATAAATGGTAACAAAAACTAAAACATAGTCTTGACTTTTTGAAATTAATGCATAAAAGTACATTTCATACTTATCAATTAATGCTTTTTAAGGAACTTTATCTGTACCTGTAAGATAATGCAGTCAATGGATGTACGAATCATAAAATCCTCATCATCATCATCACGAGTTTTATTTATGACAGACATTATAAAATACACATACTGATGCCAACTGTAACTTCACACACCATATATGAAATGGCCAGCATCTAAACCTGGTAATAATGTGCAATAATAAATTATTACATCTAGAAAGTGCATCATGCATACTGACAATAGGTAGTACTAGTTATACCTGCAAGTGCTGTTGAAACAACCACAACAGATATAAATTAATAATGGTATATAGGTATCACAGTGCATAGTTACTCATGGACAATGTCGATGTAATACTGTACCTCAATAAAGTCAGCGTCAACCATTATGCTTGTTAGTCTTGTAGATTGTTAAAGAGGGAACGGTCTTTTTTGGTTGGTCATAGGTGGAGTATTAGACAGTAAATGATTACTGCTGTCGTATTTTTGGCGTCCCTAGGGCGCAATAACGCTGCGTAACGTCACATTTTATAGAGTCATCTAATTGACACACGCTACCCTACCCTACGCGTGACAGTAGGAAGGTAGTGTTGACGGATAAAGCCTTGCGCAACCAGACATGCTTTTACCCTCTTCAACACTGTACAAGCAAAAAATGCATGATTGCAGCCGCAGACTTTATTGACGTACAGTATAACATCGCCATTACCCATCAGAGGCTGTCCACTGTCTGATACAGACATAGAATATACCTTTGCTATCCGTAGCCTTTGTTTCACCTACACTTGCAGGCACACACTTAAATTGTGACAATGCATTATGTTTTTTTAAATGGTTATTTTTTATCGTATATTATTGTGTCATCACATTGATGAGTCCATGCTGGACATGTCATACATGGTGTACAAAGTAACTATTTTATTAACTTAAATAATTGAAATGTCTGTGACTGTCACATCTAAATTGCAATGATGATGATGATAAGTGACTATTACAAAATCCATTGTCTTCACTATGTTATGGTTTAACATAGCGTTCCTTAAGCATTATTCATAAATACAAAAATGGACTTTTATTGTTAAATTTACAACACTATATTTTGTAACCAATTTTTTGGGTGGTGTGTTGTTCCATTTCTTGTTGGCATGTGCATATATGCGTTTATATTTGCAGTGTCTTTATTTTTATTCTTGAAGTTAGGAAACATGTGTATCTTCGTACCGTGTTAGCCAGTAGATAGATAAATATTTAGACTTGAGAGTCCGCAGTGGTTGATACCTTTGAATGGATAACTGAAAAGATGGTAACAAATTGCAAGCTTTCGAGGCTACTCACGTCTCTTCATCAGGCAAAGACTAAAACAAAAAATGAAGCATCACATATTTCTATACACAACAGGACACAGGAATAGTGCAATAGGTAAGACAAGTAAGTGACGTGTAGCAGAACTGTCATTATCACAGAGGGATGAACATAAATATTGGAACAGTTCCTAGATAACGATAGAAAGTTTTATTGCCCTCTGATTGGGGTCTGGTTTTGTGTTTTCATGCCCCTGGAAGGGCAGAGACGCAGATTCCTTAATTGATATAGAATGACATAAATCCGTGTGATCTATTCATTCCATCACTAACAGTGTCAAGGTCATGATGAGCTTATATTCTGAAACCTTTGTATCTTTGTCATATTTGAAGTTATATTTTAATACCAGTAATTCCATATCCATCATGCTATGACCGGGCATACAAAAGTGTTTTGCCACAGGTAAATCCATTATTTTTTGTCTTATCGTGTGGCGCTGATAATTCATCCTTGTTCTCATTTTTTGGCCGGTCTCCCCTCACTTGTCCCTCCCTCACTTGTCTTACCTATTCCTGTGTCCTGTTGTGTGTAGAAATATGTGATTCTTCCTTTTTTTTTTAGTCTTAGCCTGATGAAGAGACCTGAGTAGTCTCGAAAGCTTTGAATTTGTTACCATATTTTCAGTTAGCCATTAAACGGTATCAACCACAGAGGACTCTCAAGTATAAATATTTTTCTATTCTTGGAAATGAAATTCATCATTTTATTGTCCTAGTAAAACTTCATTTATTCTTGTTTGAAGTACATACATTTGCAATGGCCACGTAACAAGGCAATAACTCAATATTTTGTGCCTACACCCTCCTTGACCCTGGGCTTCAACAGCGCCAGTTGCTGCTCAGAAGTGTTAGATGCACAGATGAAAACAATCGCTGATGTGTTTGTGGGGTTCAGTAACGCCTGCTGTTCCCCTGCTGTGTTTCTGGCAAAAATTACTGCTGCTAACTACTACTTCAACTTCAAACGTCTCATACTAGGCCTCTGCCTACACCCTCCTTGACCCTGGGCTTCAACAGCGCCAGTTGCTGCTCAGAAGTGTTAGATGCACAGATGAAAACAATCGCTGATGTGTTTGTGGGGTTCAGTAACGCCTGCTGTTCCCCTGCTGTGTGTCTGGCAAAAATTACTGCTGCTAACTACAACTTCAACTTGAAACGTCTCATACTAGGCCTCTGCCTACACCCTCCTTGACCCTGGGCTTCAACAGCGCCAGTTGCTGCTCAGAAGTGTTAGATGCACAGATGAAAACAATCGCTGATGTGTTTGTGGGGTTCAGTAACGCCTGCTGTTCCCCTGCTGTGTTTCTGGCAAAAATTACTGCTGCTAACTACAACTTCAACTTGAAACGTCTCATACTAGGCCTCTGCCTACACCCTCCTTGACTCTGGGCTTCAACAGCGCCAGTTGCTGCTCAGAAGTGTTAGATGCACAGATGAAAACAATCGCTGATGTGTTTGTGGGGTTCAGTAACGCCTGCTGTTCCCCTGCTGTGCTTCTGGCAAAAATTACTGCTGCTAACTACAACTTCAACTTGAAACGTCTCATACTAGGCCTCTGCCTATACCCTCCTTGACCCTGGGCTACAACACCGCCAGTTGTAGCTCGGAAGTGCTGTTAGCACAGTCTACACTTGCTCCTGTGTTACTGGGGTTCAGTAATGTCAGCTGTTCCCCTGCTGTGTTACGGCAAAAAGTCCTGCTGCCTCCACCATGTTCTCTTCTCATCCCTGGGCTACAACACCGCCAGTTGTTGCTCGGAAGTGCTGTTAGCACAGTCTACACTTGCTCCTGTGTTACTGGGGTTCAGTAATGTCAGCTGTTCCCCTGCTGTGTTAACGGCAAAAAGTCCTGCTGCCTCCACCATGTTCTCTTCTCATCCCTGGGCTACAACACCGCCAGTTGTTAGCTCGGAAGTGCTGTTAGCACAGTCTACACTTGCTCCTGTGTTACTGGGGTTCAGTAATGTCAGCTGTTCCCCTGCTGTGTGTACGGCAAAAAGTCCTGCTGCCTCCACCATGTTCTCTTCTCATCCCTGGGCTACAACACCGCCAGTTGTAGCTCGGAAGTGCTGTTAGCACAGTCTACACTTGCTCCTGTGTTACTGGGGTTCAGTAATGTCAGCTGTTCCCCTGCTGTGATAACGGCAAAAAGTCCTGCTGCCTCCACCATGTTCTCTTCTCATCCCTGGCTACAACACCGCCAGTTGTAGCTCGGAAGTGCTGTTAGCACAGTCTACACTTGCTCCTGTGTTACTGGGGTTCAGTAATGTCAGCTGTTCCCCTGCTGTGTAGGCAAAAAGTCCTGCTGCCTCCACCATGTTCTCTTCTCATCCCTGGGCTACAACACCGCCAGTTGTAGCTCGGAAGTGCTGTTAGCACAGTCTACACTTGCTCCTGTGTTACTGGGGTTCAGTAATGTCAGCTGTTCCCCTGCTGTTGATACGGCAAAAAGTCCTGCTGCCTCCACCATGTTCTCTTCTCATCCCTGGGCTACAACACCGCCAGTTGTAGCTCGGAAGTGCTGTTAGCACAGTCTACACTTGCTCCTGTGTTACTGGGGTTCAGTAATGTCAGCTGTTCCCCTGCTGTGTTTACGGCAAAAAGTCCTGCTGCCTCCACCATGTTCTCTTCTCATCCCTGGGCTACAACACCGCCAGTTGTAGCTCGGAAGTGCTGTTAGCACAGTCTACACTTGCTCCTGTGTTACTGGGGTTCAGTAATGTCAGCTGTTCCCCTGCTGTGTGTACGGCAAAAAGTCCTGCTGCCTCCACCATGTTCTCTTCTCATCCCTGGGCTACAACACCGCCAGTTGTTGCTCGGAAGTGCTGTTAGCACAGTCTACACTTGCTCCTGTGTTACTGGGGTTCAGTAATGTCAGCTGTTCCCCTGCTGTGTGTACGGCAAAAGTCCTGTTGCCTCCACCATGTTCTCTTCTCATCCCTGGGCTACAACACCGCCAGTTGTTGCTCGGAAGTGCTGTTAGCACAGTCTACACTTGCTCCTGTGTTACTGGGGTTCAGTAATGTCAGCTGTTCCCCTGCTGTGATAACGGCAAAAAGTCCTGCTGCCTCCACCATGTTCTCTTCTCATCCCTGGGCTACAACACCGCCAGTTGTAGCTCGGAAGTGCTGTTAGCACAGTCTACACTTGCTCCTGTGTTACTGGGGTTCAGTAATGTCAGCTGTTCCCCTGCTGTGATAACGGCAAAAAGTCCTGCTGCCTCCACCATGTTCTCTTCTCATCCCTGGGCTACAACACCGCCAGTTGTAGCTCGGAAGTGCTGTTAGCACAGTCTACACTTGCTCCTGTGTTACTGGGGTTCAGTAATGTCAGCTGTTCCCCTGCTGTGATAACGGCAAAAAGTCCTGCTGCCTCCACCATGTTCTCTTCTCATCCCTGGGCTACAACACCGCCAGTTGTAGCTCGGAAGTGCTGTTAGCACAGTCTACACTTGCTCCTGTGTTACTGGGGTTCAGTAATGTCAGCTGTTCCCCTGCTGTGTGTACGGCAAAAAGTCCTGCTGCCTCCACCATGTTCTCTTCTCATCCCTGGGCTACAACACCGCCAGTTGTTGCTCGGAAGTGCTGTTAGCACAGTCTACACTTGCTCCTGTGTTACTGGGGTTCAGTAATGTCAGCTGTTCCCCTGCTGTGATAACGGCAAAAAGTCCTGCTGCCTCCACCATGTTCTCTTCTCATCCCTGGGCTACAACACCGCCAGTTGTAGCTCGGAAGTGCTGTTAGCACAGTCTACACTTGCTCCTGTGTTACTGGGGTTCAGTAATGTCAGCTGTTCCCCTGCTGTGATAACGGCAAAAAGTCTTGCTGCCTCCACCATGTTCTCTTCTCATCCCTGGGCTACAACACCGCCAGTTGTAGCTCGGAAGTGCTGTTAGCACAGTCTACACTTGCTCCTGTGTTACTGGGGTTCAGTAATGTCAGCTGTTCCCCTGCTGTGTGTACGGCAAAAAGTCCTGCTGCCTCCACCATGTTCTCTTCTCATCCCTGGGCTACAACACCGCCAGTTGTAGCTCGGAAGTGCTGTTAGCACAGTCTACACTTGCTCCTGTGTTACTGGGGTTCAGTAATGTCAGCTGTTCCCTGCTGTGTGTACGGCAAAAAGTCCTGCTGCCTCCACCATGTTCTCTTCTCATCCCTGGGCTACAACACCGCCAGTTGTTGCTTGGAAGTGTCATTGGCACGGGTACTCACTCCTGCCCAGACTGGTTACAGCACGCCATCTGTTTCCTGTCAGTGTAAACGTCACTTAGCCTCCAATAAGTTGTCCTGTCGTGTTGCGGTCGGGTTAGCCGACTCTATGGTGCTTGGAGTTTAGGTGCTTCCTATGTGTGCTGCGGGATATGCAAATAAAGGCTGTTTCCGTTGTGACAATAGGACAATCACCCACTGTAGTACTGTGGGATTCGGTAACTGCGGCCGGCTCGCGGCCTGTCATCTTAAATTTCCATGGGTACCTTCTGCTACCCGTCCGGGTTCCAGTACCGTCAGCTGGTTCTCCGCAGTGCCTTTGGCCTAGGTGCCTCCATCTCGGTATCCGAGTTCCAGCAATGTCTGCTGGTCCTTGGTAGTGCTTTGGAGCACAGGTACCTCCTGCTTAATAACCGTGTCCCAGTAACGTCAGCTGGTCCTCGGTTGTGCCATTGGCTCTTTTCCTTCTGCTGCCCCTCCGGGTTCCAGCACAGTCAGCTGGTCCTCGTTACTTGCATTGGCTCTTGTACCTTCTGCTACCCGTCCGGGTTCCAGTACCGTCAGCTGGTTCTCCGCAGTGCCGTTGGCCTAGGTGCCTCCATCTCGGTATCCGAGTTCCAGCAATGTCTGCTGGTCCTTGGTAGTGCTTTGGAGCAAAAAGGGGGGAGGAAGCCAGCGCAGCACATGATCAGCATGAAATAATTTGTGTGCATCTGCACATAATTCTAACTGTTTTTTAAAATTGAGACATTTAGCAAACAATTGATCAATTCTTTGAGCTACCCCGCCACGACAAGGCATTCTCATGTGGGGAATATGACTTAAGCTGCTGTACACACATACAGCAGCCCTGCCCTGCCCAGGCTATATGTAATTGTGCACCTGTGCCTGTGCCTGTTTCACTCTTTATCTGTGGTTGCTAGTTTGGCGGATGTGGAGGTCAGATCTGACATGTCCAGTCTTGGACCTGGTCGGCCTTTACCTGCATCTGTCGGACTGGCACCCGGGAGTGATTCAGTTATGCTCCAGGTACTTTTGCAGTTTTTGCAGTCTTGCTTTTTAGTTTTTTGCAGTTATGTTTTTTTTGCAATTATGCTTTTAATTATTTAGGAGGCCGCAATGGCACAATGAAAATAATAAGCTTAGAGTAGGTACTGCCCCATATGAGAATGCCTTGTCGTGGCGGGGTAGCTCAAAGAATTGATCAATTGTTTGCTAAATGTCTCAATTTTAAAAAACAGTTAGAATTATGTGCAGATGCACACAAATTATTTCATGCTGATCATGTGCTGCGCTGGCTTCCTCCCCCTTTTTGCTTGTATTGGTAAGTGGCTAACCACCACTGGTTGCCGTGCGCGCTGGGTCATGCATGCCATTTTATCTGTTTTTTTTTTTTTTTTCTTACAATTGACTTAAGCTGCTGTACACACATACAGCCCTGCCCTGCCCCAGGCTATATGTAATTGTGCACCTGTGCCTGTGCCTGTTTCACTCTTTATCTGTGGTTGCTGGTTTGGCGGATGTGGAGGTCAGATCTGACATGTCCAGTCTTGGACCTGGTCGGCCTTTACCTGCATCTGTCGGACTGGCACCCGGGGGTGATTCAGTTATGCTCCAGGTACTTTTGCAGTTTTTGCAGTCTTGCTTTTTAGTTTTTTGCAGTTATGTTTTTTTTGCAATTATGCTTTTAATTATTTAGGAGGCCGCAATGGCACAATGAAAATAATAAGCTTAGAGTAGGTACTGCCCCATATGAGAATGCCTTGTCGTGGCGGGGTAGCTCAAAGAATTGATCAATTGTTTGCTAAATGTCTCAATTTTAAAAAACAGTTAGAATTATGTGCAGATGCACACAAATTATTTCATGCTGATCATGTGCTGCGCTGGCTTCCTCCCCCCTTTTTGCTTGTATTGGTAAGTGGCTAACCACCACTGGTTGCCGTGCGCGCTGGGTCATGCATGCCATTTTATCTGTTTTTTTTTTTTTTTTTCTTACTATTGACTTAAGCTGCTGTACACACATACAGCAGCCCTGCCCTGCCCCAGGCTATATGTAATTGTGCACCTGTGCCTGTGCCTGTTTCACTCTTTATCTGTGGTTGCTGGTTTGGCGGATGTGGAGGTCAGATCTGACATGTCCAGTCTTGGACCTGGTCGGCCTTCACCTGCATCTGTCGGACTGGCACCCGGGGGTGATTCAGTTATGCTCCAGGTACTTTTGCAGTTTTTGCAGTCTTGCTTTTTAGTTTTTTGCAGTTATGTTTTTTTTGCAATTATGCTTTTAATTATTTAGGAGGCCGCAATGGCACAATGAAAATAATAAGCTTAGAGTAGGTACTGCCCCATATGAGAATGCCTTGTCGTGGCGGGGTAGCTCAAAGAATTGATCAATTGTTTGCTAAATGTCTCAATTTTAAAAACAGTTAGAATTATGTGCAGATGCACACAAATTATTTCATGCTGATCATATGCTGCGCTGGCTTCCTCCCCCCTTTTTGCTTGTATTGGTAAGTGGCTAACCACCACTGGTTGCCGTGCGCGCTGGGTCATGCATGCCATTTTATCTGTTTTTTTTTTTTTTTTTCTTACAATTGACTTAAGCTGCTGTACACACATACAGCAGCCCTGCCCTGCCCCAGGCTATATGTAATTGTGCACCTGTGCCTGTGCCTGTTTCACTCTTCATCTGTGGTTGCTGGTTTGGCGGATGTGGAGGTCAGATCTGACATGTCCAGTCTTGGACCTGGTCGGCCTTTACCTGCATCTGTCGGACTGGCACCCGGGGGTGATTCAGTTATGCTCCAGGTACTTTTGCAGTTTTTGCAGTCTTGCTTTTTAGTTTTTTGCAGTTATGTTTTTTTTGCAATTATGCTTTTAATTATTTAGGAGGCCGCAATGGCACAATGAAAATAATAAGCTTAGAGTAGGTACTGCCCCATATGAGAATGCCTTGTCGTGGCGGGGTAGCTCAAAGAATTGATCAATTGTTTGCTAAATGTCTCAATTTTAAAAAACAGTTAGAATTATGTGCAGATGCACACAAATTATTTCATGCTGATCATGTGCTGCGCTGGCTTCCTCCCCCCTTTTTGAGTGCTTTGGAGCACAGGTACCTCCTGCTTAGTAACCGTGTCCCAGTAACGTCAGCTGGTCCTCGGTTGTGCCATTGGCTCTTTTCCTTCTGCTGCCCCTCCGGGTTCCAGCACAGTCAACTGGTCCTCGTTACTTGCATTGACTCTTGTACCTTCTGCTACATTTACAAATTGAAGATTTTTTCAATGCTTTTTTGGGTAATCACTCTGGATCTCCAACAATGAAGACGACGACCCTGATGACCACCCCGAAGAAGATGACGACCACAAGGACGACGAGCATCAAGCCAACCAGCCTAAACACCATCACAAAGAAGAAATAAAAGATTACCAAACAGGACTAAGAAGGTTAAGACAAACTACAAGATACAGAACAAGAGACTTAAGAACAATAAGCAGAAGATCAAAAAGCAGAAGAACATGAAGTATAAGACCAAAATGAAGAGCAAAATATATGCTCTAAATTCTAAGCAGAAGAAGACTAAGCAGTGTATGGGGGTGAGTCCGTTCCTCCTCGTGGTGCCCCTGGAAAATGCCTGCTGCTGCAGGCTAAACTGAACACGGACAAATACTGTTGTAATTTAAATCTTTTGTGACAGCAAGAACGGAAGGATGAAAAATTCATACTTTGACAGATTACAAGTACAGGATTCTCTGTCACAAATAAGAATATGATGAAGAAGATGAAGTACAATATGAATAAGAATAATAGTTTAATAAGAAGAATCTGAGTAATGTTAACAAAAAGATGAATAGCAAGAAGTTTAAGAAGAAGATAAAGAAGGTGAAGATGAAGAATAATTTGATGAAAAAGATGCTGCTGCTGAAGATTATGAAGGAGAAAGTGTGTGAAAAGTTAAAAAGGTGAAGAGCATGGAAATTGTGAAATATACATATTTGCCAAAATAGAAAAAACGTTAACAACATTGTCAATTTCTTCGTCAATCCGAACATCTTTAAAAAAAAAATATTTATGCTATTCCATTTGATTGGGTTAAACATCTATGCCTTTAATGTCTCCTCAACCTTCCACAATACATTGTACATTACTCTTTGTTGTTTTCCTTCATGTACAATTAACCAACAAGGCAAGAATGGGTTTTTTTTAATTCCGATATTTTGTTCCCATAGACTTACATGGGACTTCCGGTATCGGTATCGGTATCGCCGATATTTTAATGGTATCGGCGATACCATTCCGATTCCGATACTTTTGGATATCGGAAAGTATCGCTCAACCCTACTGACCACTGTAATCTAGTCCTGAGAAGGACCCTGATTACCACCACAGGGAATGGGCAGGTCACAGCTTACAAACAGTATAAGACAAACGAGACAGACAAGGGGTAAAGTAAATACTGCCTTGTATACAAAACTTCAACTACAGAGGGGACACAAAAGGTTAAGGAGATAAACAATAAGCGAGGAGAGGATAAACCACAACAGGCACTCTTAGCTTAAGTCTTCTCAGAAACGATCCGCTCTGCTGGTCTGAATGAATGCTTTCACCGACACTCTCCCAGCAGACAGGCAGGTATTTAAAGGAAACCAATTAACAACACATCAATTGCAGCTGAGCGAGGCTGGTGAGTCCAGCACAGAGAGAGAAATAATTAACTCCCTCAGTGCCGAAAAACACCCAGCACCAGAAACTCAGCTGTGCGAAGTCAGGGTGTGCAATCGCGACGATCTTCGCAGCGACACACCCGTGACAGTACCCCCCCCTTCTACGAGGGGCCTCCGGACCCTCAGGGCCGGGTTTATCTGGGTGAGTAGAGTGGAAGGCCCGAACCAATCGGTCTGCGTTAATATCAGACGCAGGAACCCACGTCCTCTCCTCAGGACCATACCCCTTCCAATGAACCAAGTACTGAAGGGACCGGCGATTCAGACGTGAGTCAATGATCTTCAACACCTGAAACTCCAAGTTACCATTGACCACCACTGGAGGAGGAGGTAGAGGTGACGGTATAACTGGCGCCACGTACCTCTTAAGCAACGATTTGTGGAACACATTGTGGATTTTAAACGTAGGAGGGAGGTCAAGACGGAATGCCACCGGATTAATTATAGAACTGATCCTGTATGGCCCGATGAACCTGGGACCGAGTTTCCAGGAGGGAACCTTAAGTTTTAAATTCTTGGTAGACAACCATACCAGATCATTCACACTTAGGTCCGGACCAGACACTCTCCTCCTATCAGCCATACGTTTGTATCGGTTCCCCATAGTACTCAGATTATTCAGCACTCCTCTCCACACTGAAGCAAGTGACGACGAAAATCGTTCCTCCTCAGGAACCCCAGAAGAGCCCCCCCCATTGAAAGTACAAAACTTGGGGTGAAAACCATATGCCCAAAAAACGGGGACTTACCAGTGGACTCGCTCCGCCTATTGTTAAGAGCGAACTCTGCCAGAGGCAAGAAAGAAGACCAGTCCTCTTGGTTCTCTGAGACAAAACACCGGAGATATGTCTCTAAGCTCTGATTCAGACACTCTGTCTGACCATTGGTCTGCGGATGAAAAGCCGAAGAAAATGACAATTGCATCCCCCGCCGTGAACAAAATGCCTTCCAGAATTTGGACACAAACTGAGACCCCCGATCCGACACTACATCGGAAGGCAACCCGTGAAGTCTCACAATCTCCCCAATGAACACCTGCGCCAGAGTTTTAGCATTAGGAAGAGCAGGAAGAGCAATAAAATGTGCCATCTTACTGAACCTGTCAACTACAACTAGTATGACAGTTTTGACTGAAGACGGAGGGAGGTCCGTAATGAAGTCCATAGACAGATGGGTCCATGGACGCTCCGGGATCTTCAAAGGTAAGAGGGCCCCAGACGGACGGGTATGTGGGGTTTTAGAGCGTGCACAAACCCCACAGGACGCGACAAAAGTTACCACCTCCTTATTTAAGTTAGGCCACCAAAACCGGCATGAAAGGAGATCCACAGTTGCTTTACTCCCTGGGTGTCCTGCCAAAGCAGAATTATGATGTGCCTCGATAACCTTTTGTCTTAACTGATCTGGAACAAACAGTTTCCCTGGAGGTCCTACAGGGGCGTCCCCCTGAGCCTCCAATACCTCCTCCTCAAGCTCAGAGCATACAGCCGACACCACTACTCCCTCTTGAAGGATAGGAACCGGGTCATCCGTCTTCCCGGCCCCAGGGAAACTGCGAGATAAGGCATCAGCCTTTACACTTTTTGACCCAGGACGATATGTGACGACAAAATTAAACCTGGTAAAAAACAACGACCATCTAGCTTGTCTGGGATTCAGACGTTTTGCAGACTCTAAATACAGTAGGTTCTTGTGATCAGTAATGACGGTGACCGGGTGGACTGCCCCCTCCAAAAAATGACGCCACTCTTCAAAAGCCAACTTAATGGCCAAGAGTTCCCTATTGCCGACATCATAATTCCTCTCAGCGGACGACAATTTTTTAGAGAAGAAAGCGCACGGATGCCATTTACCAGGGGACGGACCTTGAGATAATACCGCACCCACCCCTACGTCAGACGCATCCACCTCCACAATGAACGGCTGTGACACATCCGGTTGAATGAGTACAGGTGCCGAAGCAAAACATTTTTTCAAGGAGGAAAATGCTTGACAAGCCTTGTCAGACCACCTTGAAAAATCCGTCCCTTTTCTTGTCATGTCAGTGAGAGGTTTAACAATGGACGAGAAATTACGAATAAATTTCCGGTAGTAATTAGCAAACCCCAGGAAACGCTGCAGTGCCTTAAGATCCTCTGGCAGGTCCCACTCAAGCACTGCCTTCACTTTCCCAGGGTCCATACGGAAACCGGAAGCTGACACCAGGAACCCTAAAAACTGAAGTTCCTGTACGGCGAAAACACACTTCTCCCATTTGGCGTACAGTTTATTATCTCGCAAGATCTGCAACACCTGTCTCACATGCTCCTGATGAGACACAAGATCCGGCGAGTAAATTAAGATGTCATCAAGATAAATGACAACAAACTGTCCCACTAGGTGGCGAAAGATGTCATTAACAAAATGTTGAAATACCGCCGGGGCAGTAGTCAGACCGAAAGGCATGACAAGGTTCTCATAATGTCCCTCCGGAGTGTTAAACGCCGTCTTCCACTCATCCCCCTCCTTCATCCTAATCAGCTTATACGCCCCCCTGAGATCCAATTTAGAGAACCATTTGGCGCCCACAATCTGATTGAAAAGATCTGGAATAAGTGGGAGCGGATACGGATCTCGGACCGTAATCCGATTAAGCTCACGGAAATCCAAGCAAGGGCGTAGGCCTCCATCTTTTTTCTTCACAAAGAAGAACCCCGCGGCCACCGGGGAAGATGAAGGTCTAATATGCCCTTTAGCCAGACTTTCCGAAATATAATCCTTCATAGCCTGCCTCTCCGGACCAGAAAGGTTATACAACCTAAATTTAGGTAATTTAGCATCAGGGAGCAATTTTATAGAACAGTCATACTCGCGATGAGGAGGTAATTCTTGACACCCTTCCTCTGAAAAAACATCCTCAAAGTCCACCAGAAAAGGTGGTAAGGTTCTAGGCACGACCGCACCGATGACCGTGTTCATGCAGTTTTTATTGCAAATTCACCCCACTGGTTTATCTCTCTGGATTGCCAATTAATAACTGGGTTATGTTTAGTTAACCAAGGAAGACCCAACACAATAGGAGTGGGAAGACCCTCCAACACATAACAAGACAATAGTTCTTTATGTATTGCCCCCACTCGAAGGTCAATGTTATGCACGGCTTGCAAAAAGCTACCCTGACCGAGAGGCCTGGCGTCGATAGAGAATATGGGGATAGGTTTGGCTAATACACTCAGTTGCATACCTTGAACCTGGGCAAACCGAGCGTCCACCAGATTAGCCCCGGCCCCACTATCCAGAAGAACAGAAATCCTCTCAGTTCTCGTACCTACCACCACCTCCGCTGGTACGAGAAACTGAGACGGACCTGGGGACGAAATACATACTCCCAGATTGTCGTCCACCACACAACCTGGGATTAATAGTTTTCCGGCGACTTCTTGCTCAGTACAGTACGGGATGGACACCCCTCAATAAAATGTCCCTTTCTCCCGCAGAAGAAACACTTTCTTGTCTTGCGGCGCACCGCCGATCCCCTCCCTCGGAATGATGTCCCTCCCAACTGCATAAGTTCTTCGGAACAAACCAGGGGAACCTCAATATTAGGGACTTTAGAAGGAGGTGGAGTCATCACAGGGGGCGGAGTTACCCCGCACCTCTCCCGAAGCCATCTATCAATGCGAATAGCAAGAGCCATAGCGGCCTCCAGTGACGGGGGAGAATCATACTGAGCCAACACATCTTTTAATTTGTCAGATAAACCTTGACAAAACTGGCTCCTAAGAGCCGGGTCATTCCACTGAGTATCCGTGGCCCACCTACGGAACTCTGAAGAAAATTCCTCCGCCGGACGATCTCCCTGCTGTATCTTACGTAACTTCATTTCAGCAAGGGAGACCCGATCCGGGTCATCATATACCAGACCCAGGGCTGTAAAAAATCGGTCCACTGACTGGAGAGCCGGGGAGCCCGGGGGAGAGAGAACGCCCAGGATTGAGGGTCCCCTTGTAAGAGCGAAATGACAATTCCCACCCTCTGATCCTCACTCCCCGACGACCGAGGCCGCAGCCGAAAATACAATTTACATGCCTCCCGGAAAGAAAAAAACTTGTCCCGCCCACCAGTAAACCTGTCCGGGAGAGCCACTTTAGGTTCAGATCTGGCTTGCTCCCGGGAGTACAAAACCTTGGATTTAACGTCCGTCAGCTCCATGGACAAACTCTACAACTGCTGAGCTAGATGGGCTACTGGATCTATGGTGGCTGGGGAGAATCTTTAGTATGGGTCGGTGAAAATGTCACGCTGTCTCAGGATAGAGGTGGACCGGGGTCTATGCTGACCCTAAACTGGGGTCCTGACTAGTCCCTCTACCTGGAGGTACTGTTAATGGTACAGAGGTCCAGGCCGCCAGCGTAACCCTGTCTCCTGTAGATCCCTGACCACTGTAATCTAGTCCTGAGAAGGACCCTGATTACCACCACAGGGAATGGGCAGGTCACAGCTTACAAACAGTATAAGACAAACGAGACAGACAAGGGGTAAAGTAAATACTGCCTTGTATACAAAACTTCAACTACAGAGGGGACACAAAAGGTTAAGGAGATAAACAATAAGCGAGGAGAGGATAAACCACAACAGGCACTCTTAGCTTAAGTCTTCTCAGAAACGATCCGCTCTGCTGGTCTGAATGAATGCTTTCACCGACACTCTCCCAGCAGACAGGCAGGTATTTAAAGGAAACCAATTAACAACACATCAATTGCAGCTGAGCGAGGCTGGTGAGTCCAGCACAGAGAGAGAAAGAATTAACTCCTTCAGTGCCGAAAAACACCCAGCACCAGAAACTCAGCTGTGCGAAGTCAGGGTGTGCAATCGCGATGATCTTCGCAGCGACACACCCGTGACACATAGGGACAGAAACCTTGACTTCAGCTGTATATCACTTAGTTTACTGAGTGCAGTAGTTGTGATAGAATCACAGTTTTCAGTATTGCAGATCAGGCGGAGCTCAGAATGTTGAGCTCTGGTAACCCCGCCCACACCACTAATTGGCTTCTCCCAGGGTTGGACCAGGAAGCACAAAGACTGCTTGTACTGTAGCGATGATCTACTGCTAATAAAACATTGATTGTATTGAAACAGTAAAGCAAATCCCAGTAAGTGACTCATTGCAGGAATCATGGTTAGGTCTCTTCCCCTACATCATGTTGGTGGAAAAATCTTCTCTCCTCCAGACGCAGAGAATGCCCCCTTGTGACCGTCACCTTCCTTGGTATAAACAGATCCTCGGAGAGATATTTGTATTATCCACTTATATACTTATCTATGGTTATTAGATCGCCCATTAGTTGTCTTTTTTCTAGACTAAATAATCCTCATCAACATTAACAGAAATAAACACTTGAAATAGATCACTCTGTTTGTAAGGATTCTATATAATATATGAGTTTCATTTTTTGTATTGAAAAATTGAAATAAATTAACTTTTTGATGATATTCTAATTTTGCGAGAAGCACCTGTAGATAGATGATAAATAGAGAGAAGAATGTCATTGAGATAGGTAATCAGCGCTTTACATTTTTGTACTCGTATTTATTTCAAAATTAAATAAATAAAAGAAAAAAATGGCGTGGGATCCTCCTAATTTTTATTAACCAACTCAGGGAAAGCAGACAACTGAGAGCTGGTCTCAGTAGCCTGGGAAAGGGGTAAATAGCATAGAGCTTCCAAGGCTCATCTCACAGCATAGACTTTACTGGTTATTAAATTGTGGGTACCCCCAAAAAATTACGTGGCGCCCCCCTATATTTAACACCTTTACCCCCTAAGGCTGTTTACACCTTCATGACTGGGCCAAATTTTACAATTCTGACGAATGTCACTTTATGTGGTAATAACTCTGGAACACTTCAATGGATCCGATTGGTTCTGTTTTTTTTGTGACATATTGTAGTTCGTGATAGTGGTAGAATTTATTTGAAATGAATTGTGTTTATTTGTGAAAAAAATGGAAATTTGGCAAAAAGTTAGAAAATTTAGCAATTTTCAAACTTTTAATTTTTATGCTCTTAAATCAGAGAGTTATGTCACACAATATAGTTAATCAATAAGGTTTCCCACATGTCTATTTTACATCAGTATAATTTTTTAAAAATATATTTTTTGTTTGGAAGATGTAAGGGTTAAAAGTTAACCAGCGATTTCTCATTTTTTTCATCAAAATTTACAAAACCACTTTTTTAGGGACCACATTACATTTGAAGTGACTTTGAGGGGTCTATATTACAGAAAATACCCAGAAGTAACACCATTCTAAAAACTTTACCCCTCAAGGTGCTCAAAGCCACATTCAAGAAGTTTATCAACCCTTCAGATGCTTCACAGAAATTTTTAGAATGTAGAAGGAAAAAATAAATAAGTTTTTTCACAAAAATTTTACTTCAGACTCAATTTTTTTTATTTTTACAAGAGTAACAAGAAAAAATGGACCCCAAAATTTGTTGTGCAATTTTTCCTGAGCATGCCAATACCCCATATATAGAGGAAAACTATTATTTGGGTGCATGGCAGGGCTTGGAAGAGAAGGAGCACTATTTGACTTTTTGAATGTAAAATTTGTTAGAATAATTAGTGGATGCCATTTCACATTTAGAGAGCTCCTCATGTGCCTAAACAGTGAAAACCCCCCAAAAAGTGACACCATTTAGTAAACTAGACCCCTCAGGGAACTTATCTAGATGTGTGGTGAGCACCTGGAAATACCAGGTGCTTCATGAACGTTTATAACCTTTGAGCCATGAAAATAAAAAGATCACATTTTTCTCACAAAAATGATTTTAGCCCCAAATTTTGCATTTTCATAAGAGTAATATAAGAAATTGCTTGAAACAATTTTTTATGCAATTTCTCCTGAATACGCTGATACCCAGTAAGTAGAGGAAAACTACTGTTTTGGAAACTAAACCTCTCAGGGAACTTATGTAGATGTGTGCTAAACACCTAGAACCCCCAGGTGCTTCACAGAAGTTTATAACGTAGAGCCGTGAAAAAAAATCACCTTTTTTCACTAAAAATTTTTGTTAAGTCCCCAATTTTTTAATTCACAAGGTAACAGGGGAAAATGGACCCTAAAATGTGTTGTGCAATTTCTCCATAGTATGCCGATACCCCATATGTGGTTGAAAACTACTTTTTCTACATATGTGGGGGAAAATTACTGGTTGGATGCACGGCAGTGCTCAGAAAGGACGGAGTGAAGTTTTGGAATGCAGACTTTGATGGAATGGCTTGCAGCTGTCATGTCACATTTGGAGAGTCCCTGATGTGCCCAAACAGTGGAATCCCCCCACAGATGACCCCATTTTAGAAACGACCCCTCAAGGAATATATCTAGATGTGTGGTGAGCACCTTAAACACCCAGGTGCGTCACAGAAGTTTATAACATAGAGCCATGAAAAGACATCACATTCTTCCCACAAAAATTTTATTTTAGTCCCAAATTTTTCATTTTCACAAGGGTAACGGGAGAATATGGAACCCAAAATTTGTTGTATAATTTCTTCTGAGTACACTGATGTACCATATGTGGTTGAAAACTAATTTTAAATAATTTTAAGGCACAGTGCAAAGCTCAGAAGGAAAGACGCAACATATTGGAGTTAAGATTTTGCTGGTTTGAGGGTGCCATGTCACATTGACTTAGCCCCTGAGGTGCCAGAACAACAGAACTTCCCATATGAGACACCATTGTACAAACTACACCTCTCATTGAATTCATCTAGGGGTGCAGTGATCATATTGAAACCACAGGTGGGTCACAGAAGTTTATAACATTGGGCGGTGAAGAAAAAAACATACATTTTTAACACCAAAATGTTGTGTTAGCCCAAGATTTTACATTTTCACAGTGAAAAGTTTGTAAAAATGGCACCAGAATATGTCTCACAATTTTTTGCTGAATGTAATACCCCATGTGTTGCTGTACAGTGCTGCTTAGCCACACGGCGAGACTCGGAAGGGACGAATGGAGAGCTATTTGCCTCCTGAGGAGCAGATCTGACAAGCGGTGGACGCAGCGTCAGTGTTGGCTGTATACCTTCTCCACTGCATACCAATGCAGATCTAATGTGGGCTCTGATCCACCCACATCCACCTGTTGCTTCACAGGCATGCTACAAATAAGTGATCATATATTCACTTCCTTTCCTCCTCTTTAAGCAGTCGGACTGACGAAGGTCAGTGTGGGATCGAAACGTCTCAATTTTTGATTTGACTGCATTAAAATTACTTCTGGATTCCACTTTAAGTTGAGTGCCAAGTTTTATTTGCTATATATACTGGCCTGGGAACCTACTTGTGCACCACTACACGGTTGTGCTACATTTTTTGCTTATAGCGTGATTTTTTATAGTCCAATCTGAACTGATAAAAAAATTGCAGATTGGTCCAACTACAATCCAATTTTTATCGGATTGCACTCATCCAATTTATTCGCTCATGTGAGTGAGCCCTTAGTGTTCCAGTATAAAACATAAAATGCTGCAGTAGACTTAGACTTTAATTCCTAAAATTAGTGTTCAAAAATCCTCAATATATTATTGAGTAGTTGAAATTTTGACCAAAATAAGGATTCTTGTAATCTGCATCAAAGGTTGTTATTGTCTTGCCAGTTTCGGTTCCAATTACCTCATATCTCAAAAAAGTCTGAATTTTGTTGGCCTCCACATGATCAATTTATCCAATGATGTCCATATTATGATTAAATGGCACTTCAAATCAATACACATACTTAAATTTGTACTAACATAACTAATAGCCCTATGAAGAGAACCATAAGTAAAAAATAATAATTAAAAAACACCATGTGAAGAATAGAATACAATATATATTAAGTAGTAGAGTGCCCAGTAGTGGGGACTAGGGTTGAGCATTCGATACCGAAACCCGGTTCCGATACCTGAAATCCAATGTAAGTCTATGGGAACAAAATATCGGAATATTTTTAATTTCGATATTTTGTTCCCATAGACTTACATTGGATTTCAGGTATCGGAACCGGGTTTCGGTATCGGAATGCTCAACCCACTGGGAACACTATACTATCCTGTGAATCCAGTACCGCATATAGGCTGTTGTCATATATATAGAAAAGGCAGGGAAAATTATACATTCAACCATTAAAGTCTAGTGACCTCCCACCTTATAAGATAAATTACAAATTGCCGAAAGGCAAAAAAATCCCTAACTAAAGACTCTAAAATATAACTTTTAATAATACTATTAAAAAGTGAATTAGATTTAAAACTTACACTTGTCAGTGTGCATCAATAAGACAACCATATACTGCTTTGAAGACAACCATTTTTAATTAATCCTATTCCTATTTGGTGACAGTATTCAGGGGTATGGAGTATGGTGCGGCCGTTACCTATATCCACTCAATTCATTGCAGCCTCAACCCCCTGATGAAGCCAATTAGTTGGCGAAACATGTTGGGAAGGCTTAGGAGCAAGTTTTAGCAACACTTGCCAGTGTTTGTATAGTGTGAAATTATGGTCAGATACTAAGAACGCTTCTCGTAAACTTAGTAGAAAGACAGAGGCGTACTCAGGTTATGATCCAAGGTCAGAATTACAGGAAGGTAGCAGATCAAGACAAACGGCAAAGCAAATGGATGGTCAAAGGCAAATCCAAGGTTGGGCAACAAAAATCAGAATGCAAGAACTCAAAGCAAAGAGCAAACACACACCACTTGCCTTAAACTACAACTGGCAGTAATTGGAGGCAGAGAGCTAGCTAAATAGTCGGGTAATCATTCTGAACAGGAGACACATTGAGGAAGCCCCAGTACACCCAGGCCCTGATTTCATGTCTGTATTGTCACTCAAAACACTGACAGCTCAGCATGCTCCCGCTTCCGATTGGATGGCTAATCTGTCCATCACCATACTGACAGTTCAGCATGTCCCAGCCCTAGATTGTCAGAGGCTGAACTGTAACTCACTGCATCAAAGCACACATATAGGAGGAATCACGACATGACCATCTAGGATTAGGATACAGATTGAAGGGGATGTCCAGCCTTAGGGTACAGATCTGCAGTCACTCTATGTGCACAGCTGCACTCAATGCAAGTGAATTGACACGTCTAGTTGGAATGCGGCCTGAAGTATGCAAATTGCATTTTAAAGGTCACATGCGTCTGCTTCCAGTACAGGCACCGGAGAATCCTGACAGCATGCAGTGCATGTGCTGTGAGGATTCACAAGTCTGCAGTCACATAGAACATAAGTCTACAGTCACTCTAAGATCAGACAACCTCTGTAAGATTAATGATGTACACTTAGATCTATACCATGTTCCAAATTATTATGCAAATTATATTTTTCTCAGATTTTTCTAAGTGGTCGGTGCAAATGACAGTCAGTCTAATAAAAGTCATCACCCGTTAGAGCAGTGGTCTCAAACACGCGGCCCGCGGTGGAACGGGACAGGTGAATATTGCAGGTGCCGAGGCCCTGAGCCAGCGCTGACCCCGGCACCTGTCCCCCATAGCGCGCCGGTTTCCCCGCCTGCTCAGGACACCGGCACCTGGCCCCCAGGGACAAGAGGTGAGTATGTCATTTTTTTTTTTTTATTTGCAGCGACAGCATATGGGACTGATACTAGTATGGAGCATCATATGGGGGCATAAAATAAATGCAGCATCATATAGGGGCATAAAATCTATGGGGCATCATATGGTGGCATAATCTATGGAGCATCATATGGGGACATAAAATCTATGGGGCATCATATGGGGGCATAAAATCTATGGGCATCATATGGCGGCATAATCTATAGAGCATCATATGGCGGCATAATCTATGGAGCATCATATGGGACCTATACTATGGAGCATTTTATGGGGGTATAATCTATGGAGCATCATATGGGGGCATAATCTGTGGAGCATTTTATGGGAGCATAATCTATGGAGCATCATATGGGGGCATAAAATCTATGGAGCATCATATGGGGCATAAAATATATGGAGCATCATATGGGGGCATAAAATCTATGGGGCATCATATGGCGGCATAATCTATGGAGCATCATATGGGGACATAAAATCTATGGGGCATCATATGGGGGCATAAAATCTATGGGGCATCATATGGCGGCATAATCAATAGAGCATCATATGGCGGCATAATATATGGAGCATCATATGGGACCTCTACTATGGAGCATCTTATGGGGCATAATCTATGGAGCATCATATGGGGCATAATCTATGGAGCATCATATGGCGGCATAATCTATGGAGCATCATATGGGACCTATACTATTGAGCATCTTATGGGCATAATCTATGGGGCATAATCTATGGAGCATCTTATGGGGGAATAATCTATGGAGCATCTTATGGGGGCATAATCTATGGAGTATCATATGGGGCATAATCTGTGGAGCATCTTATGGGGCATAATCTATGGAGCATCATATGGCGGTATAATCTATGGAGCATCATATGGGACTAATACTATTGAGCATCTTAGGGGGGCATAATCTGTGGGGCATAATCTATGGAGCATCTTATGGGGGCATAATCTATGCAGCATCTTATGGGGGCATAATCTATGGAGCATCTATGGGGCATAATCTATGGAGTGACATATGGGGGTATAATCTGTGGAGCATTTTATGGGGCATAATCTATGGAGCATCTTATGGGGCATAATCTATGGAGCATCATATGGAGGCATAATTTGTGGAGCATCTTATGGGGGCATAATCTGTGGAGCATCTTATAGGAGCATAATCTATGGAGCATCTTATGGGGGTATAATCTATGGAGCATCTTATGGGGCATAATCTGTGGAGCATCTTATGGAGGCATAATCTGTGGAGCATCTTATGGAGGCATAATCTATGGAGCATCATGTGGGGGCATAAAATATATGGAGCATTTTATGGAGGCATAATCTATGGCGCATCTTATGGGGGCATAATCTATGGAGCATCATATGGGGCATAATCTGTGGAGCATTTTATGGGAGCATAATCTATGGAGCATCATATGGGGGCATAATCTATGGAGCATCATATGGGACCTATACTATTGAGCATCTTATGGGGCATAATCTATGGGGCATAATCTATGGAGCATCTTATGGGGGCATAATCTATGCAGCATCATATGGAGGCATAATCTATGGAGCATCATATGGGGCATAATCTGTGGAGCATTTTATGGGAGCATAATCTATGGAGCATCATATGGGGGCATAATCTATGGAGCATCATATGGGACCTATACTATTGAGCATCTTATGGGGCATAATCTATGGGGCATAATCTATGGAGCATCTTATGGGGGCATAATCTATGCAGCATCTTATGGGGCATAATCTATGGAGCATCTTATGGGGCATAATCTATGGAGAATCATATGGGGGCATAATCTATGGAGCATGTTATGGGGGCATAATCTATGGAGCATCTTATGGGGCATAATCTATGGAGCATCATAGGGAGGCATAATCTGTGGAGCATCTTATGGGGGCATAATCTATGGAGCATTTTATGGGGGTATAATCTGTGGAGCATTTTATGGAGGCATAATCTGTGGAGCATCTTATGGAGGCATAATCTATGGAGCATCATGTGGGGGCATAAAATATATGGAGCATTTTATGGAGGCATAATCTATGGAGCATCTTATGGGGGCATAATCTATGGAGCATCATGTGGGGGCATAAAATATATGGAGCATTTTATGGAGGCATAATCTATGGCGCATCTTATGGGGGCATAATCTATGGAGCATTTTATGGGGCATAATCTATTATGGAGCATTTTATGGGGCATAAAATATATGGAGCATCATATGGGGCATAACCTATGGAGCATCTTATGGGGCATAATCTATGGAGCATCTTATGGGGCATAATCTATGGAGCATTTTATGGGGGAATAATCTATGGAGCATCTTATGGGGGCATAATCTGTGGAGCATCATATGGGGGCATTATCTGTGGAGCATCTTATGGGGGCATAATCTGTGGAGCATTTTATGGGGGCATAATCTATAAAGCATCTTGTGGGGGCATAAAATATATGGAGCATCTTATGGGGGCATAAAATATATGGAGCATTATATGGGGCATATTATTCTATGGAGTATCTTATGGGGCCATTATTAACCTTTATGCAGCGTTATATGGGGCGTATTTTGTATGGAGCATCTTATGGGGCCATTATGAACTCTATGGAGCATTATATGGGGCTCCTGATTCAATATGGATATTCAAAAACATTTAACCTACTGATGTCTCAATTAATTTTACTTTTATTGGTTTCTATTTTTATTTTTGAAAATTTACTAGTAGCTGCTGCATTTTCCACCCTAGGCTTATACGTGTCAATAAGTTTTCCCAGTTTTTTATGGCAAAATTAGGGGGGTCGGCTTATACTCGGGTCGGCTTATACACGAGTATATACGGTAAGCTGTACATCGCAGCTGACAACTTATTTGAACGGCCACAGAGAGAGGGGGAGGTCCGGAGAGAGAGAATTGTTATAGTAGTTCAAATAAACAATTGTTTAACTATAATTTTGTACTGTATTAAGTTTGAATGGAATGCGGCCCCCCAGCTTACATTTTTTTTATGTGCGGCCCCTTTACTCTGCCGAGTTTGAGACCCTTGCATTAGAGTATACATCGAATTTTATTGACGAAACCTCCCAATGATAACAGTATAATCTCCAAAATGAATAAAAACTCAAAATGCACTGTTCCAAATTATTAGGCACAGTAGAATTTCTGAACATTTGATCTGTTTTAAAGAACTGAAAATGCTCATTTGTGGAATTTGCAGCATTAGGAGGTCACATTCACTGAACAAAAAAGCTACTTAACTCCAAAACATCCTAACAGGCCAAGTTACATGTTAACATGGGAACCCTTCTTTGATATCACCTTCACAGTTCTTGCATCCACTGAACTTGTGAGTTTTTGGAGAGTTTCTTCTTGTATTTCTTTGCATGAAGCCTCCCAGAGCTGCTGTTTTGATGTGAACTGCCTCCCACCCTCATAGATCTTTTGCTTGATGATACTCCAAAGGTTCTCTATAGGGTTGAGGTCAGGGGAAGATGGAGGCCACACCATGAGTTTATCTCCTTTTATGCCCATAGCAGCCAATGACTCAGAGGTATTCTTTGCAGCATGAGATGGTGCATTGTCATGCATGAAGATGATTTTGCTCCTGAAGGCACGTATCTGCTTTTTATACCATGGAAGAAAGTTGTCAGTCAGAAACTCTATATACCTTGCAGAGGTCATTTTCACACCTTCAGGAACCTTAAAGAGCCCTACCAGTTGTTTCCCCATGATTCCGGCCCAAAACATGACTCCTCCACCTCCTTGCTGACGTCGCAGCCTTGTTGGACATGGTGGCCATCCACCAACCATCCACTACTCCATCCATCTGGACCATCCAGGGTTGCTCGACACTCATCAGTAAACAAGACTGTTTGAAAATTAGTCTTCATGTATGTCTGGGCCCACTGCAACTGTTTCTGCTTGTGAGCACTGTTTAGCGGAGGCCGAATAGTAGGTTTATGCACCACAGCAAGCCTTTGAAGGATCCTACACCTTGAGGTTCGAGGGACTCCAGAGGCCCCAGCAGATTCAAATATCTGTTTGCTGGTTTGTAATGGCTTTGTAGCAGCTGCTCTCTTAATCCGATGAACTTGCCTGGCAGAAACCTTCTTCATTCTGCCTTTATCAGCACGAACATGTCTGTGCTTAGAATCAGCCACAAATCTCTTAACAGTACGATGATCACGCTTAAGTTTTCGGGAAATATCTAATGTTTTCATCCCTTGACCAAGGCATTGCACTATTTGATGCTTTTCAGCAGCAGAGAGATCCTGTTTCCCATGTTGAAACCTCTGGCCTGCTTAATAGTGTGGAGCATCCAGTTTTCCTTTTATTGGGCTCACATGGCAAAATAATTATCACAGGTATCTGAGATTGATTTCAGTGACCCAAAGAACCGTGAGACACAATACCATCAATGGGTTTCATTTACAAAAAAAAAAAACCGCTGTGACATTTAAAACCAATTTGCATAATAATTTGGAACATGGTGTAAATATATGAAGGGTGTACGAAAAAATCATATAAGCAGAAACAATTATTCCTGCTACAAGTCAATGTTAAATTATCTTTGATAAAAGCCTGTTTCTCTCCATCCAGTGCCGGCTCCAGGTTTTTATGGGCCCCAGGCGAAAGAGTCTCAGTGGGCCCCTTTAACACAGACCACGATTCATGATGCACAGATACTGCAGAGAAATATGGGTATAGTACAATGCCAAACACTTCACTTCTTCCATTACATGAGTGATATCTATTGTAAATTGTACAATAGCTCAAAAACCGCCAAATCCTCACAGCGCACAGTACAGACTGGACAGTACAGTCCGCCATACAATATTATGGGCACCACATAGTCCTCCATACAGTATTATGGGCCAAATATAATGCTCCATACAGGATACTGGTCCCCATATAATGCTCCATACAAAATATGGAGCTCTCCTCTGCACTGTGCTGCGTTCTGTGCTGTTACGGCTCAGGAAAGGGTGCTGTGGAAAGACTCCCCATTATCATCATCATTGCTTCCCCATTATCATCATCATTTTCTCCCCATCATCATCATCATTCTCTCCCCATCATCATCATCATTGCCTCCCCATCATCGCCTCCTCATCATCATCGCCTCCCCATCATCATCGCCCCCCATCATCATCCCATCCCCAACATCATTGCCTCCCCATCATCATCGCCTCCCCATCATCATCATCTCCTCATCATCATCATTGCCTCCCCATCATCATCGCCTCCCCAACATCATTGCCTCCCCATCATCATCGCCTCCTAATCATCATCATCGCCTCCTCACCACCATCACTGCCACCCCCCACCACCATCACACATACAGCATCACACACAGACAGCACCGCAGCACTCTCTCACATACACACACACACACATACACCTCACATCTCACCTGTCCGGCGTCCACGCTCTCTCTGCCACAGCCGGCCGCTGAATGATGACATCATTCAGCGGCACTGCTGTGAGAGGAGGCGCCGGCGCCCTGCAGGCGCCCCCTGGAGCCCGGAGCTGCGGAGGCACGGGGAGAGGTAAGTATTGCACTGGCTGCTGCCGGGGCTCTCCTCCGCTAACGGGCGCCGGCAAGTGGGCCCCCCGCCTGCTCAGGGCCCCGGGCACTTGCCCGGGTATGCCGGGTGCTGACGCCGGCCCTGTCTCCATCCATGAAATGGGCATTCATTCATTGGCTTCTCAATATCAGCGCATGTGCCAGTCGTGCCCTTCAGACTCATGTTTAGTAGGACAGAATAATGTTATTTACCAGTGAGACACAAACCAGATCTGGCAGAAAAGCTTGTATAGTTAAGAATTAAAACCTGCTAATACTATATCTCTTGAAAACACTAACATGACAGTATCCCTGTTTATATGCAGTGCTTTCTACTCTGAATGCAATCCTGACAAAAGATACCTAGAAAGCTTTCAGAAGATAAGAAGTTTACACTAATGAAAAACCAAGCAAAAATAGTTAACAGCGGGGAGTAATACATCACAGGAATCATCAAACTGAGTATTTAGCAATGCATGCAGCTCTGTAGTGACAAGCATGCTGATTAAAGGCTGCTAATGCTCTTTCTGCTACAGTTCTCTGCCTTCAGATGTAAACCATCAAATAAGGAACAGCACTGTGCACAGTGTATTAACAGGTATTAAACAATAATGGACTTCAAAGGAAAAATCAAAGTCACATACATGTTGATCCAATATGACAAATCAGTTTCGAAAATTCCAGATGTATTGTTCTAGTTCCCTTACCTTGCTGTGACTCGGAGGCATGCAAGTAAAGTTACTAACTATGTAATAAGTAATTTCTTCATTATGAATTACCGTAATTCAAGATATTTCCAGGGCAGAGATTATGGGCTCGGCAAGCTGTCATTGAGGTTGTAATTTTTAATTTTTTTTCTTACAGTTTGAAAATGCTTAACTCTTCAGTTGAGAGATGTAAGAAAATGCATTAGTTCATTAATTGAAAATTTCACTGTGTTTTATGGAGCTAATTACAACAATACCTTTCTGATATCAAAAGGATAGGGTATAACTTACTGATCGCTGGGGGTCTGACTCTTGGGACCCCACCGATGAGAACGACAATAGTGCTCTGAAGAGCTCAGTTTGAAAGGAGCGAAGGTCAAGCATCACTCTAGCCGAATGCTGTGCTCACTATCCCTGACAATATCATAAAGGAATAGGTTTGCAGGCTTGATCTTCACTCCTTGTAGACAAGGCTCTTCAGATCACTTTGGGTCATTTGGGGTAGTAATGGTCAGATCCCCAATGACTAATAAATTATTTCCTATTCAATCGGTAAGGGATACTTTAATACACGGTGGCTCAGTGGTTAATACTGCAGCCTTGCAGCGCTGGAGTCCTGGTTCAAA
>JARQOD010000005.1:514249281-514270187 GCA_033576555.1 Oophaga sylvatica
TCTCCCCATCATCATCATCATTGCCTCCCCATCATCGCCTCCTCATCATCATCGCCTCCCCATCATCATCGCCTCCCCATCATCATCCCATCCCCAACATCATTGCCTCCCCATCATCATCGCCTCCCCATCATCATCGTCTCCTCATCATCATCATTGCCTCCCCATCATCATCGCCTCCCCAACATCATTGCCTCCCCATCATCATCGCCTCCTCATCATCATCATCGCCTCCTCACCACCATCACTGCCACCCCCACCACCATCACACATACAGCACCACACAGACAGCACCGCAGCACTCTCTCACATACACACACACACACATACACCTCACATCTCACCTGTCCGGCGTCCACGCTCTCTCTGCCACAGCCAGCCGCTGAATGATGACATCATTCAGCGGCACTGCTGTGAGAGGAGGCGCCGGCGCCCTGCAGGCGCCCCCTGGAGCCCGGAGCTGCGGAGGCACGGGGAGAGGTAAGTATTGCACTGGCTGCTGCCGGGGCTCTCCTCCGCTAACGGGCGCCGGCAAGTGGGCCCCCCGCCTGCTCAGGGCCCCGGCACTTGCCCGGGTATGCCGGGTGCTGACGCCGGCCCTGTCTCCATCCATGAAATGGGCATTCATTCATTGGCTTCTCAATATCAGCGCATGTGCCAGTCGTGCCCTTCAGACTCATGTTTAGTAGGACAGAATAATGTTATTTACCAGTGAGACACAAACCAGATCTGGCAGAAAAGCTTGTATAGTTAAGAATTAAAACCTGCTAATACTATATCTCTTGAAAACACTAACATGACAGTATCCCTGTTTATATGCAGTGCTTTCTACTCTGAATGCAATCCTGACAAAAGATACCTAGAAAGCTTTCAGAAGATAAGAAGTTTACACTAATGAAAAACCAAGCAAAAATAGTTAACAGCGGGGAGTAATACATCACAGGAATCATCAAACTGAGTATTTAGCAATGCATGCAGCTCTGTAGTGACAAGCATGCTGATTAAAGGCTGCTAATGCTCTTTCTGCTACAGTTCTCTGCCTTCAGATGTAAACCATCAAATAAGGAACAGCACTGTGCACAGTGTATTAACAGGGTATTAAACAATAATGGACTTCAAAGGAAAAATCAAAGTCACATACATGTTGATCCAATATGACAAATCAGTTTCGAAAATTCCAGATGTATTGTTCTAGTTCCCTTACCTTGCTGTGACTCGGAGGCATGCAAGTAAAGTTACTAACTATGTAATAAGTAATTTCTTCATTATGAATTACCGTAATTCAAGATATTTCCAGGGCAGAGATTATGGGCTCGGCAAGCTGTCATTGAGGTTGTAATTTTTAATTTTTTTTCTTACAGTTTGAAAATGCTTAACTCTTCAGTTGAGAGATGTAAGAAAATGCATTAGTTCATTAATTGAAAATTTCACTGTGTTTTATGGAGCTAATTACAACAATACCTTTCTGATATCAAAAGGATAGGGTATAACTTACTGATCGCTGGGGGTCTGACTCTTTGGACCCCACCGATGAGAACGACAATAGTGCTCTGAAGAGCTCAGTTTGAAAGGAGCGAAGGTCAAGCATCACTCTAGCCGAATGCTGTGCTCACTATCCCTGACAATATCATAAAGGAATAGGTTTGCAGGCTTGATCTTCACTCCTTGTAGACAAGGCTCTTCAGATCACTTTGGGTCATTTGGGGTAGTAATGGTCAGATCCCCAATGACTAATAAATTATTTCCTATTCAATCGGTAAGGGATACTTTAATACACGGTGGCTCAGTGGTTAATACTGCAGCCTTGCAGCGCTGGAGTCCTGGGTTCAAATCCCACAAAGGACAACATCTGCAAGGAGTTTGTATGTTCTCCCCGTGTTTGTGTGGGTTTCCTCCGGATTCTCTGGTTTCCTCCCACATTCCAAAGACATCATGATAGGGAATCTAGATTGTGAGCCCCATCGAGGACAGCGATGATAATGTGTGCAAAACTGTAAAGTGCTGCGGAATATGTTAGCGCTATATAAAAATAAAGATTATTATTATTACATTGTTACTTTTAAGAAATACAATTTATTGTGATACTAATTCAGTGCATATCTTGACAAGCTAGAAAAACTCTGAACAGGCTGCAGTCAATATAACAACCATTGGATGGCCACACATAGACACAAATAGTATAACAATCTCCTCTTTTTTCCAAAGTTGGTTATTTTCTCTCATCACAAAGAAATGACACATCCATATTCAAATCAGGCCCTTTTAAGTAAATTTTCTTGTACGGTGCCAAATGACTGATCTCTTTTCTTTAGTCAACATTTGAATAGGAATATCATATATATATGTGTAAAAAACAAAACAAAAAACTATTGCTAGATTTTAGAATATTGTCATATGCTCAGTGCATCGTGTTGCAGGTCATCACAATGTGCAGATCCTTTCATGATTGTGCTGGCTACTAATGCCTTGTATGTGAGCAATAAATTCTGAAACAGGTATTTACATTTTATTTGATACTTGCAATATTTTATACTTATAATTTATATTTTTATAATTCTATTTAAAATACAGTCTGTGAACAAAAGTGTTGTGCCCGCTCTATATTATACCCATAGGATCTTTATGACCTCCCATTCTAAATTCACATTAATATAAATTTGCTTCCCCTCTGTAGAAATTAAAGCTTTTACTCATCTGTAAGACTTCCAACTGTGACACTGAGTCACTTCTCACAGACAAGCCCTGAGTCAGGGAAGTCAAGAAGTCCAAGGTCAAGAGTCAGGAGGGTTTGTTATGAACAGGGGGAAGAGACAAAGGCGTGGTCAGGTCACTTGAAGACAAAAGGTGTTATACAAATAGGTAGTCGAAAGAAAAATCCAAGGTCCGGCAACAAAGATCAAAATATTAGAGTTCAGAGCACACTGCATATAGCAAACACACCAGCAATGACTGTCAGTGATCTGATACTGATAGCTTAGTTAAAGGGGTTTTCTCACAAACAAAGTTCATTTTAATTAATTAATCTTGGAATAATAATAATTTCCACAATTTGATATATTTAAGTGAAATGCTCCTGTGCTGAGATAATCTTATAAATGGGCCCCTGCTTTGTACTGTGCAATGGCTATGTCTGACCGTACAGAAACATGGTCTGATCATACCACATCTCCTCTGTCACATGTTAGTAAAGGCAGATGGCATGGCTGGTGGTCGGATGTTATACACCTGAGGAAATGGGACGGAATGAGAAACCTCAATTCAATAATTAAGACGTGTGCCCCAATCTTTTTTTCCATAAAGTGTTTTCGGTTATTAATTTTCTTATGGCAGGCATTGGAATGGAAAGGATATGAGTGAATTCATCAATAAGATTGTACTATTATTGAAACCTCCATTTCCACAATAAAAGGCACAAATGCATGAATTATTTACATTAACAGATTTGATAATGGTTGCAGCAATGATCAACATTTCCGATGTATGGTATGTTCATTTTTTTGTAGCCAGAGCATCCACAATGCAATAAACACCTGTGAGCACCTGCTCGTATTCCATGTAAATAGGTATCTGATTGAGTGGCTGTTCATCCAAGTTTGTGACTGAACCGTAAGGGCATTACGTGAATGTTCATTACGTCAATATTTTTCAGGCCATTGCATGATATCACTTGAAAACATCAAATGCACTATTTGATCACTGTTTCCCTGGTCATTGTAAGCATGTATCTGAACTCTGCATGGCATTATATTGGTATTGGGTGTAATCATTTGTTATTTTAATTGTAGTGTTTGTTTCTGACTTTGCCTAGTAACATAGCTACATTGGCTAAAAAAAGGCTTAAGTCCATCAAGTTCAACCTTTCTCCACCAATTTTTGAAAAGCTGTTATAGTGTCTGCCATCACTATGTATTGTGGTCTGGCATTCCACAGTCTGACTGCTCAAAGCGAAAAGAACCCTTTCCTAGCTGCCAGAATCACCTTATTTCCATTAGCTATGTAATTTGAGGAGAGAATGAGGTAGGGGCTGAGATACTGATCTCAGAGTGTCACTTTTAAAGCTGTGTGCTGCTGTTTCAATACAATAAATGTTTTATCACCAGGAAATTTTCACTGCCTGGACTACAGCACATGTGAGCCCTGGTCTGACCACGCCTCCTCCTCTGATAAGCAGCTTACTGTCAACAGGCAATATACATAGAAAGCTATGGTGTTGGGGGGCGGTGGAGCTTTCTGAGCTCTGCTACACGCTACATCTAAAGACTCTGTGTCACAACTGACTTACCCAGTAATCTAAGTGATACATTACTGGATTTAGGGTCTTTTTTCCTACACTATGCTGCTCTCAGTTGAGGTAGCAAAAACCTGGTGACAAATTCGCTTTAAAGAGAGCACATAATTATATTAGTCCTGAAGAGATAAGCAACTATGCTGCTGTCCAATGGTTGTATAGACATTTTATATTTAGGTCTAATATCCCTTTAATACATTCTCTGCCAACTCATTTCTACAAATAATTTTCCGCCTGATGACAAATGCATATATAGTAAGCAGTTTTAAACCGCCTTGTCTGATTTTGCAATTGTTTTCCTTGCTATACATTCATTTAGACTTGTTTTGCAGTTTGCAGTTGAAATGAGACAGTGACACTTTGTAATTTTTAGCTGCATTTTTTTTCCCTGCTGTAGTTTTCCTGTGGGAACTGAATGAGGTGTTAATTCAATCTACTTTCCCTGCTTATTGATGATAGGCTTGATTCAGAAGATTAAAGGATTAACTCAGGCTTTGCATATGCTCTGAATGCTAAAATGGTAACAAATATGCCTACACGCTGTACAACAAAAAAAACAAATAAATACAAATCATCACATATCATTGACTTGATGAAAGTGTTTCCCCTCTAGGCATCATTGTGATTACAGGACTTCTGATCAAATGAAACAAGATACATTTAAATAATATTACATTTATGTTGTGATGTTTAACCCGCTTCCGTTGGACAATAACCAATAAATTGAATGATTAACCTAACAGAATGGGTTAAGCTACTTGACTATTTCTTTCTGAGAGCAGAGCTCCTGTCTGCCCTCATTCATGCAACCTCTTGTTCTTTCTAGTTCTTTTTCCAGCTGAGCTTGTTTAAGTAAAATTGAGTTTTGATTGCTTAATAAGCTGTGTTATATAAAATCTATTTGTATATTTCTAAAGGAAAATTAAAAAAAAAATGTTTAATTGATTAAAGGGAATATGTCACCAGCTTTTGGCTGCTCCGACTGAGAACAGAATGATGCATAGGCCAAGACCCTGATTCCAACGATGTGCCATATACTGGGCTGCTTGCTGCAGTTTTGATAACATCATTGTTTTATGTGATCCAGATCTAGCACTTCCCTGAATTCTGAGCTTTGCATATCCCCACCCCCACCACTGATTGGCAGCTTTCTGCCCATGTACAGTGTGCAAAGAAAACTGCCAATCAGTAGTAATGGTGGGGAGGCTTATGAATATGGAGGACTACTTGTTAGCAGTTTCACTAGTTCTATAGTGATAATCAAATGCTGATAAAAAAAAATAAAGCAAGCAGTCCAGTAAGTGACTCATCTCTGGAATCAGGGTCTTACATCATGCTGCTCTCACATTAGTTGGCAAAAACATGGTGACAGATTCACTTTAAAATAAACTATCCTCAACATAGTAAACTGTGGGCAGCATGCAGTATCGCAGCCAGGTATGTCTGACTCTGAAACTCAGCGGCATTTCAGAGAAAAACATACTTTTAATAGCTAAAAAAGATGTGGAATATAAATGGTTCAGTAAACAGTAAATTTTATTAATAGGGCAATTAGCATTTTTTTTTTAATTTGTAGAAAAGAACAACAGACAGATAACAACCATAGCTTATCAAAAGAGTATTTAAAATATTTGTACCACACATATACTGCATATATGGGTAAAGAGACCCCTAAAACACACTTGAACACGCACCACAGTCCTACTGGAGGACAAGGAGTATGAATTTAGTTTTACCACAAGGTATATGGTGCACCTCCACTAACAGATACAGAGTATTAGTAACATGTTCAGTGGTATATCATATAAATACAGAATATAAGTGACATGGGATTAGGGAGAGATAGGCATCCACTACCATAATATACAAATCAGCTCTTTTTTTGAAGCAAGTAATATAAGGTAGTACCAGCATATACAAAACCAAGTTTTTTGGAGCTACATAATATTCCTGTGTAGCAGCATATAATTTTTTTTTTACAGCTAAATAATATTTCTCAGTGCCAGCATATAGTGAAATCCTTTTAAAAAGCTAATTGTTAAATAATATTCCTCGCCTATTGCTTAAATGGCTAAAATTTATTTAGCAGTTATGCGACTGGCGCAAAACCTGCTGAGCTATGGAAAAAAATCACTATTTACCAGTAATTTTCCTGATTATGCTGTTGGCGTGTCTCATAAAGGCAACGTTAAAATCCCCCAAAGTTTCAATTGGTTAAATAAATAGCGTATTTTTACCTAGCAGCTGTACGACTGGTGCAATCCGGGCAGAGATAAGCAAACGTCACAATTTACCAGTGGCAATCATTTTCAATAGTCCGCTGTTGCAGTGTGTCCTCATCATCCTCAGTGGAACTAGCCTCCCATTACTCCCCAGCTGGGAAGTCAGCTGCACTGCCTTGACAAAGCGGCAGCATGCTCTGCTGAAGCTGATCTGTTTAGGTGATAAAGCTCACTGTGCAGCTGAGCTGTTAAAAGGGATAAAACAACAGACTGATTAAAGGCTCTCCCCACTGAACCTCCAACCAGGTCTGGTTGTGTGCGATAATGGGTGTAACTTGATGGCGGCTATAAATTGCGGCAAGCTGGTACACAGTTTATGCATTGCCCGCGTGCTGAACTTGGTTGTACAGCTGTTTTTAAAAACATACCCTGACTTGACAGACATATTTACCAAGGTACGTTGTGTTAGGGCACATTTCCAAAAGTCATCTCAGGCTTTCATCTGCCTAGCTTCACTGTAGCAGCCCTGTAGCAGTCGTCAACTGATTTGTGACCTGCCCACACGCTGAAATTCAACCTTTCATATGTTGGCAAGGCTTAGTGAGCAGGAAAGGGCAGTGTCTGAATTCCAGCTTCTCAATGCCCGTCAGAGTAACACTCAACCCCCCACACAAACAAACTGCCGAGTGGGTGTGGATCGCAGACATATGTGAAGTTCTTCAAAACTTTGAGTACTGCACCAAGATGGTGAGTGCTGATGACGCCATTAAAAGCGTAGCCATCCTGCTGATCTGTCTATTAAAATGTTCACTGAAGAATCTCAAAGAGGAAGCTTTGAATGGTGAGCAGGTGGCTATGGAGAAAGATTTTACAGTAGCTGATACCACACAGCCCAGCCTCACACAATATTCTCAAGCCACATTGGGTGATGACAAGGAACAGGAGGAGGAGGATGAAGAGAAACAGGAGTTTTTGGTCTGCGCTACAGAGGGGACTCCCAATCCCAGCTTCATGCCTATCCAGCATGGATGGCCTGAAGAGGCGGAGGAGGAGGCGATGCATCCTGAGGAGAAAAGGATGGTTAGTGTTCTTCCTGGTGAGGACACTGAGCGTTTGACTCTTTGTAGTCTGCCACACACGGCAGAGTTCATGTCCAGATGCCAGATGCCTTTCCAAGACCCTCGCTTGAAACACATTTTTCTCCAACATGAAATACTGGCTGTGCACCTTTCTTGACCCACGGTACAAGGAGAAAATTCATTCTTTCATGTTGGAGTCAGACAGGCCATTTTCTGTGCATGAATGTCAGAGGACCATTGTGGAAGACTTGCTAAAAAGATTACCCTCAGACAATGCTGCTGGCAGAGGTACCAGCTCTTTTCATTCACAAGGATAACAGGGGAGGACCACGAACACTAGGTGCAACACAGGGGGTGGAGGAAATGTCCACCAACTGGGCCATTTTCATGAAACCGTCACATCAGCAAGGGCTATCTGTGGTGTAACTATGACGAAGAGAGAGAAGTTCACCAAGATGGTGAAAGACTTCTTAAGTGACCATACCAGTTCCCTTCCTGATTCTTCAGTGCCCTTTAACTATTGGTTGTCCAAGCTGCACACTTGGTCTGACCTCTCCTTGTACGCCTTGGAGGTGCTGCCATGCCCTGCCGCAAGTGTGTTGTCTGAGCAGGTTTTTAGCTCGGCCAGTGCAATCATAATGGATAGGTGCACCCGCTTGTCAACGGAAAATGCAGACAGGCCGACTCTTCTAAAATTGAACAAAGGCTGGATTTTCTCCGACTTCATAAGCCATACGGATGACAGCAACGTAATGTAAATGCAGCCCAAATGGCTATTTTTGGAAGTTTTCTTAATGTCCATGCCTCACCATCCAAACCCATTTTGTTCAGGAAATTACCTCCTCCTCCTCCTACTCCTGCTTCTCCAACAAGTACTTAGTGTTCATCTATGTATACCCCACGTGGTTAATGCTTTTTACTTTTTGGGAACTTTGCCCATTGTGCAATGTTGAATCTTGCACTCCCTATCTCTACCTCTTGTAATAACTGCAAAATGTATTGTGAGGTCCCCATCATGACCTCTGTCACCTTGTATGATACAGACTCCTTGGGTATTTTTTTTAAAACTTTGCACATTGTGCAATGGTGAAACTTGTATTTCCTATCTCTACCTCTTGTAATAACTGCAAAATGTATTGTGAGGTCCTCATCACAGCCTCTTTCAGCTTGTATGATACAGACACCTACGGTAATTTTTAAAAACTTTTGACATTGCGCAATGGTGAAATTTGTACTCCCTATCTCTAGCAATGATAATAACTGCAAATTTTATTGTGAGGTCCCCATCACGGTCTCTTTCAGCGTGTATGATACAGACCCCTTGGGGTAGTTTTTGGAAACCTTTGTGCAATGGTCAAATTTCTACTCTCAATCTCTATATATTCTATTATTATAATTTTTTGCATTGTGTTGCCCTTCTCACCGTCTCTTTAAGCATGTATCTGATAGCCCGATGTTGATTTTTGGGTCTGCACTTGGACATTTTGGAACATCAATGCATTAGTTTGCTCCACACACTTCTTCAGGTTTCAGCCTTACACGGATTAATAATATGAGTAATGAATCATGCTCTTTGTATATGCTGTTAGTTTGAAAATCTTATCCACACATCACTTTATAAAGGGAAATGTGACATAATACCTCTGTTAGCATATGCCATGTACTGCTCATATACGCAGCACTCCAGTAGGTGGACAGAATGCCTGGGTATAAAATCTGTGTTGAGGGTGAAACCAATGGCCCTTCCTCTATGATACTGTCTTCCCAATCTTCTGTTCAGGAAGCAGGCACTGAGGCCTCCTGCCCACAACCTGTAGTTGCATAGACACAACAGTCAGCAACCATGTCCAGTTCGCTGTCTCAGCACAGCGTTCAGTTGTCCCTTGTCAGCATATATATCTGTTACCACTGATAGGGCATACATATTCGTTACCACTTCACATTGTCCGGTGCTGGATGAAGGCCAATGCTGGCTTTTCCAGGCTCCTAACTGAGACTTGTGTCTCTTTATTAAACTGTCGCTTCCCTTAAATTTTCTAAATTTGGGTCCTAAAAAAAATGTTGGTGGGGTATTGCCCAGTTTCTGTACATTTTAAGCACATCTAATAGACTGGGATAATACGCTCCACAGACCTATTTGGAATGAGGGAGGGACCTCCCAAATGTATGATACAGGGCCACCTGAGCGCCCTTCCCAAACTCAGGTTTAACAGCACCCGATGGCCCTCTGAAAATGTGAAGCGAGAGTCGTATAATGACATGGCGGTGGACATAGTGGTGGTGGCGGGGGAAGCCCAAAATTCAAATGGGCATATTTTAACTGCCATTGTAAAGTGATGGAGAATATGTATTCCACTATCTAGCTAACAATTTGGAATGAGGGAGGGACCTCCTAAATATATGAGTGAGAACCCTCACAAATTAAAGGAAAAAATAAAGCCAAAAAGCTCTGTGTGAACATATGCTAAAGGGGAGGTATCATTTTTTATTTTGCGTTATATACAAGTAATTATAAAGGAAAAAAATGTTTCTTAGCATTTTTTCCTTTAAAAAAATGTAGGTTTGCTTTGGTAGGTCTTTTTATAAATCCGTAAGACCGGCGCAATAGTCTGACAACATTGTTCCCAGATGCCATATGTGAGTCAGAAAGGCATGCAGGCATCTTCTCCATGTGGTTGCCATTTAGTTTTAGCTTTTTCCCATCCATTTCAGCTTTTTTTCTCATGCCCCCAGACCTGTTTGTTGGGTCCAGCAGAAAAATATTCGGCTTTCCCATTGACTTGCATTGGGTTCATTATTCGGTACCAATTAGAAATTATTCGTGCTGATTTTCCTGAATCCGAATATTTCACTATTCGCTCATCACTACTAACTACCCATCTGTTCTGCCCTGCGCAGATCTCTATCGGCACGGAGCGGTCACAGACCAATCCTGTCAGTGATTTAGCGGCTTCTTTTCTCCTCTTTCCACTTTTGTTTTTTTAATTCTCTTTTTCACTTATTTTCTGTACATCTATCAATATGAAGGCTTCTTTTTTGTGGGTTGAGTTGTAGATAAGAATGACATAATTCCTTTTACCATATAATGTACTAGAAAAACAGAAAAAAGATTCCAAGTGCGTGAAATGGTGAAATAAATTGGCAATTGAGCTTTTTTTGATAAGGGGTTTCTTTCTAAATCTTTTATTTTGCAGTAAAAATGACTTGGCATCGTGGTTATTCAGATTTATTATTATTATTATTTTATTGATTAATAAACTGTAGAGCTTTATAAAAAATATATTTTTATTCTTATCCCAATTTTGCTCTTTTCATACCATTGTCAGAGATTTTAATGCTTAAAAGCATCGACTAGCTCCTGTTGTTGCTGCAGATGCTGGCTGTATAGCATAGTACATCTTCTGTTGAACAGGGGTTAAAGAAAAAGTAAAAGCACAACTCATAAGTAGATTAAAAACTTAAATGAAGAAAAATGCTTTTTATTGAATCTCTCTACAATGCTGGTGATAATTTTCACCTTGAGCAGCATTTACTTAAACATTTTATTGGGATTCTGATTATTTTCTTTTAATTTAGAAACCACTAAATTTTAATCTGTAGAAGTTTTCACAAGAATGAAATACCACTTTTGTCTGGCTCTCTATGCCAGCATATTATTGTATGCAAAGTAGGCAGAAATATATAAATCATAAATCCATTCTATTTTAGCTGAGCACAGAATCGAACAGCTTGAATATATGCTTATTAACATGGCTCCCATCAGGCAATTAGATGAGATATAATCTTTAGCTTACTGATTACATTGAGTAAGACAATTCTATGCTGTATGCAGATATTAACTCTTTAAGTGAACACCTTAAAAACTATTGACACCTTTGATATGGAAAAAAAAAATATTTGTATATATGTTATTCATTACTTATTAAATTAGCACTAAGTTTTAATCTGCAGTCTTCATTCCTTCAATAATTTACAGTCTTCCTGATTTGCAGTTTGCAGACTGATCCAAGAGTCAAGCTTTTCTCTTGCAGGAGCATCTCTCCCAGTAATGTAGGCTGGATGTGAGCTCTGTGTGTATCCGGGGTGCTGCTGTCTTCACTTACTTTCATAGTTCAGCAAAGCCCTTATTATTTCCACATCTGCTATCCAACTTGTATACAGCCTGTTTTCTGTTCTCTTTCCTCTCTAAGATACTTTCTCCCCTCTCCACTGCAGATCTGTGTAAAATGCCTTAATAAAGACTATTTAGAAAGTTACTTAAAAGGGTATTCCCATCTCCAAGATCCTATCCCAATATGTAGTAGGTGTAGTAATAAAAATAATATTAGCAAATATCTCCAATTACAAATGTGGTGTAGTTTTTAAGATTCACTATGCTGTTTACCCCATGTGTAGGGCATTGCAGATTAGGCATTCATGGTTATGACCACTAGCAGCTAACTAACTAACTAACTGTCAGTATATAAGTGGTAGTAACCATGGATACCTAAGCTACTGCGAAGCCCTACACATGACACATAAGTTAAGCGACATAGCAAATCAGAAAAACTATACTACATTTCTAATTGAAGGTATTTGCTATTATTACACCTTCTACACATTGAAATAAAATCTTGCAGAGGAGAATACCCCCTTAACTTTGCAATTAGGAAGCAAATTAACATAAAAAATTCTGCACAATTAATCATACTTTGTTAGTGCTCTTTCACACGTGATAATATTTCCTGTATTGGAAAAAACAGTACCAAAGATATCCGTTTTCGAGTGTCCATGTATTTAACACTTGTGGCATATGTGTGGTAACCGTGTGCCGCCACGTGCCACACCAGTATCACACGTACTGGTGCCTGGGAATCAGCGGTACTGTTCACGCTTTTCCCCGGCGCTGGGTGCTGAAGACAGCTCACATCATTGTCCCCTGCTCATGCTGCAATCAGAGGATAGCCGCCGCCTGCTCTCGCTATTAACAGTTGAATACAACTCTCTACATAGTCCCCTGCTAGCGCTGATCGCAGTGTGAGCAGAGGACAATGATGTGAGCCGGTAGGTGTCACAGTGATGACACACAGATGTCATCCGTGTGTTATCAATGTGCACGTGTGCGGGACATTTTGCGACCCGTGCTGCTGTTAAAAAACAGAGATGTCAGTGCATTTTTCCCACAGACATATGGTTTGTGGAAATACACTGACGTGCACAGATCCATTCACTTGAATGTATCTTCGCGTGTAAGTGTCTCCAGTAGGGTTGAGCATTCCGATACTTCCGATACCTGAAATCCAATGTAAGTCTATGGGAACAAAATATCGGAAGTACTTCCGATACTTACTTCCGATATTTTGTTCCCATAGACTTACATTGGATTTCAGGTATCGGAAGTATCGGAAGTATCGGAATGCTCAACCCTAGTACATGTGGAAAAAGTCACCACACGTACCAAAGATAACGATGTCTTAAAGTGGTGTTAGGATGAATTGATAGCATATTGTCGCCCGTTAAAGCACATGGACTTTTTTTTATGTATTTTGGGCTAGAATTTTTGTAATTGCGTTCTGTTAAAAATGTTGCATTGTTTGCGTTTTATAGCCTTTGTTTATCACTATTTGTTTTGTGGCTGCAAAATGGGTTGTGCAAGGGTTTGTAACTCTTTTATCTCTCATTTTCTGAAGTCCTCTGTGCTGATTTATCATCGCATACCAAATCAAAGCTAAACTGAACTCAGATGAGAGGAGCTCAATAAAAGGTATATTAAAGAATCAAAAAAGAGCTCACTGATGGATTCTTTTAATTTAACTCATCTGCATGGAAACAAAGAGCCTGTAAAAGCAAAACAGTTAAAAAAATAAAACTCAATTGCAAAAATGATTTTACATCAAAAGAGTCCATATTCTTTAACCCATAAATGACAAGCCATTCATATACAACGCTCATCAGGAGCTAGTGTATGGAGTGGGCTCAGTAGATGAGTGTGCCCAATTCTTGGCAGATGATGGCTATATTATTCATTCATCATCTACTTCTAACAGCCGTGGGGGGAAGTCAAGCTCCATCGCTGTAAACCTGTTAAATGCTTCTGTCAATTTCTAACTGCAGCATTTACAGCATGTTGCACGAGGGCTTGCTGTTCTACACACCCATTGCACAGCTGTGACTTGATTATGGGGTACAAATGATTTGCCATGGCAGCTGGGGGTTTGCTGAAGACCGATGTGCCTTCCATAACTGTACTTCTATGAAGACTCGTGTGTGGCTGGGCTTCATAGGGGACTGTATTGCAGTATATATTATAGGCGATCAGCAGTTTGCAAGTTCAAGTATGTGACTAAAAAATAGTTAAAAAATGAACAAAAGTTATAAAAATATAAAAAGATGTTCACATTCCCCCCCAATAAAAGTACAAATATTAAAAAAAATAAAAAAGGCAATCGAGCAGATCGATCCGCCCATCTCTGATGACATCCACTTAAATCTTTTACCACCACAGACAATTTTTATTTTGCTCTTTGACATTTTTTCCTCCACGTCCTTCAAGAGGCATACATATTTTATCTCTCCATCATCATAACCACACGAGGGCTTATTTTTTTGCAGAATGAATTGTAATTTTGAATGACACCATTCATTTTACTTTAAAATATACTGCAGAATGGGAAAGAGTTCCAAATGTGATAAAATTATGAAAAACTGATGCCTTTGTTTTTTTAGTTTTGTTTTTATAGCATTTAGCCCTGTGTGAAAGCTTGTTGCTTTGTAGGACAAGCAGTAGTTTTTGTTTTTTTCATGTGCGTCATTTTTAGAAAGTATAGCTGGGCTTCATAAGAACACTAACATGGCAGGCAAGAAGAACTTCAGCAGGACCCTGGCTGGCTAAGCAACTCGTTGGCATCTTAAAATCACTTCATGGGAAGCTGGTGGTCTCATAGAGGAGCTCAACACTTCAAATATTGCTGTCAGATATTGGCAAAAGCATTTAGAGGAAACGTGCTATCAGGTTTTCCCAATATAAATTATGGCCATCACCTTTAAGGCCTCTATTATAGCATTCTAGTAAGATGTATGTGTGTTCCCAATAACCTCTGGAGATCCCTTTTATTATACTCAAAGACAGTGCAGTTCTAGTCCAATGAGTTTCTCTGTTCTTAATCAGGCGCCTCACCCCTTCAATCGCCATCCTCCTTCCCTGCTTCATGTGGATGATGCGTCCTATGCTATCCACACAGTGTCCACAATCACGCTTCTGCAAGGCAAACTTCTCTGTGGCCTACCAAGGGAGGAACAAAGTACTGTAGAGAGCATGCACAGGGAAAGGCCGAAGAGCGCCGGTGATCCGAAGGTAAGGCCGACACATGCACACAACAGTACTTTGCTTTGCCCTTGGCAGGGTAGAGAGAAGTGCTCTTGCCAGGAGCGCATTGGGCTACGCTGCCTTGATGACGTAGTCATCCACATGAAGGAATCAGGAGGACATCACACTGGACCATGCTGTATGTGGTTATAATAAAAGGGTTGTTTTGGGATCTGCAGAGGGGATTAGGACATACATACATTATGCTAGAATACTGTAAAAGAGGCCTTAAAGATAATTGTACTTTATATTGGAAAAACCTGGTGACAGGTTTCCTTAAAGCGAACCTGTCACCAGGTTTGGCCGATATAAGATATGGCCATCACCATTCTCCAATGCTGTAGATAAGCCCCCGATCTGACCAGAAAGATAAGAAAAATAACTTTTATTAGACTCACCTGCGGGGCGGTACGGTCTGATGGGTGTTGTAGGTCCAGGTTTGGACGCCTCCCATCTTCTTATTACTGCCACCCTCATGCTTGCTTCATAGCTCCCAGCATCGCGCTCCTGCGCAGTCGTACTTATCTGCCCTGTTGAGGACAGAGCAAAGTACTGCAGTGCGCAGACACCGTGAAACGTCAGAGATGTCCAGTGCCTGCACACTGCAATACTTTGCCCTCAACAGGGCAGATAAGTACGCCTGTGCAGGAGCCCGATGCCGGGGAGCCATGAAGCAAGCAGGAGGGCGGCGATCATAAGAAGATGGGAGGCGCCGGACCCGGATCTGCGACACCCAAAGGACCAGACTGCTCCCCCGGGTGAGTATAATAAAAGTTATTTTTCTTATCTTTCAGGTCTGATCAGGGCTTATCTACAGCATTATAGCAGGTTCCCTTAAAGAGATTAACAGCAGCGATTGGAGCTCAGCTTGTGCTACAGTCAGATGTTGACTGTGTAGGAAAACTGGCATCTGCCTGGTATAGTGTGCGATCAACTCTTGAGCATTCTCTAGACTTCTACAACGAACCTGCACTGGACATGTCCATGGGATATCGGTATTAGGTTAAAGTGTTTCTCAAAATTGCATCAGCAATTATTACTTGTAGATACAGTAGGTCTCTTGCAATTAATCTGATTATAAAGTATCCGCAACTGAGATTAGCGATCAGCTTTAATCTATGAGAAAACCTGGCAAGGAACCTTCCCAAATTGTCTGCCGCACCATTGCAAAGAAAAATGAACCGTTACACTGTGTCCATTCACATCCATGGTCTGTCTGTGTAATAGAGGACAGTCCTCCAGAGCGATGGACGCTTTCTGTAACCTCTGAGTCGGAGCAGAGGATCGCCTTTTACAATATTTACCTAAATTTCTGCTTCAAGGAAAAAGCTTTTCCCGCAGAGCAGCGCTCACAATTGTTGGCATCATGTCTCTAAAAAGATACTAATGTAATGTAACTGTTACTTTAATACTGATCATCTTATCTCATTTACCCTATAATTACATAACCTGGATCAATCACATCATATTCAATTGGAAATGATGTTAATTAACTGCGTAGATTAAAGGCTGAATATACTGTAATGCCATGTGTTCTCCATGCATTCTTCTTCTCTGTTATTGTGAAACATATGGCGCGTTCGTTTTAGCAGCCAGCAAAGTGCTGATAATTATTGAAAAATGTTCTTACTTTTTTTTCATTATTTTTAGAGCCGATAAAATGTATGTCAACAGGATTGCAATAATTTATTTCATTTATACCCTAAGAAACTTTCAAAGTTGATGTGATCATCCAAGATACAATTTCAGAGATTGCGGAGGAGAATAACAAAGAGAAAAAAAAATACATTAATTTTATACTTTTATCTATTAAGTCACATCTCCCCCATGAGGCTTGTGTGCCCCAGATACGGTATACAGCTACATGCCTTTACTGTAATATACTGTTTGCTTAAACTTATCATAGAGATCACCCACGTGGCTCCTTCCGGAGAGAGGAGACCCATCTATGTTTTTGTTATTTGTTTATTAGAACCTGCCCTCGTCTACTGTCTCCACAGAAATATTACTAAAGAATTTCTCCAACTGTCACAGAAAAGGTATAGAAAGGTGTAAGAAGGACACTTTTAGGTTTGTAGCCTTCGTGCCCATAGTCTACCATTGCTCTGGATAGCTTGAGCATGATTACACAAAGTATCATGCTGCTGAGAACAATGATTTTTAAGCCTGCTTAAAAGTCATTTCACCTGACGAACAAGCGTTATGCTCATTCGCTGGGTGATCAGGAGGCCAATTATGGGATCACGCAGATGTTCGTGGATCTCGGTCCGATCATGGTGGATCACAATGCACGGGTCAGTCACAGCCTCATAAAAGAATATACAGCTGTCATGTTCTGGTTAGTAGACTTGCTGCCAGTCCGTGCATTGCAGTCAATGATTGGACCGAGATGCACAGATGTCTGTAGTGTTTTTTTTTATTTTATTACACCGCTGGAGTGGTACTTTAAATATAATGCCCTTGCCCCTGTCTTATACTCACCTGCCGGAGACTTCATTGTTTTCCAGTATCACTCCCGTTGGTCTCCAGGTTCATGGAGCTGCGCGGTGGTCACTTTTCAATACAAGTCTATGAGAGCTTCGTTCTGGCACCATTCTGTCTCTCATAGACTTTAATAGAGATCTTGTGCCGTCGGTTCTGACTTCCGACCAATCAGAAGTTACTTTACAAGATGGGACTGGAGTGGTGCCGAAAAATGGTGAAAATGCCAAAGGGTGAGTATATGACTGGGGGACAGGGGGCTTACATTTAAAGCGCCTCTCCAGCGCTAAAAAAAAGCATCTGGAGCTTTAAAGGGAATCTGTCACCCTAAATTGGCGGGATATTTAAATGATGGCAGTCAGGTCAGATGGGCAGTGTTTTGAGTACTTGCCTTAACATGTTGTTCGCCGCTGTCTCCATTATTTCTGGGAATTGTAGTCGTTGCCCTCCATATAACGCGCCTGCGCATTGCAATCTGCGGGCAAAGCATACTGCGCGTGCGCAATTCAAGATTGCAATGCGCAGGCGCGTTATATGGAGGGCAACGACTACAATTCCCAGAAATAATGGAGATAGCGGCGAACAACATGTTAAGGCAAGTACCCAAAACACCGCCCATCTGACCTGACTGCCATCATTTAAATATCCCGCCAATTTAGGGTGACAGATTCCCTTTAATGATGATCTTGCAGTGTGTTATATAAACTAGATTTAGAGATCGCATTCTGACTATGCACTGATGTGAAGCATTGTACTGTGCAGGACTGTGTCTAGGGAAATCTAATAAATAGTTAGCAGCTTTATTACTTTTGGAGATCTTTACTACAGATTTATTTTTTTAAATTTTATTTGTGTGTTAAATAAATATATAAAAAAATGTTATTTACCTTAATTTACATCCATCACATATATTTCCTATCCCCCCACCCTCCCCAAATACTCCCCCTACAGCTCGGCACATACAGTCACAGATTTTAACCTCACACAACATAAATCTGATGGACCACCCTAGTTCTGTATTCTTTCTACTTTTATATTTTCACTGCAAAACAGGCCAGGTGGTGGCACTAATGTTACAGAGAGTTTTGTGTTTCTTTGACTAAAGTTCCGAAAACTAATAATGGTTTCTCATATAAAAAGCTGGATCAACTAATTATAGATATGTGGGAAAAAGTGTTGACTGTGAGCCGTACTCTAGTGGATGAAGGTAATTTGTTTGCCATGGGAAAAGTTTCAGTCCAATATAGTTCCAATAGAACAAGATGCTTTCAAAAAGTTTGTGCTTTCAGACAGAGATGTTGTATTTGATTTATTGCATGCATTGATATACGGTGGGCGACATAAGTATTTGATCCCTTGTTGATTTTGTAAGTTTTCCCACTGACAAACACATAAACAGTCTATAATTTTAAGGGTAGGTTAATTTTAACATTGAGAGATAGAATTTCAAAAATAAAACCCAGAAAATCACATTGTATAAATATACAAATTTTCAGTTTGCAGTGAGAAATAAGTCTACCAAACATTGATTTCTGGATCCTGCATTAAAGACAGCTGTCTTACACAGTCACCTTTATAAAAGACTCATGTCCACAGACTCAATCAGTCAGACTCCAATCTCTACAACATGGTCAAGACCAAAGAGCTTTATAAAGATGTCAGGGACAAGATCATAGACCTGCACAAAGCTAGAATGGGCTGCAAAACCATAAGTAAGACACTGCGTGAGAAGGAGACAACTGTTGGTGCAACAGTAAAAAAATGGAAGAAATTACAAAATGACCGTCAATCGACATCGATCTGGGGCACCATGCAAAATCTCACCTTGTGGGGTAACCTTGATCATGAAGGTGAGAGATCAGCCTAAAACTACACGGGGGGAACTTGTTAATGAACTCCAGGAAGCTGGGACCACAGTCACCAAGAAAACCAATGGTAACACATTACACCGTAAAGGTTTAAAATCCTGCATGAATCCCCCTGCTCCAAAAGGCACATGTGCAGGCCCATCTGAAGTTTGCCAATGAACACCTGGATGATTCTGTGAGTGATTGAATGTGCTGTGGTCAGATGAGACAAAAATGAGGTCTTTGGCATTAACTCAACTCGCCATTTTTTGAGGAAGAGAAATGCTGCCTATGGCCCAAAGAACACAGTCCCCACTGTCAAGCATGGAGGTGGAAACATTATGTTTTGGGGGTGTTTCTCTGCTAAGGGCTCAGGACTACTTCACTGCATCAAAGGAAGAATGGATGGAGCCATGTACCATAAAATCCTAATTGACAACCTCCTTCCCTCTGTCAGGACATTAAAAATGGGTTGTGGCTGGGTCTTCCAGCAAGACAATGACCCAAAACATACAGCCAAGGCAACAAAGGAGTGGCTCAAAAAGAAGCACATTAAGGTCATGGTGTGGCCTAGCCAGTCTCCAGATCTTAATCCCATAGAAAACTTATGGAGGAAATTGAAGCTCTGAGTTGCCAAGCAACAGCCTCAAAATCATAATGATTTATTGATGATCTGCAAAGAGGAGTGGACAAAAACTCATCCTAAGTCCTGAAATATGCGCAAACCTCATCATCAACTACAAAAAACGTCTGACTGCTGTGCTTACCAACAAGGGTTTTGCCACCAAGTATTAAGTCTTGTTTTCCACAGGGATCAAATACTTTTGTGTCACTGAAAAATGCAAAGAAATTTATATAATTTATACAATGTGATTTTCTGGATTTTATTTTTGATATTCTATCTCTCAATGTTAAAATTAACCTACCCTTAAAATTATAGACTGTTCATGTCTTTGTCAGTGGGCAAACTTACAAAATCAGCAAGGTCAAAACTTTTTTCCCCCAAAGTACAGAACCATGAAATGTAAGATAGTTTTTAGGCTTTTCACACTGCAGTGTATGTTTTTGGGTACCCCCGAAAAAACAATTTCCTCAATGTTAAAGGGAAACCTGTCGGCACCTTTTTAAATATAGGGGTTGTGGTAGGCCATACAATGCTTGTCCAACAAAAATTATTAATAATTTTTTTTTCTTTTTTTTTTTCAGAAATCAATTGCCAGTAATAAATAATCTAGAGTAGAAGCCAGAGCAAACAGCCAGGAAGTGCACGGGCGCTCAACCCTTCCCAAATGCACTGACCCCCTGGGGTCATTTTCCCTTTTTTTTTTCCATTACTCCTTCTCAAAATTTTTCTTTACAGGGAACGGATGCGCAAAGAGAATATTTATATTTAAAGGGGCAAGAACCTATGAAACCCTTTTAGCTACTACTTTTGTGAAAAGGCGACAGGTTTTCCCTTTAAAAGGGTTAACAAGACTCCATTGATAACACTGGGGGAAAAAATGTGATTTTTTCATCCATATGGCCAATACACCCGGTTTCTGCTTTTTTTTTTTGCGATGGGAAAAGCGCACCCCAAATGATCAGTCCACACAAAACGTCCAGTAAAAAAGAGTATGCGCAAATACAGGGGAAGAAAAATGA
>JARQOD010000005.1:514270287-514312252 GCA_033576555.1 Oophaga sylvatica
CCTCATTATAGCCTATTAATTCTGAAATACGTAGTTCAGCGATAAGTTATTCTAAGCACCAGCAGATCAGCAACTGATCGCCTATTAATGGATAAGTGATTGGCTGCTGATCTGCTAGAACTCAGGTTGCTAGGACTCATGATCCTGAGAACGGTACTTTGAAATGTCCTGCATCATGGGTAGTTACAGGTTCATTATAGCTAAGCACTTCAGGATTGATGGTGGTCCCAATTCCTAGACCCCCACCAATTAGCACTGTATCATCTATCCTGCAGATACAGTAGGTGATAACTTGCTAAGTTGTGAACAACCTTTTAATATGGTGTAATGGTCCAGCTCTCTGGTAGTAGTGTGGATACCACAGACACAGGGTTTTTATCTCAAAACAAAATAAAGTTTATTGTCCTTCACAAACGTAACAACTGCAAAAATGAAAACAGCCTTTCTTCGGCACAAATGAATAACCAAAACAGTCCTTTCTCTGGTAAGGCAAAGTAAATCAAAATGGTCTCCCCAACCTATAAGGCTGCAGAATAGACTATCCAGCAGCTCTACCTTTCTCCAGTCCCTACACAACACACTATGCTAAGCTAACCCAGCTGCCTGTTATTTGACTTGGACTAGAGTATGGGAGTGACCTTTCCCACTCAGGCTCTTTTAGCTGCTCCTAATTCCCACACCCAAAATCAAGAAATAAAAGGCCATGTCAGTAACTTATTTTTACTGGTACAGACTTCCTGGGACTTACATTATCAAAGCCAGCCGTCTCAATGACACATACCTGGCATCTAGAACCTTACCTCCTGGTTTCTTACAATGGTTAGCCATTTTGTTCAAGTATAAGATGTACCAAGGAATGAGATGAAAAACTGAAAAACAAAAACATTGCTTCCAACTTTCCCAGAATATCTGAGAATGCTCAAATTGATAAAGGAGACCTGTAGGGCCTGCTAAAACCACTGAAAACCTTCTGAAAATCAGACATTCTGTAAGTTTTTTTGATGCACCAGGGCCCATACATTGGGGAAGTTGGGGTTGAAGACTTGGAATGGGCATGTGAGGTGTTGCCTTATTTACCATATGAACATCATACGTGTATAAATCAGTACACACCTCTATGCACTACAGGTTTCTGATATAACTTACTAAAATAAATAATCTAGATGCATATTATGGTCATCAGAGTAGGGGCCAAATTTCCTTTATAACATTAGCCTCAGTCAAGTTGTTGCTGGTCCATAGCCAGATCAAAAAATTCAATATGCAACATTTTTTGATCCAGTCTGGCACGACAATCGATGCACTGAGTGCTGGAAATGATCTTCCTGGATCCTGTATAACTATACACACAGTCGGAGGGATTTAAGTCTTGTGCTTCTTGGACAGAGGTCAGTGCCAATTCTGGGCACAATTGTGGCTACCATGAGAGTTGACGGCATATTTATTTTTCGTGGCAGGACCGCATAAGTGATTGTTAATTTCATAAAAATATTAATTAATTAACTCATGGGTAAATGCCATAAAGAAAGAAAATCAAAATACCAACAATTGTCATTTTTTAGACACTACACCTCCTTCAAAATATGCAAGAGAAAGTGATCAATAAAAACAATGTAAAAGTTAAGGCTTCACATAAACATTTTTTTTTGCAAAGTTCATAATTTTTTTTTTTACCACTAAATTACCATATATACTCGTGTATAAGCCAAGACTTTCAGCACCTTTTTTTGTGCTGAAAATGCCCCCTCGGCTTATACACGAGTCATAGGGCAGAAAAAAGCGGGGGAGGGGATGCGGCGACAGGAGCCGGTGGCTGGGACATCATACTCACCCTCCCCGTGTCATCGCTGAACGTCCCTGCAATCCTGCGTTCTCCCCGGCTTCCTGCAGCTCTCCAGCGCTGAGCGGTGATGTAATACCCGCTCATTAAGGTCATGTAATATGGACGCGACGCCACTCCAATGGGCGTGGCCTCCATATTCATGGCCTTAATGAGCAGTATTACGTAATCGCTCAGCGCTGGAGAGCTGCAGGAAGCCGGGGAGAACGTAGGATTGCCGGCCGGGACGTTCAGCGATGGCACGGGGAGGGTGAGTATGATGGAGGAGGATGGGGGAGCATGGAGGAGGACAAGGAGCACGGAGCAGGACGGGGGGAGGACGGAGAGCACGGAGCCGAACGGGGGGAGGACAGAACGGGGGGAGGACGGAGAGCACGGAGCAGAATGGGGCGAGGACGGAGAGCACGGAGGAGAACAGGGGAAGACGGAGAGCACGGAGCAGGACGGGGGTGGGCACAGAGGAGAATGGGGGAGTGCAGAGCTGGATGGGGGAGCACTGAGCAGGACGGGGGAGGATGGAAAGCACCGAGCAGGACAGGATAATGGAGCAGGAGGAGGGGAGCACAGAGGAGAATGGGGGCGCACAGAGCTGGATGGGGGAGCACAGAGCAGGACGGCATCTTATACACCCGGCTTATATGCGAGTCAATAAGTTTTCCAAGTTTTTTGTGGCAAAATTAGGGGGGTTGGCTTATACACGGGTCGGCTTATACACGAGTATATACGGTAGTCAAGAAAAACTGCACAAGTTAATTATCAATGTAATCACACTGACCTAAAGCATCACGTTGTCAGGTCATCTTTAGTGCAACCTGAGTGATTAATAATAATAATATAATAATCTTTATATAGCGCTAACATATTCCACAGCGCTTTACAGTTTGAACACATTATTGCGACAATTGTCCCCGATGGGGCTCACAATCTAGATTCCCTATCAGTATGTTTTTTTGGAGTGTGGGAGGAAACCGGAGTACCCGGAGGAAACCCACGCAAACACGGGGAGAACATACAAACTCCTTGCAGATGTTGTCCTTGGTGGGATTTGAACCCAGGACTCCAGCGCTGCAAGGCTGCAGTGCTATCCACTGAGCCACCGAGCTGCCCTATTACCATTTAACATAAATAACAAAGTCTAAAAAACAATGGCAGATTTTTTTTTACCATTTCATCTTCACTTGGATTTCTTTTCATGGTTTTTCAGAATGCTATATGGTAAATTGATTGTTATCTTTTAAGTAGTGTTGAGCGATACTGCTCGATATCTAAAATATCGGATCGGAATGGTATCGCCGATATCACTAAATATCGTCGATATCCGATTCCGATACCGGAAGTCCAATGTAAGTCTATGGGAACCAAATATCGACATTAAAAAAAACCATTCTTGCCTTGTTGGTTAATTGTACATGAAGGAAAACAACAAAGACTAATGTAGAATGTATTGGGGGAGGTTGAGGAGACAATAAAGGCATACATGTTTAACCCAATGCATTGGAATAGCATTAATATATTTTTTTTGGAAATACGTTTGGATTGACTAACAAATTGACAATGTTGTTAACCTTTTTTCTATTTTGGCAAATATGTATGTTTCACAACTTCCATGCTCTTCACCTTTTTAACTTTTGCCAGTGCCACACTTTCTCCTTCATAATCTTCAGCAGCAGCATCATCTTTCTCATCAAATTATTCTTCATCTTCACCTTCTTAATCTTCTTCTTAAACTTCTTGCTATTCATATTTTTGTTTACATTACTCATATTGTTATTATTAAACTAATTAATCTTCTTCATATTCAAATTCTTTATCTTCTTCCTCTTCATCTTCTTCATCATATTCTTATTTGTGACAGAGATTCCTGTACTTGTAATCTGTAAAAGTATGAATTGTTCATCCTTCCGTTCTTGCTGTCACAAAAGATTTAAATTACAACAGTATTTGTCCGTGTTCAGTTTAGCCTGCAGCAGCAGGCATTTTCCAGGGGCACCACGAGGAGGAACGGACTCACCCCCATACACTGCTTAGTCTTCTTCTGCTTAGAATTTAGAGCATATATTTTGCTCTTCATTTTGGTCTTATACTTCATGTTCTTCTGCTTTTTGATCTTCTGCTTATTGTTCTTCTGTCTCTTGTTCTGTATCTTGTAGTTTGTCTTAACCTTCTTTGTCCTGTTGGTGATCTTCTTCTGGGTAATCTTTTATTTTTTCTTTGTGATGGTGTTCAGGCTGGTTGGCTTCATGCTCGTCGTCCTTGTTGTCGTCATCTTCTTCTGGGTGGTCTTTAAGGTCGTCTAATTTCCGAGAACCAGCTGACGTTACTGGAACCCTGATGGGTATCAGATGGAGCAAGAGGCAATGGAAGTAACGAGAACCAGCTGACTGTGCTGGAACCCGGAGGGGCAGCAGAAGGAAAAGAGGCAATGTCACAACCGAGTACCAGCTGACGTTACTGTGACACGGTTACTAAGCAGGAGGTACCTGTGCTCCAAAGCACTACCAAGGACCAGCAGACGTTGGTGGAACTCGGATACGGAGATGGAGGCACCTAGGCCAAAGGCACTGGGGAGAACCAGTTGATGGTACTGGACCCCGGACGGGTAGCAGAAGTAAAAGAGGCAATGTCACAACCGAGTACCAGCTGACGTTACTGTGACACGGTTACTAAGCAGGAGGTACCTGTGCTCCAAAGCACTACCAAGGACCAGCAGACGTTGGTGGAACTCGGATACGGAGATGGAGGCACCTAGGCCAAAGGCACTGGAGAGAACCACTTGATGGTACTGGACCCCGGACAGGTAGAAGAACGCACCCATGAAAATGTAAGTTGACAGGACGCAAGCCGTCCGCAGTTACCGAATCACACAGTCCTACAGTGGGTGCTTGTCCTATTGTCACAACGGAAACCGCCTTTATTTACATATCCCACAGCACACATAGGAATCACCTAAACTGCAGGCACCATGGAGTCGGCTAACCCGAATGCAACACGACAGCACAACTTATTGGAGGATAATTGACGTTCACACTGCCAGGAAACAGCTGTCGTGCTGTAACCAGGCTGGCCAGGAGTCAGTACCCCTGCCAATTACTTACGAGCAACAAATGGCGGTGTTGTAGCCCAGGGAGTAGAGTTCAGGTGGTAGAAAGATGAACATAACAGGAGACATGGAAAACATTGCCAAACAGTTATTTAATCTGAAAACGGACAGGCAAATTCAGGTGAGATCCATGCCTTGTTCATTTTCAGAAAAGTAAGCCGGTCTACATTCTCTGAGGATAGTCGCATGCGACGGTCTGTTACTACACCACCTGCAGCACTAAAGACACGCTCAGATAATACACTGGCAGCAGGGCAAGCCAGCACCTCCAATGCATACTGGCTAAGCTCTGGCCATGTATCCAACTTAGAGACCCAAAATTTGAAAGGGGAAGAGGCATCTGGGAGTACACTTAGAGGGAAAGCCAAGTAGTCTGTCACCATCTTACGGAAACGTTTCTTCCTGGTGACTGGAGCCATCTCGGATGGTGTAGACCTTGCTGGCGCTGTCACAAAACTTTGCCACATTTGTAACATACAGCTCTTGCCCTGTGCAGAGGCGCTGCTTCTGCTCCCTCTTGTTGTAGAGGTGTCTACACTGCCTCGACGCACAGAGCTGCTTTGTAAAGCAGTAGCAGCAGCAGCAGCTCTCTCGGCTGGAATGTACAACAGTATGGATTGCACCAGTGTGTCTTGGTACTCCTGCATTTTACGGTCCCGGTTCACCGGTGTGATGAGGGTTTGTAAGTTGTCCCGGTAGCGAGGGTCTAGGAGGGTGTACACCCAATAATCTGACGTGGTGAGAATGTGGGCGATGCGGCGGTCGTTTCTCAGGCACTGAAGCATGAAATCAACCATGTGCTGCAGACTCCCAACTGGCCAACAAAGGCTGTCCTCTGGAAGAGGCGTCATGTCTGCCTCCTCTGCATCACCCCACCCTCGCTCTACATACTGACTAGAGCGTTGTGTACCTCCCTCTGTAGGGATTTCTTCCTCCTCCATTGACTCCTCCTCCTCCTCATCCTCCTCACAAAGTGAGCCCTGCCCAGCCCTTTGTGATGAACCACGTTGCGCTGACTGTCCTGAAGGTAATTGAATTTGTGACTCCTCATCCTCCACCTCTTCCAAAACCTCTTCCTTTAGTGCTTTCAGTGATTTCTGAAGCAGGCAGATAAGGGGGACAGTCATGCTGACTAGTGCATCATCTGCACTCGCCATCCGCGTTGAGACATCAAACGCACGCAAAACGTCGCAGATGTCCTTCATAGAGGCCCACTCAGTAGTGGTGAAGTGTGAACGGCGCAAATTGCGAGTTGATTGCGCCTGTTGCAGCTGATACTCCATTACTGCTGGCTGCTGCTCACACAACCGCTCCAACATATGTAACGTGGAATTCCACCTGGTGGGTACGTCACATATGATGCGATGTTCAGGAAGGCGAAATCTGACTTGCAGAGCTGCAATGCGCGATCTGGCCATGCTGGAACGTCGCAAGTGAGCGCACTCTAGGCGGACCTTGTGTAGCAGTGCATCAAGATCCGGATAGTCCCTCAAAAAACTCTGCACGACCAAGTTGAGCACATGTGCCAGACATGGTATGTGAGTGAGGTTGCCAAGGCCCAGAGCTGCCACCAGATTTCGGCCATTGTCACACACTACCAAGCCTGGCTGGAGATTAGCTGACAAAAACCACACGTCGCTCTCCTGCTTGATGGCATCCCAGAGCTCCTGCGCTGTGTGGCTTCGATTCCCTATGGAAATTAATTTCAGGACGGCCTGTTGACGTTTGGCCACGGCTGTGCTCATATCGGTCGCAACAGGTAAGCGTTCACGGGTCCATGTGGAGGTATACCGTGAAGGATCGTGCAGCGATGATTCTGAGGAACTGGAGTAGGAGGAGGAATCAATGTGTACAGACTGGATTCCTGCAATCCTTGGAGTTGGCAGAACACGTACAGCGCCACTGGCAAGATCTGTACCCGGCTCCACAACATTGACCCAATGGGCAGTGAGGGAAAGGTATCGTCCCTGGCCATGGGTACTGGTCCACGCATCGGTGGTCAGGTGGACCCTGCTACTGACGGCGTTTAGTAGCGCATGTTTAATGTTTCCCTTGACATGTTTTTGCAGAGCAGGGACAGCTTGCCTGCTGAAATAAAATCGGCTTGGCACATTATATTGTGGGACTGCCAATGCCATAAAGTTCCTGAAACTGTCAGTCTCCACCAGCCTGAATGACAGCATTTCAAGGGACAGGAGTTTTGCAATGCCAGCATTCAGAGCCTGTGCTCGTGGATGGTTTGCCGAGTATGGCCGTCTTTTATCCCATGCCTGTGGTACCGATGGCTGTTTTTTGTTCTGGGAGTGTGACGATGACTGTGAACTTGCTGCTGTGGGTGGAATAACAGTTTGTCTATGGACAACAGTGACCGAGGTTCTTCCATGGAGATCCTGTGAGGAAGCCGAACCAGGTGTGTGTGAGCTGGAGGTAGAGGCTCGAACACGACCTGAAGATGTAGGTGCTGCTGTAGGTTGGCCTACATTTCCAGTGTGTCTTTGTAACTCAGCTACGTGCTTTGTCCGTACATATTTCCACATATTTGTGGTATTCAGGTTACTGATATTTTTACCTCTTTTAACTTTTTGCTTACACAGCTTGCATTGAACATAGCAAATATCATCTACAAGTCTGTCAAAAAAGGATCACGCAGTGCAAGTCATGGGAGCGCCAATTTTGACATTTCTAAGAGAACTGCTCCCAACAGGTGCCAAACTGGAGGCTACAGGCAAGCGAGTCTGCAGCCTACCTCTCCCTCCTGTTTGTACCGTTGGGACAATCTCTTCCTCAGAGCTGCTCCCACCACCTTCCTGTTGCTCACGCCATGTTGGGTCTCGGACTTCATCATCTCCACTACCCTCTTCCAACACCTGCTGCTGTTGGATGGTCTGGGCAGCACCATGCTCCACAAAACCTGGCACCTGAGTCTCATCATCATCATAAGATGCGTTCTGCGGTGTGCTGTCCATCGGCACTGGCTCACCCGCCTCTTCAGATTGAGAGAGACACAGCTGTTGCGCATCACTGCATACTCCCTCTTCTTCAAATTGCAGAATGCTGCTTGCCTGTGCCCGTGTTTGCGAGCCAACAGATTCTGAGAACAGAAGCAGAGACTCAGCTGGCTCCTGTACAGAACTCTCTGACTGCCTGGGCAATTTGACAGGCGGTGAACAGACAGATGGTTGCTCAACAGTGTTGTGTTCCTGAGAGGAGGTGGAAGGAATTGAAGTCGATGCATTGGCTGCCATCCAACCAACAACGGCTTCAATTTGTTCTTCCCGCAGCAGGGGGCACGCCGAGCTCCTACCAAAGTGCGCATAAAGGAACGCTCATGGGTAAAACTGGTGGATGCTGTGTCACTGAGGGCGGCAGCAGCCACAGAATCCCCACGTCCTCTCCCTGCTGAAACTCCACGGCCACGACCACGTGCCTTACTCACTGACTTCTTCATCTTGGTAGATTGATAAAGAAAGTCAGAAAAGTTATAAGGCCTAAGTGTGGTTATTACGCAGAGACTGAAGTGAACACTGAAACACAACTGTTCACAATCTGTGAAAGGCTACTCCTTTGTCTACTTCTATAGTGTTTGCAACCAATGTATTGGATACGGATGGAAGCGCGTCACACTAATAGATTATATTTTAAATGGAATGGAGCTGAACCAATTGGAGATAAATGAAAAGGATGAGGCACTGAGACACGCTCAGCAGAGTACAAGCAGCAGTGCTTGAACAAGTAACTGGAGCGTGATGTGCACTCAAAAAATAAAAAACACAGACTGAAGTGAACACTGAAACACAACTGTTCACAATCTGTGAAAGGCTACTCCTTCGTCTACTTCTATAGTGTTTGCAACCAATGTATTGGATACGGATGGAAGCGCATCACACTAATAGATTATATTTTAAATGGAATGGAGCAGAACCAATTGGAGATAAATGAAAAGGATGAGGCACTGAGACACGCTCAGCAGAGTACAAGCAGCAGTGCTTGAACAAGTAACTGGAGCGTGATGTGCACTCAAAAAATAAAAAACACAGACTGAAGTGAACACTGAAACACAACTGTTCACAATCTGTGAAAGGCTACTCCTTTGTCTACTTCTATAGTGTTTGCAACCAATGTATTGGATACGGATGGAAGCGCGTCACACTAATAGATTATATTTTAAATGGAATGGAGCAGAACCAATTGGAGATAAATGAAAAGGATGAGGCACTGAGACACGCTCAGCAGAGTACAAGCAGCAGTGCTTGAACAAGTAACTGGAGCGTGATGTGCACTCAAAAAATAAAAAACACAGACTGAAGTGAACACTGAAACACAACTGTTCACAATCTGTGAAAGGCTACTCCTTTGTCTACTTCTATAGTGTTTGCAAGCAATGTATTGGATACGGATGGAAGCGCGTCACACTAATAGATTATATTTTAAATGGAATGGAGCAGAACCAATTGGAGATAAATGAAAAGGATGAGGCACTGAGACACGCTCAGCAGAGTACAAGCAGCAGTGCTTGAACAAGTAACTGGAGCGTGATGTGCACTCAAAAAATAAAAAACACAGACTGAAGTGAACACTGAAACACAACTGTTCACATCTGTGAAAGGCTACTCCTTTGTCTACTTCTATAGTGTTTGCAACCAATGTATTGGATACGGATGGAAGCGCGTCACACTAATAGATTATATTTTAAATGGAATGGAGCAGAACCAATTGGAGATAAATGAAAAGGATGAGGCACTGAGACACGCTCAGCAGAGTACAAGCAGCAGTGCTTGAACAAGTAACTGGAGCGTGATGTGCACTCAAAAAATAAAAAACACAGACTGAAGTGAACACTGAAACACAACTGTTCACAATCTGTGAAAGGCTACTCCTTTGTCTACTTCTATAGTGTTTGCAACCAATGTATTGGATACGGATGGAAGCGCGTCACACTAATAGTTAAATTGCATGGAGTTGCAAGAATTACACTGAAGAAAAAAAAAAGAGTCTGTGAGTGACACGTGCAGATGCCTACAGACAGCGTTGCATGCAGAGCAAACTGCAGCGTCACCTGCACTCACACACACCTTGCAGAGCTGTTAAAACAACACTGCAGGCAAAAGGAAGCTTTACACAGCGGTTGGTGCTAGCCTGCCTACAGCACAGTACACTAAATAGCAATCTCTAACTGTCCCTCAGAGTCAGCACAGCAGCGTTCTGTCCCTTACTGAATTCACAGCACAGTGACGCTAAAATGGCGGCGGCACCTTTTATAGTGCATTCTGACATCATTTCAGCATCCAATCACAGCCATGCCATTAGTTAACATGACCGCAGCAGTACAGGATGTGCCCACACTTCTTAGGATTCCTCATTAGCTGACTAAAATCACATTGCCTCTCAAAGAATTATGGGAACTTCCGATTCCGGTATACGATATATGGAAAATATCGAAACTAAGTATCGAAAGGCCGATAGAGCTAATATCGGCTGATACCCGATACTTGCGGTATCGTATCGCTCAACACTACTTTTAAGATAATAACTAATCTTGCAAAAATCAAGCCCTCAAATGGCTAAATACACAGAACAAAAGAGGTGAAAAGTAAAGTGCAAAAATGCAAAGAAGGGGTTAAGCAAACTATTGTTTTGTACTGACTTGGTATAGGCAATGTTGTTTTGGGGATCTTTTTTGCAGGATAGTCATTATAGCATCATGTGTAAATTTGGTTTAAACTAAAAAGGAAATTAATTTGAGGTTTTAAATTTGTGAGATGTTTTGAATAGTTTTCTTTGAGGAATATGAAAGTGATTTGCAGTGATGAGCACTTCTTACGACTGACTGAAAAAAAGCAAGTCTTCACTGTTTGTGATTAAAGTGAATAAGAGGAAATAATGAAAATTTGATGAATCTTTGTTATCTTTTCTAAGAACAAAGTCATTTTATAGAATGCTTTACTCTAATTTCCTTTAATAAGAAAATGTGAGCAGTGTGGGATTTAGATACAAGAAGCAATATTTCCTACATACTGTATGCCCAAAAAGAGAGGACAAAAATAAAAGCACAAAAATGAAAATTCCTTGGTCCTTAAAAGTTGATCTTACATATCAGATCAACCCTTTAAGAATTAGGACATTTTACATTTTTGTACTTTCCTTTTTTTCATCTCTTTTTTTTCTAAGAGATATTACTTTTCCATTTTTCCATCGGCACAGACATGTGAAGGCTAATATTTTGATAGACAAACTGTAGCTTTTAATTACATCACTTATTTTCCCATATAATGTTCTAAAATATGGGGTGGAAAATTCCAAGTGGGATGAAATGGTGAAAATAAAGGAAATCTGGAATTATTTCTTTTGGCTTTGTTTGCATGCCGTTTATTGTGTGGTAAAAGGGACCTAGAATCATGATAGTTCCATTTATTGAGTTTATGGCAATACTACATTTTTATAGATTCTTTTTAAAATGATGATAAAAGAATTAGAGTTTTGTTTCCTTTGTGTTGCAATTTCCGAGATCATAACATAATTAGTGTTGAGCGATATTGCTCGATATCTAAAAATATCGTATCGAAATTGTATCGCCGATAGCACTAAATATCGTCGATATCTGATTTCGATACCGGAAGTCCCATGTAAGTCTATGGGAACAAAATATCGCAACAAAAAAAAACCCTTTCTTTCGTTGTAAACACAAAATATACACACATAGAATACATATATATTATATATATATATATATATATATATATATACATGTCATTGTGACATATATATATACATATATTTATAGTTTATACACTTCTACATAGTAAAATCGACTCTAATTCAATTGCCGGGTAAAGACGTGACATACCCCATAGAAGTCGGCGGGCTCGGTGCCGAGTACCCCGAAAACCTCTGGCTCTGTGCGACTCAACTTGGGCGTCACGAACAGGATTCTGTAGCTCGCTATAAGCGAGTCCTGTGTGCCTGAATTGCACTGGTTTTGTGCTTGAGAATTGCTAAAATCATCAGAGAATGTATTTGCCATTTTTCCGCCATATCTGCGTCATGACGAGGCACTGGTGAAGAAGAAGGGCGTGCTCTTCGTGGGTGTCACTCACTCAGTGGCGTGAAAACGATGGCCGCCCACTGTAAATGGTACTGCAATGTAACATCGTGCCCCACAGCTCTGGAGTTCCGCCTCCTCATCCTCCTCAGTGTGAGGAGGTCCCGCCTCCCTACAAAAGAGGGGCCCTCTCCAGATATGACACATGTGACTTGGCAGAGATGGCTAATGGACACGACGAGCAGAAGTGGGAAGGGATGGAGGAGTCAGAGCTCTCCCCCACGGAAGCGACCCGATCACCACGGAATCACCGTTGGGCACCCGGCCTGTAAACCCTCCTACGCTGCAAGAAGCGGAGGATACCCTGAGAGGCCTGGCCCGGCACCGGGAGGGGGTTTCGCCAGGATGGAAGCCAGCTGGCGTGCCCTAAAAATAAACTTGGAGCGGCGCCAATCCCTCTTACCTGAAGTGTCTGTACCGGAAGGTGAGGCACCCGTTATAGTAGAGGAGCCCTTGCAATGTGATCCAGTTGACGTTGTCACAGTGGAGGCACCCGTTCCTGCAAAAACCGCAGCACCGTCAGCAGCACCCCAGATCCCGCTGTCTGCCCCGGTCGCTGAGACAGAAGAAGCGACACCCGTCCTCATGGAGGAGGCCGCGCAGGCACCAGAGCACTACCTGCCTGTACCGGAGCCCGACTGTCATCTGATTTAGAGCCGTCTGCTTCCTCCGCAGGGGAGCGCCGCCAGGACTGGGGGGCGACAGGAGAGCTGCCGCAAACCGGACACTGTAAGCTGCAGTGGAGTGGTGGAGACATGGAGCAACTGGTGGAGGAGAATTACAATCGGCGTCAGGAGGAAGAGTGGAGACGTTGGGAGCGGGAAGCAGAGCGACAAAGGGAGCAGCGAGAAACCCTAAAACTTCGCCAACGTCACCTGGAGAAGGACCGGGCAGATAAGGACCGGATGAGAAAGGATAAAGGAACCCTGAGTGAGCCGCGGCGTAAGGGTGCTGTCATGGGTGTATCGCCACGAGGATCGTCGCGATTACACACTCTGACTTCTCACAGCTGAGTTGCTGTTTCTTTGTGTTTGGTAATGAGGGAGTTAATTTTACCTAGCTCTTTGCTAAGACTAGGTCCAGCCTCGCCCGGCTGCTTTTGATTATGTTCTAATTAGATTCCTTCATATACCTGCCAGTCTGCTTGTTAGATGCCGGTGAAAGCATTCATGTAGTCTAGCAGACTGGATCGGTTCTGAGAATACTTAAGCTAAGAGCTCCTTAGTTGTTTTTACTCTTATAGCTTATAGTTTATCTCTGAGACCTTAGGTGTTCCTACTGTGTGTGAGTGTTGTATGTAAGACTTTATTTACTTTATTTCTTGTCTTTCTTGTATGTCTTTCTGTTCATTAACCGTTACCTGTTCATTCCCTTTGGTGGTAATCAGGGTCCTTCTTAGGACTAGATTACAGTTGGCAGGGATTGATAGGAGACAGGGTTTACGCTGGTGGCCTGGACCTCTGTACCTTTAACAGTACCTCCAGGTAGAGGGATTAGTTAGGACCCCAGTTTAGGGTCAGCATAGACCCCGGTCACCCTCTAGCCGGAGACAGCGTATAACGGATTCCGTATTGACCCACTGGACATTCTGTCAGGTAATTCTATGTTATCATATATCTATGCGCATGTTATATAGTATGTTGCCCTTTTGATATAGATTACTGTCATCACATACATATATATATATATATCTGCTATACAGCGTGACATTTTCACCGGCCCTACTAAAGATTCTCCCCAGCTGTCATGGATCCAGTAGCCCAGCTGGCCCGGCAGTTGCAGGGGTTGTCCATGGAGTTGGCAGACATTAAGTCCAAGGTTTTGTCCCCCCCGGAGCAAACCAGATCTGAACCTAAGGTTGCTCTCCCGGACAGGTTCACTGGTGGGCGGGACAAATTTTTTACTTTCCGGGAGGCATGTAAATTGTACTTTCGGCTGCGGCCTCGGTCATCTGGGAGTGAAGAGCAGAGGGTGGGAATTGTTATCTCGCTCTTACAAGGGGACCCTCAATCTTGGGCGTTCTCTATTCCTCCAGGCTCCCCAGATCTCCAGTCAGTGGATCGATTTTTTACTGCCCTGGGTCTGGTATATGATGATCCGGATCGAGTTTCCCTTGCTGAAACAAAGTTACGTAAAATACGGCAAGGAAATCGTCCAGCTGAGGAATATTCTTCTGAGTTCCGTAGATGGGCAACAGATACTCAGTGGAATGACCCAGCTCTTAGGAGCCAGTTTTGTCAAGGGTTGTCTGACAAATTAAAAGATGTGTTGGCTCAGTATGATTCTCCTCCATCACTGGAGGCTGCTATGGCCCTCGCTATTCGCATTGATAGACGAATTCGGGGAAGACGCGAGGTAACTCCGCCTCCCGTGATGACTCCACCTACTACTAAAGTCCCTTATACTGAGGTTCCCCTGGTCTGTTCTGAGGAACCCATGCAGTTGGGAGGGACATCTTTTTGTAGGAGGGAATCGGCGGTGCACCGCAAGACTAGAAGGTGTTTCTTTTGCGGGAGAGAGGGACATTTTGTTGGGGGGTGTCCATCCCGGGCCTCTTTGAGCAAAGGAGTTAACCTGGGAGTGTGTATTTCGTCCCCAAATCCCTCTCAGTTTCTCGTGCCTGCGGAGGTGGTGATTGGTACTAGAACTGAGAGGATTTCTGTTTTTCTTGATAGTGGGTCCGGGGCTAATCTGGTGGACGCTCGGTTTGCCCAGGTGCATGGTATGCAACTGAGTGTATTGGCCAAACCGGTCCCTATAGTATCTATTGATTCTAGACCTCTCGGTCAAGGTAGCTTGGTACAAGCTGTTCATAACATAGATCTTCGAGTAGGGGCAATACATAAAGAGCAATTGTCTTGTTATGTGTTGGAGGGTCTACCCACTCCTATTGTGTTGGGACTTCCTTGGTTGGCTAAACATAACCCAGTGATTGATTGGCAATCCGGAAAGATAAGCCAGTGGGGTGAATTTTGCAGGAATAACTGCATGAGCACGGTCATCGGTGCGGTTGTGCCTAGGACTTTGTCTCCTTTTCTGGAGGACTTTGGGGAGATGTTCTCAGAGGAGGGGTGTAAAGAGTTACCTCCTCATCGCGCATATGACTGCTCAATAAAGTTGCTTCCTGATGCCTTATCTCGTACTTTCCCAGGGGCCGGGAAGACGGATGATCCGGTTCCTATTCCTCAGGAGGGAGTTGTAGTGTCAGCTGTATGCTCTGAGCTTGAGGGGGAGGTATTGGGGGCTCAGGGGGACGCCCCGGGGGGACTTCCAGGGAGACTGATAGTTCCAGATTGGTTAAGACTGAAGGTTACGGGGAACCGTTACAAACGGATGGCTGATAGGGGGAGAGTTTCTGGTCTAGATCTGAAGGTGAACGATCTGGTTTGGTTGTCTACCAGGAATATAAAACTTAAAGTTTCCTCCTGGAGGTTGGGTCCCAGATTCATCGGGCCATACAGGATCAGTTCCATAATTAATCCTGTGGCATTTCGTCTGGACCTCCCTCCTACGTTTAAAATTCATAATGTGTTTCACAAGTCATTACTTAAAAAGTATGTGGCACCAGTCATACCGTCACCTCTACCTCCTCCTTCAGTGGTGGTCAATGATAACGTGGAATTTCATGGGTCGAAAATCATTGACTCACGTCTCAGTCGCCGATCCCTTCAGTACTTGGTTCATTGGAGGGGGTATGGTCCTGCGGAGAGGACGTGGGTCCCTGCGTCTGATGTTAACGCAGATCGATTGGTTCGGACCTTTCACACAACTCACCCGGGCAGACCTGGCCCTGAGGGTCCGGAGTCCCCTCGTAGAGGGGGGGGTACTGTCATGGGTGTATCGCCACGAGGATCGTCGCGATTACACACTCTGACTTCTCACAGCTGAGTTGCTGTTTCTTTGTGTTTGGTAATGAGGGAGTTAATTTTACCTAGCTCTTTGCTAAGACTAGGTCCAGCCTCGCCCGGCTGCTTTTGATTATGTTCTAATTAGATTCCTTCATATACCTGCCAGTCTGCTTGTTAGATGCCGGTGAAAGCATTCATGTAGTCTAGCAGACTGGATCGGTTCTGAGAATACTTAAGCTAAGAGCTCCTTAGTTGTTTTTACTCTTATAGCTTATAGTTTATCTCTGAGACCTTAGGTGTTCCTACTGTGTGTGAGTGTTGTATGTAAGACTTTATTTACTTTATTTCTTGTCTTTCTTGTATGTCTTTCTGTTCATTAACCGTTACCTGTTCATTCCCTTTGGTGGTAATCAGGGTCCTTCTTAGGACTAGATTACAGTTGGCAGGGATTGATAGGAGACAGGGTTTACGCTGGTGGCCTGGACCTCTGTACCTTTAACAGTACCTCCAGGTAGAGGGATTAGTTAGGACCCCAGTTTAGGGTCAGCATAGACCCCGGTCACCCTCTAGCCGGAGACAGCGTATAACGGATTCCGTATTGACCCACTGGACATTCTGTCAGGTAATTCTATGTTATCATATATCTATGCGCATGTTATATAGTATGTTGCCCTTTTGATATAGATTACTGTCATCACATACATATATATATATATATATCTGCTATACAGCGTGACAGGTGCAGTACGGAGCTTTAAATTGAAAGGTGGGTGGGGCTTCATCAAGGAGCCTGGACTTTATTTAGAAGTCTTTGTGACCCGGCGGGACGTGGAGGCTCACCTCCCAGAAGGACACCCGGGGAGGGACCTGTTGCCAGGAGACTTGGTGACTTACACCCGACACTGGGGTTACAATGGGTGGTACGCCCTAAATGTTACCAGGTGCGACCCCTACTCCCCAGTGTGTCAGGAACCTGTGAGACCCTCGAAGCCTTCAGCCTCCCACATCCAGGCCTCTGCAAAAGTGCCCACCCCACGCCGTAAATCTCCCCAGCCTCCCTCAGTGGTCTCCTCAGCAGCCCCAGCTATGGACATGATAAGTATAGCTGGCCCGTACCCGGCGCCTGTTAGGCCCCCTGGGGTTCGTACAGTCCGTGACATAGGGCTCCAGACCCGGAGAGAGATGAAAGAGGTGGCCACACAGACCAGATAGCGGGTCACGACTTGACTGTACAGGCCACACGACGTCATCAGGTCCTGGTGGTCCTTGGTGTCTCGGATGTTTGGCAAGCACCAGAAGAGTACCAGGTGGTACCTGTAACACCCCTGCCAAAGAAGTCTAAATAACCCGCACAGGGTCCCTGTATGTAAATAAATAGTTAAATTGTTTATGTACCCGGACGGGTGAATGTTCCAAAAAAATTTTTTTAATTTAATAAAAAATAAAAAAACACAGTTTTCATTTATTTTATTACTGTCTCATCCTGCTGCGACGCCATCAATCTCCTGTAAAAAAATGAAAAAAAAAAAAAAAAGTATACCACCTGACCGACGCAGTCCATAGTAACGAGTGTCCCACGACGATCCAGCTCTGCTACATCAGAATGACAGGCAGAGCCTGTCATCCCGGCGCAGCACAGCTGATTACCTGCTTCCCCGGCGGTGACGTCATCGGACTGACTGCTTTACGGCCGGGATTACCCTGCAGTCACTGCAGTTATCGCGAAAAACTGCATGTGACCGCCAGGGAGAAGATAATGGCGGCCATCAAGCAGTCCAGGACGTGACCGCCGGAGATCTTCTGCCAGGTAAGTGCCGCTGACTCCTGACAGACCCGACCGACGGACACTCACAGTGACAGTGACAAATCCGATTCCGGTATTCGATAAGACGAAAATATCGAAACAAATTATCGAAAGGCCGATAGAGCTAATATCGGCCGATAGCCGATATTTGCATTATCGTATCGCTCAACACTAAACATAATTATTTTTTTGTTGACACATAAAGACCCCCTTCCCATGACTTTAATTGATTTTCTAATGTGGGAAGGGTTAATATTGAAATTATATTTAAAATTAAATGAGGTTTCCCACTGGAAATAATTACAGATTAGAGAATATCTGGAAAGTTGAATTCAAGAGATTCACTTAAATTCTGCTGGGAAATTCAATATACATTTCATTTATTCTATATGAATCAAAAGTCACTATATTACCATTAAAACTTGTATGATTAGAGCTTTCTCTAAAATATAATAAACAGAAAGGAGTAAAGGGGTTACAAAAATATTATACTCACTTCGCCCCTTCCCTGTCCTGCCATCACAGCTACCCGCACCCGATCCTGCCGTTGCACCTTACAGCACTGACTCATAGGCCTGTGGCAAGTTATTAGCGTTTATAACATGCCTAGTCAGTGTGGTACTTGATGGCAGGAGGAGCGTTTGACTGGGTAGGAGATTATATTTTATTATTTTTTAACCACTTTCCAAACCTAAAAAGATTTCAAAAGTAGGAACAACCAGCTCCCTCTTTCTATATGATTGAGATCCTCGGCACTTGGGAAGCCACCTCTACTAGACTTAGCTCTGTATAGATTCAATAGTGAAAACTCTTCCTGCTAAAAATCCAGGTAAACATTTTTTTGAGAAGAGATATAGGTATGTCCAGCTTATCCACATGTAATCCTAGGTAGTTCGGAGCAAATGGGAAGTCTAAGCCTAGACGTCAAAAGTCCTAAGATGAAATATGAGATCCAGCTTTACTAACATGCAAATCATTATTGGTGGATGAGTACAAAAAGCATAAATCTTAAAATATAACCATGTTTCTGGTGTGTGACACCCTTAATCATGATATTTGTACCTTTTACACAGTTTTTGTACTCATTTACAAATAAATATTTGCATGTTCGTGAAACTGGATCCATTTATTGGATGTAAAAATATTTCATTAACACCTAACAATTTCAGAATTGAAGAGCATTGAATCTGATTAAAGAGATTGTCTGAAGAAAACAACTGTCCGAACTGTCAGGAGCGGTGGTCATCCAACTGTGCTTGTTTACATTCCGGGAGCAATGCCATGCCATGGCCGCACACTTGACCGCTGCATTTAATCACTTACCTCTGTGGTTAAATTCTTTACTTACTTGTATCACAGCTAGGTTGTGATGGACGAGAAACCACCCAAACAATAGGAGATTCTACAGGTACTGATGTTGTTTTTTTATAATCATCTTACACAACTTAAAGGGGTAGTCCACTACTGATCAACTCCAACTTAATCAATGTAGGACCTTAATTAAAATAAAAACAGTGTATAATCACCTCCAATAGTGGCACTGTTCCAGTGATGTCCAGGCCCCTGTTCCCTGAGGTGATGGGACACATCATGTTAAGTGCAGGCTGCCGCTAAGGAGTGGTCACTCGTCAGCTGTAGCTCATCAATATTCCTTCAGATTGGATCTCTACATGAAAGAATTTAGCTGATGAGCAGTCGTTCATTGACTGCAGCATGCATGTGACACAATAATGTCACGTCACCCTTCGGAAACAGCAGCACTGACATTTTTGAGATAGCACCACTGAGGTGATATGATGTTTTTATTTTAATTAGGGTCCTGGATTGATTAAACCAAGGCTGTCTTAGTAGAGAACCACTTTAATACCCAAAAAGAACCAGGAAATAGGATTTACATACAGAATTTAAGACTCTCCAACCATAATTGATGGAAAAGTATTAAAAGTTGATTACCGTAAATTAAATCTGTAAAGCAATCTTCCATTCATCCAGCCTTTTGCTTATATAGTGGCATAATGTAGATTTTTGAGGACTTCTTACGTTATTATATTTTTTTTCCTTGGCAGTCCATTATCTAATATATTAAAAGGCAAATAACATCTTAGCATTAGTTACATTCAGAGAGCTTTTATTGATTGGAGTTAGCTGCTTTAAAAGCTCTCACTTAAGACATCTTTATCCAATACTATAGGTTTGAAGTTGTATAAAAGTAGTAAAGCCACTTAAAAGTAATTTGTTAATCTGCTTAAGAATTATCCAAGCACCGTCCTTATAGACTAAAAAGTTAAAGCGTTCACTCACCTTCGGTGAACCTACAAGAACATATTAGGGACTTGCTTAAAGACAATTCACTAAAACTTTATCTGAATTGTCCTTTTCATTAGGATTAGCCAAACAGTGCAAATGGATAGTTTTACAAATTCACAGTCAGCAAAATAGATTTTTTGGTATAAACTAGTCTTCAGTCTACACTCTCTTTCATTTCCAAAATAACAGCTGTCAGAGGCACGATTATTTATATCACTATTATCTGTCCTAATGTATCCTGACATCCATCCTTCCTGAATTCATACCATTATTCTCCCCATTATCTTTCACCTTCATCCTTTCAACACATCTCCAGTTCTTATTCCTACTTATTCTTATTCTGTAGTAGTAGGATTTGTTATCTTTGAAAGATGATTGAATAAAATCAAGTGGAATTGTATTCTACTCAAATTTTTTAAAAATTTGCATTCATCAAAGGGCATATTTTTCGTAATTAGCTTCAATACAGATTCGGTAAATAGCAGCTGCTGGCCGCCATTTTTTTAACCATGTTTGTCCATCAAATGGTTAATTTTTTTTAAATTGTCATACTCACCTCATGGTTCACCGCTCCATCCCCTCTACTCCTCACCATCATCTGTCGGGTCCTTGCATCATCTTCTGATACTTCCTTATGATTCCTTGCTGCTCTTGATGGAACCTTCAAGCCTCTCGGCCTGTGCTGTACTTTCATGTGTCTTGGTGCCCGGGAGTGTTCGGCTCAGACATGCAGGGTGTCAACGGTGTCATGACAACATGACATGCGCTGTTGACCTTCCATGCACTTGTGCTGAATAGTGATGAGCGAGTATGCTCATTGCTTGGGTTTTCCTGAGCATGCTCGGGTGGTCTCCGAGTATTTGGAAGTGCTCGGAGATTTAGTTTCTGCCGCCGCAGCTGCATGATTTGCAGCTACTAGACAGCCTGAATACATGTGGGGATTGCCTGTTTGTTAGGGAATCCCCACATGTATTCAGGCTGTCTAGCAGTCGCAAATCATGCAGCTGTGGTGACAGAAACTTAATCTCTGAGCACTTACAAATACACGGAGACCACCTGAGCATGCTTGGGAAAACCCGAGCAACGAGCATACTTGCTAATCACTAGTGCAGAACCCTCTTGGTGTCATGTCACCCAGAAGTCTAGCACAGGGTGAGAGACCAACACAAGCTCTGGATGATCAGAAGATGCAGCGAGGACCAGACAGGTAGCGGTGAGTAGTGGAGGGTTCGGATAGATGGGTGGTAAGTTGTCTATAATGTTATCTTTTATTTTTTACATTTTTTGTTTATTATGCTCTGGCATCTGGGGTGACACTAGAGCATAATAAAGAACATTATATCTGCAAAGAATAACTTTTCAGCTAATCAAATTGCTCTGGAAAATGCTCACAAACATCCAAATTAAAATTTTGCCTGATCAGCTTATATTTATTTGTCTACTCTCTAGGCTCCATCTTTCCATCCACAATAAATTTGTACATTCAGGGTATAAGCCAACTATCTAAAGTCTATGAGGACCTCAAGACTCTCCGATAATAAATTAATCAGCAGACCATCAACAGATTTGGCTTTCAGTACCATCTTTATGCTGATGACACACAATTATACACGTCATCCCCCGACCTTACCCCCGCTGTTCTACAGAACGCCACAGACTGTCCGCAGTCTCCAACATCATGTCTGCTCTCTATCTGAAATTTAACCTCTCCAAAACTGAACTTCTTCTGCTCCCGCCGTCTACTAACCTCCCTAAATCTGACATTTCCCTCTCCGTGGGCGGCACCATAATAACACCCCGGCAGCAGGCTCGCTGTCTGGGTGTTATGTTTGACACCAATCTCTCCTTCACCTCCCATATACAATCTCTTGCCCACTCTTGCCGCCTACACCTAAAGAACATCTCTAGAATCCGCCCTTTTCTCACCATGGAAACAACAAAAACCCTCACTGTAGCATTGATCCACTCCCGCCTGGACTACTGCAATGCTCTATTACTTGGCCTCCCCATTACTCTACTATCCCCTCTCCAGTCCATCCTTAATGCAGCAGCCAGGGTCATCCATCTGGCTAATCGGTACTCGGACGCGTCCGCTCTTCGCCAGTCTTTACACTGGCTGCCCATGCATTGTAGGATCCAATTCAAAGTACTGGTTCTCACCCACAAAGCTCTCCACAGTGCAGCACCCCCCTACATCTCCTCCCTCATTTCTATCTATCGGCCTAACCGACTGCTGCGCTCTGCCAACGACTTTCGACTAACCTCTGCACTAATCCGTACCTCCCACTCCCGACTCCAAGACTTCTCCCGCGCTGCGCCAATCCTCTGGAATGCTCTACCCCAAGAAATTAGGACTATCCACAATTTGCATGGTTTCAGGCGCTCCTCAAAACACATCTGTTCAGAGCGGCCTATCACATTTACTAATCAAAGTCATTCTATGTGTAAGTGTGTGTGTGTGTAGCCCATTCACTATCTCCATCCATCCCTCACTCCCTCAAGATAGCTGGACCATCATTGTAAATGCACCATTGTATATACACACCTGTACTTTGTATTCCCCCACCTCATTGTAGATTGTAAGCTCTCACGAGCAGGGTCGTCTTATTTTGCTTTAATTATTGTATTGTTAACGTTGTTACTTATGACTTGTGTTTTGAAACTGTTAAACTGTAAAGCGCTGCGGAATATGATGGCGCTATATAAATAAAGATTATTATTATTATCTCTAAATTGTGCCCTCCTTAATGCCATATGTATCTTAACTACCCTCATTTTTTCTTTCGGCTGAAGCCTTTTCAGAAAGTTCTTTAAGCTAAAGAAATCTTTTGTACAGTAGTATAGCGTTAGAAGATTGCTAGTTGTATAATTCTGTCAAAAATTCTTTTACTTTCATTTTATAGAAATTTGTATTTTGCAGTACTGAAAATATAAAATCCTGATCTCCTTATTACTGGATTTACTCTGAGGCTAAAATAAGCTAAAATTACATTAAATAACTGCTAGTTATCCAATAACTTAACTAAGAACTCGATGTGATCCATGACAAAAATCAGAACAGACTTCACTACTCAATAAGATCACCCCCCATATATTTTGGGGACAATTTAAGTGAAATAGTGTTTTATCCAACAAACCAATTTATAATGAAAAGTGGTAACTGATTACCTTGTGAGGTTGTGTGATACACAACAATAGATAGGGTTTCGAAAAGAGATGTTCCAACAGGAACAACACCAACAAGTTATGGGAGTCCAATGTGGTCTTCACATAGTGGAAAATGTGGGTGATCTGTGCAAACTTGACAATGTGGGTGATCCGACAAGCTTCTTCAGCAGAACCGAACCACTGGTGCTCCTGAAGAAGAAGCTTGTCAACTTCGAAATACATTGAGAATAAAATCACATAGACACCCTGATACCGCATATTGTACCTATATTGTGGACATGAAACCATCAGCGAAGATCACCCACATTTTCTACTTTTTGTACACTAGCATTCTGGCATAAAACACTTTGAAATGTTACTTAATTTTTGGGCAATATAAAATGTCAGTTTTGGCAGCTCCATCAAAATGGGAGGAGCTGAGGAGGAACCAGTGTAGGATTTGAGCCCGACAAATTCATTAGTGCCATAGCTATTCTGTGTGACCCAATGCTATATTACTGGATATAAAATAAAGAATATACATATTTTAGTCTCGGTCTTTTTTGTTTTTGGATTATATACCTGTGAGAGTTTGTGAGACATCTAAGGATTTCCATATATAACCAAATGGCGGAAGCAATTGGTTCATCCAGGGATGGTCAGCCCATAATCTTTTATAAATGCCTGTACGCACACCTCCGCTCCGTTCAAAGAGTTTCCGGAGGCTTATTCTCAGAATCATACAGAAACCTGCAATTTTAAGAAAATTCTTTTTAGTTAAATTTCTGTATAGGAAGTTTCACTTCTCGGCTACTTGCAGAATTTCTTTGACTCAAGGGAACAACTCTGACAATAGAAGTCTATTAATATTAGTATCAGTTATTGTATCTGTAATTCCCTAAGGTCAACGTGGAGGCTAACTCTTATACACTAAGTCTGAAGAAATTAGCTGATTTTTATAGACATAAAGAAGATTATTATTCTTATTATTACAGATAATCATTATTTCTATGGTACATTCATCTTTACACAATCTATATTATCACACATACCCATAGAAATGTAACCAGGGCACTTAAACTATCAGTATAGATATACAACAAAAGAACAAATCAGTATACAGTGCCAATCAAAAACAACTTTATTAGAACATCCAAAATGTATTCAATATTTAACACAATAATAATATCACATTAGCATTTATAGGCAATTGCCATCCAGAACAGGGACCTACAAAACCCACACTGCCATCAATACAGCTCATGAAAAGAAGTGCAAACTTGACACCTAATACTACAGCCCAAAGAATATCCTAGTTACTCCTGGGCTGATAAATAGTGTAATATGCGAAAACACTTACCGTACATGAGTATGCTGGTAAGAGTGTGGCGTCCCCCAAAGCGCCCCAACGCGCGTTTCGTCAGGGACGAAGGGATGAAACGCGCGTTGGGGCGCTTTGGGGGATGCCACACTCTTACCAGCATACTCATGTAAGTGTTTTTGCATATTACACTATTTATCAGGCCACGACTATAGGTACACTCAGCAGGAGTAACTAGGATATTCTATGGGCTGTAGTATTAGGTGTCAAGTTTGCACTTCTTTTCATGAGCTGTATTGATGGCAGTGTGGGTTTTGTAGGTCCCTATTTCAGGATGGCAGTTGCCTATAAATGCTAATATGATATTATTGTGTTAAATATTGAATACATTTTGGATGTTCTAATAAAGTTGTTTTTGATTGGCACTGTATACTGATTTGTTCTTTTGTGGTACAACAATCTATATTATGTATAGTAAAGGCTTGCCAGACACAAACCTCAAAGAGTTTTAAGCAGCTTATTTTCAATTAAAAGTGAATATACATTCCCAGAGCTCTAAGGCTATGTGCACACGTTCAGGATTATTTGCGATTTATTCGTGTTTTTTTGCAGGAAAAAACGAGTCAAAAATGCATGAATTAAGCATCCAAACATTTAGAATGAATTCCGCAATTTTTGTGCACATGGTGCGTTTTTTTTCCGCAAAAAAAAAAACGTATCTCGGAAAAAGAACCAACATGTTCATTAATTTCGCGGAATTCTAGCGTTTTTACCGCTATATTATTGACCTAAAAAGTTCAGGAAAAAATCTCTGTAAAAACGCGCAAAATCAGCGCAAAAAAACGCACCAAAAACGCAAAAAAAAACGTGCGTTTTTACCGCGGAAAATGTCCGGTTTTGCTCAGGAATATTCTGCAAACATTCCTGAACGTGTGCACTTAGACTCATAGTTTATATTAAGAGAAGTCACTTTTCTCAGTCGTCATTTGGGGCACAAATCCCTTCTGATAAAATCGTGAAAGCATCAGGTGTAGTTTGTTCATCAGTCTCCGCGCACAGGCCCAATCCTTCATGGCTCACTGGCTGTGCCTTTATGAGTTCTTTTGATTGGTAATTGAGAAAATAAATCTTTGAAGGACCTACACAAATGCAAAATATAAAGAAGACATTACAATTCTGCTGATGCCTGATCGCATATCTCATAAAGTCCCTTTTGTGATTATGGGACTGATTTTTTTTTTTCTGGGTAGAGATTAATTATTGACATCAAGGCTATAAATGCTTTAGTGATGCACTGTCAATGGCTGCCGATGTATTTCCATGAGTGGTGACTTCATCATATATAATCTACAATATGTGGAAGTAATTGAGACTATACATGGAACTGGAGGCAAATTATATTATTGCTCCAGGTACACCGTGACTTCTATTAGCACTATGGGCCAGATTCATTATTATTGCATTTGCATCTTTTTTTTCTAGATTTTAGTGTTTTTCATCTTATTTTTTCTATTGTGCTCCTTTTTTAAGGTTTATTTAATATGTATTTGCCTACTTTTGTTTTTATGTTTGCTATTGGGTGCAGGGTTTTGGGGATTCCAAATGTTTTATACTGATTCATTACATTCATTATTTGCAACTGTTTTAAAAAGTCACAACTAGAGTTGAGCGATACTTTCCGATATCCAAAAGTATCGGAATCGGAATGGTATCGCCGATACCATTAAAATATCGGCGATATCCGATACCGATATCGGAAATCCAATGTAAGTCTATGGGAACAAAATATCGTAACTAAAAAAAACTCTTTCTTTCCTTGTAAACACTAAATATACACACATAGAATACATATATATATATATTATATATTATGTATATATATATACATGTCATTGTGACATATATATATACATATATTTATAGTTTATACACTTCTACATAGTAAAATAGCCTCTGATTCAATTGCCGGGTAAAGCCGGCTTTTGTGAAAAGACAGAAGCACCCGACATGAAATGACACTTGGTTTACATAGAGTTAACCATGTCTTTTCATGTAGTTTGATATCTGATTTGCACAAACAATTACATGAGTGTATGTGTGCAAAATTTCACACCTGTAGGGGTTAATTAAAGGTGTAAATTCGTTGTAAAAAAACTGACTTTTTTGCTACGAATTTACACCTTTAATTAACCCCTACAGGTGTTAAAAAATTATTTAGAGTTGAGAGTCCTATCTACTGGCTAACACGGTACGAAGATATACATCTTTACCCCTACAGGTGTGAAACTTTGCACACATACACTCATGTAATTGTTAGTGAAAATAATAGATCAAACAACTTGAAATGACATGGTTAACTCTATGTAAACCATGTGTCATTTCATGTCGGGTTCTGCATTTTCACAAAAGCCGGCAATTGAATTAGCGGCTATTATACTATGTAGAAGTGTATGAACTAAAATATATATATATATATATATATATATATATGTCACAAATTCAATGACATGTATATATATATATGAGGTGTAAAATTGCTGAAAAAAATGCGTGGGCTCCCGCCCTATTTTCGCAACCAGACAGACAAAGCCAGCAAGTGGGGGCAGATAATAATAGCCCAGAGAGGGACCATTATTTTTGGCCCCCCCTGGCTACTAACATCTGCCCCCAGACACCCCAGAAAAGACAAATCTATAATTAGATACGCCCTTTCTGGCACTTTGCCCGTCTATTCCCATTGCCCTGTAGCGGTGGCGAATGGGTTAATATGGGGTTAAAGTCACCTTGCTATTGAAAGGTGACCTTAAGCCAGGTTAATAATTGAGAGCTGTCAATTAGACAACTATCAATTATTAATCCTATTGCATGAAATAAAAATAAAACACACACTTTAATTAAAAATCATTTTAATGAAATAAAGACACATGTTTTTGACCATCTTTTATTTTACTGCAAAAACCATTTCCTGTAATAAAAATAAAATAAAAAAGCAAAATTATTCTTACCTATCTCATGCACAGTCAGGTCCCACGGTGTAATCCTTCAGAAAGGGTTAATGTTTATTGCAGAGACCGCAGCTAATGCTGCAGCCTCACAGTAAACCCCCAAATGAATGAGTTCCTCTCCTGGCTGACAGGAGAGGAAGTGAAAAGCTTAATTGATTGCTTTCCACTTTCACTTCAGGTCAGCCAGGGACACAATCAGTGACGTCAGAGGGAACTGATTAACAAAAATAGGGGTTCCCTTCGAAAAAAAAATGGCGTGGGGTCCCCCCTATTTTTGTTAACCAGCCTGATGAAGCAGACTGCTGAGTCATGGTATTTAAGGCTGTTAGGGAGCCAATATCCATGGACCTTGCCAGCAGCGTCGGACTGGAGTACCTTGGGCCCACCAGAGAAAAATTATTCTTGGGGGCCACCATCATACTTCCCAACCTTTGAAGAAGGGAAAGAGGGACAAAGGCTGTGGCACGCTGTGCCTGCTGCAGCAAATTTTAGTCCATGCCACGTTGCACCACAGACTGTCCAGGAGTTGGTGGATGCTTTAGTCCAGGTGTGGGAGGAGATCCCTCAGGAGACCATCGGTCGCGCTCATCAGGAGCATGCCCAGAAGTTGTAGGGAGGTCATACAGCATAGCTCCCAAATTTTGAAGACAGGAAAGAGGGTCAAAGGCTGCGGCGCGCATAGCGCGCCGCTGAAAATTTTAGGCCACGCCCCGACCACACCCATTTCATAGCTAATCACACCCATATCCTCGCCCCAAGCGTACCCATTTAGCACTGCTGATCACACTGACTGGTAATGAGGGCACAGTGGCTGATACTGAGGAAAAGAAAGAAAGAGCAGCGAGAGAGAAAGAACAAGCAGAGAAAGAGAGGAAAGAAAGAAAAGAGAGAGAGAAAGAAAGAACAGAGTGAAAAAAGAACAGAGAGCGAGAAGGAAAGAACAGAGAGCGAGAAAGACTAGAGAGAGAAAGAAAGACTAGAGAGAGAGCCAGAGGCGTAGCTAGGGTTTTGGTTTAGTGGGGGCGAAACTTCTGAGTGGGCCCCTAATCAGAGAACCTCAGCAAATGACCGCGCTGTTGCCAAAAATAATCTATATATAAAAAGACCAATATTGATATTACCGCCATATGGTCTGTGGTAAATAATACCAGTCCTACAGAACATATAATAGATTACAGCACAGGTACAGATAATGACTTACCGCTGATGTTCTTTCTAATGGAATTGTTCACTTTTCATGTCTTTTCCATCTGGCCCAGACCGACATGACGACTTCTCCAGCCAGGACTCGACTGCAGAGATTACAACAAAGACACATTTCACTTCTCATATTGTCAGCACTGTCACGGTCACCAATTGGACTATTCTCAACCTGCACAAACTCCTCATCCTGCTGATACCCCAATACTGAGCCGCTGCTGCCATATGTGTCCCTATTTCTGCACCTGATACCCCAATACTGAGCCGCTGCTGCCGTATGTGTCCCTATTACTGCACCTGATACCCCAATACTGAGCTGCTGCTGCTGCCGTATGTGTCCCTATTACTGCACCTGCTGTGTGGTTCTGTGTGACCTCTAAATTTTAAAGCACCCCTCTAGAATATAGTAATGCCGGGTGCAAGTGCCCTAGAAAACAGTGCCCACATTTTGTCCCCTAGACTGTAATAATGCCCTGTGTGCCCCTTTGACAGTCACAGTAACCCGAGTTCCCCTATAACAATATGTGTCCACTTTACATTTAATAATGTCCCAAGTCTCCCCCTGTACATCTCCCCTATACACAGATTAATGCCCCTCACTGGATATATACTGACCCCTTAATGTCCCCAAACTATTTAATGGGTCCAACACTGTATGATGGCCCCTAGATAGCATCCATACAGCATAATACACCAGATAGTCCTCAATATAGTATAATGCACCCCCATAGGCAGCCTCTATATTATAATAAACCCCCATAGGCAGAGTCTATAATATAATGCACCACCAAAGGCAGCCGCTATATTATAATGCACCCCCATAGGCAGCCTCTGTAGTATAATGCATCCCCATAGGGAGTCTCTGTAGTATAATGTACCCCAATATGGAGCCTCTGTAGTATAATGCAGCCCCCATATACAGCCTCTGTAGTATAATGCACCCCCCATATACAACCTCTGTAGTATAATGCACCCCCATTAAAAAAAAAAAAAATACTCAACTCCCGGCTCCTGTGCTGCTCACTGTTCTCCCTCTCAGCGTCTGACAGCGGGCGCCGGCAGGTGATGTCATCGCGCCCGCTGTCAGAAGCTGAGAGGGGGATTATGGGAGAGAAGGAGCGCTCGCTCCTTCTCTCTCTATGCGGTCAGCTGTATCGGCTGGATGCCGATACAGCTGACCCTCTGATGACGGGTGGGGGGCCCACTGCTGGCACCGGGCCCCCCACCGCCTGTTCAGGCCCCATAGCTTCCGGGCGGCAGAGCAGGGAGAGCGATTCTCCCTGCTCTGCCGCAGAATGTAACTGTATCGGCGTGCTGTGCACGCCGATACAGTTACTGTAGCATAGCTCCGGGTGGGCCCCCTCAGAGCGCTGGGCCCGGGGCCTATTCTTTCAAATCAGGGCCCACCACGCAGGAGCTGGGGCCCACCGGAGGTTTCTCCGGTGTCCCGGTGGCTCAGTCCGACCCTGCTTGCCAGCCTGATAATACCAGGCCACAGCAGTCTGCTTATCTTTGCTGGTTAACAAAAATAGGGGATCCCCTCGAAAAAAATTGGCGTGGGGTCTCCCCTATTTTTGTTAACCAGCCAGATGAAGCAGACTGCTGAGGCCTGGTTTTTCAGGCTGTTAAGGAGCCAAGATCCATGGACCTTGCCAGCCTGATAATACCACGCCACAGCAGTCTGCATATCTTGGCTGGTTAACAAAAATAGGGGATCCCCTCGAAAAAAATTGGCGTGGGGTCCCCCCTATTTTTGTTAACCAGCCAGATGAAGCAGACTGCTGAGGCCTGGTTTTTCAGGCTGGTAAGGATCCAATATCCATGGACCTTGCAAGCCTGATAATACCAGGCCCCAGCAGTCTGCTTAGCTTGGCTGGTTAACAAAAATAGGGGATCCCCTCGAAAAAAAAATGTCGTGGGGATCCCCCCTATTTTTGTTAACCAGCCAAGTAAAATGCAGACTGCTGCGGCCTGGTATTAAAAGACTGTCAAGGCCCATGGATTTTGGCCCTCAACAGCCTGATAATACCAGGCATCAGCAGCCCCACATTTGGCGCATCAAAAGATGTGCCAATTGTGGCACTTTACCCGGCTCTTCCCACTTGCCCTGTAGCGGTGTCAAGCGGGGTAATCAGGGGTTAATGTCACCGTTGATTGCACGGTGACAATAAGCCCGGTTAATAATGGAGAGGCGTCAATAAGACACCGATCCATTATTAATCCCAAAGTTTTTAAATGTTTAAAAAAAGACACAGCAAGAAAAAAGTATTTTAATGAAATGAAAGAGACAACACAGTTTTCATTAATTTTATTACTCTCTCATTCCTACGACGCCATCGATCTCCTGTAAAAAAAGGAAAAAAACAAACCAACAGTATACCACCTGTCCGACGCAGTCCATAGTAACGAGTGTCCCACGACGATCCAGCTCTGCTACATCGGAATGCCAGACAGAGCCTAACATCCCGACGCAGCACAGCTGATTACCTGCTTCCCCGGCGGTGACGTCATCGGACTGCTTTACGGCCGTGATTACCCAGCAGTCACTGCAGTTATCGCGAGAAACTGCATGTGACCGCCAGGGAGAAGATAATGGCGGCCATCAAGCGTCCAGGACGTGACCGCCGGAGATCTTCTGCCTGGTAAGTGCCGCTGACTCCTGACAGACCCGACCGATGGACACTGACCGTGACAGGAACATTCCGATTCCGGTATCCGATATGACGAAAATATCGGATCTCAGAATCGGAATTCCGATACAGCCAATATCGGCCGATACCCGATATTTGCAATATCGGAATGCTCAACCCTAGTCACAACATTTTTTAGCAAATGTACCACAGTAATCCACTGAATACACCAGACATGTCAAGGATAAAGTTGCGGAGAAGAGCAAATTCTCTTTATCTTTTTACTTTAAACTTTTTTGCAACTTTTTAGCTAAAAAATATTCAAGGGGATGCAAATATTACTGAAAATTAGGATGTACATTTGTATTCAGCCCCCTGTAGTCTGATACCCTTAAAACAATTGCCTCCAGAATCACATAATCAGTAAATGGAGCCCACCGGTGTGTAATTTATTCTCAGTATAACTACAGCTGCTCTGTGAAGGCCTGAGAGGTTTGTTAGAGAACATTAAGGGATCAAACAACATCATGAAAGGGATGACACACAGGTGGCTGAATGCAAATGCACATTGCAAATTTCAGATAATATTTTTAAACTAATTAGCGAATTATGTACCATTTCCTTTACACTTCGCAAATATTTGCAACTTTGTGTTCGTTTGTCACATAAAATCCCAACAAAATACATTTAATTTGTAAGTGTAATGTGAAAAAATGAGGAAAACTTCATGGGGTATGAATAATTTTACAAGGCAGTGGTGATAGAATTGTTGGATAGACAACATTTAATCCAAATGACTGAACTATCTCATGGCATTTTCTGCAACAGTTTGATTTGGGACAGTCGCCTGGCCACTTATTGAAGCAATTTTTTTCCACCTTAAGTCATATTGGAACAGGGAATCTTTTTACAATTAGTATTTAGAATAAAGTAAATTCTATGTTACTACTAAGCATCTGCTGCTTTTCTGGCTATTTCTAATTGAAAATAAAGACGTATTATTGTACTTAAAAGACTGACAGCAAGTCAGTAGTAGTAAAGTAATTAATCTTAGAAGCCTTAGACATTCTGACAGGTATCCAGATGAAAGAAGGAATTGTCTCTTTTTAGCAGTTCTTAACAAGATGAATTGTGCTTGATAAGTGATTTCACCCTTGAGCCATTACTCGGCTTGCTACATACTTGTTGCATGATATTATAATAAAAGCTAAATACTTTATATTATATTTAAAATCTTCAGTATCCTCTATGCTCTATTTCATATGCAAAGAAGCAGCAGTAAAATATGGTATAAGCACTGCAAGCAGACAAAAGGTAGCATGGGGAGCAGCCAGCCAAGGCCTACTTAAGGCTGGGTCTCACATAGCGATCCCGCAACGATCACGACGACGATGCGACCTGATAAGGATCGTTGTTGTGTTGCTGTTTAATCGCTGGTGAGACGTCAAACATACCGACTCTCCCATCGATGCTGCAACGATGCGGATGACCATAGCGATCTTCGTAACGACGTAGGCGGTCGTTGAAACCCCGTCACACTACACCAATTCGGACGACACAGCGCTCGATGTGGGCTGTACAGTGTGACGTTGTAGGCACGCAGGCGTGGCATAGCGTCGCCTTTTCCGTGCCCCCTCATCTCCGATTGGTGCTCACTACTGCGTTCCGATTGGCGGCGCTACTGCTCATTGTTCTCGATTGTGTAAAAGGCAACGTAGCTGCGCTCTTGTTTCATTGCTCCTGGCATTCTTGCAGCACTTGTGGTTTGCTCCTGCTTGCGTCCTGCTTTTTTTTCGGAAATCAGTAGCGTGGTTTGTTTCTGCTTGCGGCCTTCTTTTTCTGGATCTCAGTGGCGTTCTCGACTGCGACTCTGAAAACCCAATACAGCTATTCTCCAGCTACCTTTTGACCAGCTATTTTTTGTGCACGGTAGGTTTATCTGGGGTTTCTTTTATATTTCTTTTTAATGTCAATTACCAATTATTGGTAGCATTGCAATGCTGTGCATTGTATTTTTTGGGTCTCAAATGTGATTCCTATTGTCTATTTTATCGGGGTCTCGGGTGGGATCTCAAATACCTTCCCATTTCACCAAATTTTAAATTGTTATAGGACATCTACCTATTGTCTATTGTCTGCTATCAATGCTCTGCTGGGATGGAGGGAGGGCATGGCTTCTAACGGTGCACATGTGCTTTTTCGGCGGCAGCCATTTTAGGGGGTCTCGGGTGGGATCTCAAATACCTTCCCATTTCACCAAATTTTAAATTGTTATAGGACACCTACTAACTCAAATGTTAGTTTTAAAGTTTTAATATTTTTTCAAATTTTCCATGTATGCTCACTGTATGCTTTTCTGTATTTCAGATGTCTTTCAATAGTGAGGAGTTCATTCGGGAGCTCATCGAGCTCTATAGGTCTCTGCCATGCCTGTGGAAGATCAAATCCGCTGAATACAGCAACAGGAACAAAAAAAGAGAGGCGTATGAGAAGATCATTGACCTATTCAAAAAGCATAACCCGACAGAGAAGGTGGATGAAAGCCTTGTCAGGAAAAAAATAAAGGGTCTACGCACCGTTTACAAAAGGAGTTAAACAAGGTAGAGAAGTCTAGTAAGTCAGGTGCCAGCACGGATGAGGTGTATGTGCCCTCCTTGTGGTACTTTGATTTACTAGGCTTCACCCGTGACCAGGAGCTACCCAGGGAAACCTTGTCATCGGTGCGTCAGACCCTGGAACCGGACAAGGCCATCCATAATGATCCTGACTCCGCGGTTGTAGATGTAAGTACCTTCTTTGCTTCCCTGAATATAGCAATTTACATTTGTATTTATATGCCATAGTTACATAGAAAAACAGTAACTAAGGTTTTACCTGTTTAATTCTGCAGTTTACAAAAGTTTTCCCTTCCAGTCCAGATAAGTACACTACTCTTCTTTTTTTTTTTTTTTTTTTGCCTGACTCCGTTCTCATTATGTACGTTGAGTTAACCCATGCCGGTCATGATTAATCCAATGCCACAATGCTAACTAATGTATTTCCTTTCTGCATGCTGTAAAATATTTATTTTGGTTTTGCTTCAACCGTTATTTTCTTTTCTCTTTTTCTACAGCACCATAGAGAGGAAATGGGGACCCCAACTAATGAGGACGACCTGTCTACAGCACGTATGGAGGAGCCTTCTGAGGGGAGTAGTCGACAGTCTGCGGCCTCTCCAGCACCGCGTAGACATAGTCGAAAAAGAAAGGCGGACGGCCAGCCATCCCCAGACCTGTTGGGTTGGCAAATCATATTTTAATTAATCAAAATCAAAAATGCACGGACACTTTTGCAACCTTTACGACGGATCGACTCGGAAAGCTGGATCCTAGACAGAGGCTCCATGCGGAACGAGTGATCTTTGAAGCACTCAGTAAAGCGGCACAAGGACAGCTAGACGAGTCTTCTAAAATCCAGAGTGTGGTAGATCGGGACCAGTCATGGCCACAAGTGCCCGATCCACACAGGAGCACACCTGTGCGGAGGATTTGTCCTCCGCAAAACCTGTCGTTCCTCCCACCCCCCCTCAGTACCCTGGGTTTTCCCAATCATTTTGGACACCGATGTCGTCAACGCTCAGGCCACGTCATTTCCATGAGGAATCCCAGTATCAGGATTTGTAGTGGCGTTTTCCTTTGTTTTTTTTTGTTGATGTTGATGTTTTGTAATAAATTTTTTTGTATTAAAACTTACTGTCGTCTATCATGAATGAAGCTGGCAGAACAACTTGGTGGGGTAATGGGCTTGGTCTATTGTCTGCTATCATAGCTCTGGTGGGAGGGAGGGGGTGCATCTATACAGATGCATAGCTATAATGGGTGTGAGTGATGAAACATTAATTTTTTTTTTACATTTAAACAAATAGGATGGGTTGAGGGTAGGTCAGGTCCGCCATAAGGGCGGTACTCTAGCTTAAGATGTCCAGATATAATGGGTGTGTTTTTAATATGTACCTTTTTTTACCTTTTTTTTTTTTTTTTGGAAAGAAGTTGACACTGCTGCAGTTATAAAGTCTAAACTGTATATATTTGTAATATATATTTTCAAAAAATATATATATATAATATAACAAAAAAACAATAATTATTAACATTCAATAACAAACAAACAAATAAAAAAACAATTTACATGCCCCCCTGGTGGAGGCCAGCGATGAATCGCTCCAGCATCACTCCATGCTCGTCCATGGCTGCCAAGGTCGCAGCCATTGCAGACCTCATCCGCCGGTGGGAGGCCAACAGGTCCTGGGCAGTGATCATTTCTGTGGAGGTAATGGTAAAAGTTAACCAGGCAATTCTGTGGCAACATCAAGTAAAGTTACATGTGTGCTGTTTTACTTACGGATTTACGGCGACTGCGCTTCTGCAGATGAGGCACTTACTGCCCAGCCCGAACCTGTGGCACCACCGGCTAGGGACACAAAGAAAAATACATATAACACGACAGCCCTTGCACATTTTAAGACCTAACAATGTAATATTATGTGCGTAAATTACCAGAAGGCGACCCTGCACCAGTGTCATGGAGTGATGCTGGAGAGAAGTCCAGTGAGGGGGAAGAGGTCGATGACCACATTTCCAGAGGTGAGGTAGCAGCAGGAGAAGGGGTTGCTGCTGGTGATGGTGCTGCAGCTGGTGATGCAGAAGAGATGGTGGTGCTGCTGAAAAATAATTAAATTGAGTGGAATACTCTTTCTACTAACTTGCTTGATTATGGCTATTATTCGCATATAAAGCTTCATATATTGGTCCATACAGAGTAGGCCCCATATGATGCTACATATATAAAGAGCCCGATATGAAGCCACATAAATAATGAACCCTATATGATGCTCCAGTATATGATGGACCCCAATTCTGAAGTTCCACTGTATGATTAGCCCCATATATTGGTCCATACAGAGTAGGCCCCATATGATGCTACATATAAAGGGCCCGATTTGAAGCCACATAAATAATGAACCCCTATATGATGCTCCAGTATATGATGTGCATTATATTGCAGTACTGCATTTAATTAATGCCACTCACCACGACGGGCCTGCCTCTGTGCACGGATGCTGGTGATGCGGTCGCTGGATCTGTACCGCAGATCAGCCAGCTTCTTGCGGATTTGTTTGGTGGACCGCTGAACACCATATTTTCTGGCCAGGCTCCGTCTGATCCTCCGCAGCACTGCCTGCTTGTGGAGGACTGGATGGGTCTGGTGCTGAGTGCACCAGTAATCCCTCCTATCCATCTCACGTATGAGATAATGGACCTCGCCATTCCCCCACGGTGTACTGCGTCTCCTAGCCACCATATTCTTGCCTCATGAAAAGCTAGGCCGCATTGACGGCGTTAATCCCGCCCATGACGCATCAGCACCGCCCACAATTTGTGACCCAACATGTGACGTGGGCAGACCGTTTAGAGGACGCAACTGCGTTCTCGCGTGAACAGCATTACTAAACGTATGAATATTGTGATTACAATGGAGACGCAGTAGCGTCCCCGAAATACCGTGTCTTCAATACAGCGTCCCCTGGTCACAAGAGTGTGGGTATGTTGTTGGTTTTAAAGGGGGTTTGATGTATTATTAGATTGTGATTTTATGTGTGGAAACTGTCATGCAAAAATTCACTTTGTATATGAAAAAAAATTTTTATGTGTCACAATATGTAGATATTTATTTTTTTACCTAAGTTTTGCCCACAGAATCATGTGCGGTATTTTTTTTGGAGGTACGAGTTGGCGTTTTTATTGTTACCATTTTTGGGCACGTGAAATTTTTTGACAGCTTTTTTATTCTATTTTTTGGAAGTTAGTAATAAAAAAAAAAAAAACTAATTTCTTTTTGGGGTGCCCTTTTAATCGCTCTGAGTGTGGTAAAATTAATAAAGCATTTTTATTGTTCGGATCAGTACGATTACGGCGAGACCTCATTAATGTAAATTTTTGACGTTTTGTCAGCTGTGGAGGTGGCTGCTGCTGGGGTTTCATGGACTGGGCCAGTCGCTGATTGGTCGCGTCCGGCCTGGTGCGACCAATCAGCGACGCGGGCTTTCCGTTACAGACAGAATTACACGATTATATAGTAGATGTCACCTGTGTATTACCTCATATTACTGTGTATTACCTCATGTGACTGTATATTACCTCAGTACTCATACATTTGAGTATATGTTACTTTAAACAATGAAAGTAATGTTGAGAAACCAAATTAACAATAAGTGAAAAACACATTAAGTTATAGAACTTTATTCAACAATTAAAGTACGTAAACAATCTCAGTAGTAGTCCACTATAGGTTCTGATGCTGCCAAGTCACAGCACCGGGACCGTTAAAATAATCGCAGTAATTGTCTCTGCAGGTCTTCGCATTCTGGGTGCTTCTTCCAGGTCCCAATGGTCGAAGGCCAGCAATTGCGCGTTCGCTTGCCCGCTATTCGCCCAGCTGCACTTCTCCGTTCGTTTCATTCACAGAGTCCCCAAAGCCAGGAGGACAGTACGACACAGAATCGCGCCGGCGAAGAAAATTGTGAAGCACACAACAGACCAAAACTACTGAGTCAATTGATTCCAGCTTCATGTTAATCGGTGTGTGAAAAATGCGGAAGCGATTGGCCATGATACCAAAGGCATTCTCCACAACCCGACGTGCCCTAGACAAACGGTAGTTATAAATTCTCCTTTCCCGTGTGAGAGTTTTTTGAGGGAAAGGTTTTATGAGATTGGGATGAAGCGGGAAGGCCTCATCGCCAATGAAAACAAAATTAAGGTTACCTGTAGTGTCTGAGTTAGGAGGCAAGTGGAGTTCACAGTTATGTAACCGTTCTCCAAAAAACGTATTCTCCAAAACTCCACCATCGGAAACCCTTCCATTCATCCCAATGTCTACACAAATGAACTCATAATTTGCGTTAACAAGGGCCATCAGTATGATGCTGAAATAGCCCTTGTAGTTGTAGAAATATGATTCGCTGTTGGGTGGCTGAGTAATACGGACATGTTTCCCGTCCAAAGCCCCACCACAGTTTGGGAACTGCCATAGGTGATCAAAATCGTTGGCAATCTTGCTCCATTCCGCCTCCGTGTTGGGAAACTCCATGTAGCTCCGTAGACAACTGAAAACCGCCTTGCACGTTTCCGGAATGAGAACGCTCAGTAGAGGCCTTGAAATGGCGGAAGAAAAATGCAAGTCTTGCAAAGAGCGTCCAGTTGCCAGGAATCGCAGCGTGACTGCCAATCTTTCATCTGCCGGATGGCAGCACGCATCGCTGTATCCTTACGTTCAATAAGTGGAGATATTCTTCCAAGCAAATAGATGAAGGATTCCTCAGACATCCGCAGATAATTGCGGGAAATCATGTGGATTTTTATCCTGAAGCTCTTTCACCAGTTGCATGTGTGAAAATTTGGACCTCTTCTGCAGCCACTCTCTGGTCCACATGCGACGTTTTCTTTTAGAACGCCTCTCCAGCATCCGTGCCTCATCTTGATGCCGTGCTTCCTCTACAAGCAATGCAGCAACCACAACAGCACACTCTGCATTGTTCATGATGGGGCAAACTGAAAAAAATAAAATAAAAACAATAGGTAGGTGTCCTATAACAATTTAAATTAGGTGAAATGGAAAGGTATTTGAGATCCCACCCGAGACCCCCTAAAATGGCTGCCGCCGAAAAAGCACATGTACTCCGGTAGAAGCCATGCCCTCCCTCCATCCCAGCAGAGCAAAGATAGCAGACAATAGACAATAGGTAGGTGTCCTATAACAATTTAAAATGGAAAGGTATTTGAGATCCCACCCGAGACCCCCTAAAATGGCTGCCGCCGAAAAAGCACATGTACTCCGGTAGAAGCCATGCCCTCCCTCCATCCCAGCAGAGCAAAGATAGCAGACAATAGACAATAGGTAGGTGTCCTATAACAATTTAAAATGGAAAGGTATTTGAGATCCCACCCGAGACCCCCTAAAATGGCTGCCGCCGAAAAAGCACATGTACTCCGGTAGAAGCCATGCCCTCCCTCCATCCCAGCAGAGCAAAGATAGAAGACAATAGACAATAGGTAGGTGTCCTATAACAATTTAAAATGGAAAGGTATTTGAGATCCCACCCGAGACCCCCTAAAATGGCTGCCGCCGAAAAAGCACATGTACTCCGGTAGAAGCCAAGCCCTCCCTCCATCCCAGCAGAGCAAAGATAGCAGACAATAGACAATAGGTAGGTGTCCTATAACAATTTAAAATGGAAAGGTATTTGAGATCCCACCCGAGACCCCCTAAAATGGCTGCCGCCGAAAAAGCACATGTACTCCGGTAGAAGCCATGCCCTCCTCCATCCCAGCAGAGCAAAGATAGCAGACAATAGACAATAGGTAGGTGTCCTATAACAATTTAAAATGGAAAGGTATTTGAGATCCCACCCGAGACCCCCATAAAATAGACAATAGGAATCACATTTGAGACCCAAAAAGTATGCACTGCATAGTTGTGCAATGTTAGCTAATAATTGGTAATTGACATTAATTTTAAAGACAATTGAAACGCAGTAGAGACCCAAAATGAACTTACCGTGCACAAAATATAGCTAGTCAAAAGCCAGTTGGAGAATAGCTGAATTGCGTTTTGGAGTCGCAGCCGTGAACGATCCGGAAAGCAGGACGCAAGCAGGAACAAACCACAACTGTTGCTAGACTGCCAGGAACAATGAACAAGAGCACAGCTACTCCCCTTCACGCAATCGGGAACAATGGAAAGTAGCGCCGCCAATTGAAACGCAGTAGTGACCGCCAATCGGAGCCGGGGGCGCGGAAAAGGCAACGCAGAAGCACGCCCTCGATTCTAGCAGCAAGTCGCTGTAGAGGTCGTTGGTAGAGGTGTCAAACAGGACGATATGTGCAACGCAGCGGGGCCGCAAAGACCAAAAAAATGTCCAGAGTTTTCTTGAACGATCAGCGATCTCACAGCATGGGCCTGATCGCTGGTATGTGTCAGACGTAGCGAGATCGCTATTGAGGTCGCTGTTACGTCACAAAATTGGTGACTCAGCAATGATCTCGGTAGCGATCTCGTTATGTGAGACGGGCCCTTAAGAAGGAGGAACCCACTATCAAATCCTGTCCTAGGAATCCCACTGAGCTCCTCTTTGTCTTCCTCAGTGATGCCTTCTCCCAGCATGCTGAGGTTTGAATACTTTATTGTACTGAGGCTGCTTTTTGTTGAATTCTTTTAAGGACTCAAAATCTTCCCAAAACAAATTTGTGGTACTTTGTTCATCTCGAATTACGTGCGTTAGTCGCTGGCATAAAATAGTAAAAAACAAAACCTAGGATAAAAACAATAAGTAAATATTCTGCAGTAAGTAACTAGAAGGAAAAAAGATGGAGAGGGGCACTTTCAGTGACTCAATAAAAACAAGGATTAATCATATTATGATGCCAGAAACACGTCAGTTTTTTTTAAAACTCTGTTTGTCTTTTTTATGGCTTGCTAAATAAAATCCTTGTTTTATTGAGCCACTGGAAGAGCCGCTCTCCCTCTTTTTCCCTTCTATAGTTGCTGTGCTACACCAGCTGGAGACATGGCACCCACCGATTTTTGCCTCCCATAGACTCTAATTTCACAAGTGTGGTGAGCTCCAACCACCTCCTTTTTCTGAGTAAGTAAATTGTAATACTACAGGTAGATAAAATAAGTGACTTCGTTGACACTATTTTGATCAAAAAAGCATAAAAGCGATCTCACCGCAACAGGGTATATATCCTACCAGAATGGTCCTATGTCAAGAATTTCACCTCTCTATGTTCCAGCAGGCTTCAATAGATGGGGGAACAGCAGGACCCAGGCCTGACTGTTTTGCACCTGCTTGTGGAAAGCTATAGAGACAAGATACACATTCCAAAAAGGGGGAGCACGCCCCTGTATGTACAAAGCACAAAAAAACTAAAACAACATTGAAGAAATGGGCCAGCAGAACAGACAGAAACTAGGATAAAAGCGTAGTGAGTGAACAACCTGTCTGTGAATGGCCACAGTGTGAATGTGCACCTACACATTGCATTTATACCAACAGATGTGTTGGTCCATTTCTTTGGTTTTGTTAATATTTAACAAATTAACCAGTGTTTAAAAATTGATGGCTTTTTCCGTTCAATATTAAATTGGTTGGGTCTGTCTATTGGCGCCCATTCCTATCAGCTGTTGAAGACAGACAGACACACACATACACACACACACACAGACACACAGGCAGATCCACAGACACACAGACATACAGACACAGTGGCATGTAAAAGTTTGGGCACCCTTGGTCAAAATTACAGTTATTGTGAACAATTAAGCAAGTTAAAGATGAAATGATTTCTAAAAGGGCTAAAGTTAAAGATGATACATTTCATTTGTATATTAAGGTAAAAAAAAAGATATATTGTCATTTTTTACATTTTAAAAATGACAAAAAAAAAAAGAAAAATGGGCCAATGCAAAAAGTTTTCGACTCTTGGAGATTTGTGCGCTCTGATAACGTTGAACCATGTTGATCAAGTGGCAATTAAGCAGCATAAAGATCAGAAAGTGTTTGCACAATAGTATTAAAATAAAATACTTTATTTCAACAAGAGTTAAAAAATGTTTCACAAAAC